>KK118806.1:73552-174434 GCA_000611955.2 Stegodyphus mimosarum | reverse complement strand
AGTACTAATATAATTAATAAATATTACAGTTATTTAATTAATTATAATATTTATTATATTTATTTTTAATTTTTTGGACTAAAATCTATATGCGTTATTATGTATGGTTTAAGTGGGGAGGAAACAAATTTATTTCAGAAAAAACGAAAGAAAATAATTCTTGCATAAAAGATCATAATATTGGCAAATGTCACATTAAATCAACTACGATCAGGGAAGACCCCGCTCAGATGGGGTGGATATTTGTTGACTTTTTTTAATAACTGCAGAACTATACACTTATAACTACAAAAAGAATATTTCCGTTTAAAGTATAGTTCCTTTACTTTTAGTGATCTTCTTCTTAAAAGTAAGCAATGAGATATGAAAATCAATTTAAAATTCATGTGTTATGTAAACAAAATTTCAACATTTTTAGTTTCGAACGTTGCAAATCAGTGCAAATCTTCGAGGTTTATTCCTAAGAATAAGAAGAGAATACGAAATAAAGGTGCCAAAGACAACCGAGGAGAGCATCATCCGTGACTCAGAGACTTTCCCATCTGCGACAGTAAATTCCCTCTTCCCACAGAAAAGCGAACCCTCGTGTGACCTCCTCACTCTGTGGCACGTAATTAACACCCCTTCTGGAGGCTTCTAAGTGTTTTGGCAAGATGCCAGACGAGGTCGCATTTGCAGCATTTGAACTTATACTGCTGAATAAAGAAAAAGATAAAATTAGGTCAGTAACGATTACAAAAATTTATAAGTAAAGATTACAATAAATTTACAAGTTATTTATATTTCTGCATTTAAATTCAAAACTTCCCAAAACCGACTTTCATTTTATCAATTTCTCTACACTAGTAATGGAATGAATAGCTATTTGAAACTTCCGTCTTTTCATTTTATCAGAAATCTCCGTCTTTTTATTCTAAGCTATATTCCTTAACTCCAAATATTTCATAATGAATATGATATTATGCATCATATAATCTCCAAATATATGAGTAAAAAGTAGTTTTATTTGATGCATTTTTTCAATAATTATTTGTTTCCATCCTGAAATAGATAGTCAGTTTAAAGCTCTTTACTATCGACAAAGAGAATATAGTAAACATTAATTATAATTTATAAGTAGATATCAGAAACTTAATTTCCTTACCAACCCTCAAACTGATACTGATGACATAATGAGGATTTTATTATTTTTCTAACAATTATTTTTCAAGGTTTTACATTGCTCTGTTCAGTTTGGCTTTCGTCATATTTGTTCATCCACTTCAGAAATTTTATGTAGTTTCATTTTCACTAACCTAGTAATTTTTACCGCATGAAAGTGAAATGGTTACTTTCCAAGATATAGTTTTTATAAATAAGAACAAAAAAATACTCTGTACAAAAACAGGATAATTAACGTCTGTCAAAAAAAAATTAACTGTTTTCTAGAAATATTTTACACGATTAGTAAAATCTCAGTGGTAGTAAAGCCGACTATAATACCTACCTAAAGAACAATGTTTAGTAATTTTCAGTTTTAATGAAAGCCATATAAGGAAGCAGAAGAACATTCTCTTGTTATGCAATATAAATGAATGGCCTTAACATTCGTAACAATAAAAATTCAGTAAGAAAGCAAACATATTGAAAGCACATAAAAGGTTTGTTTATTTCCTTTCGGAGAAATAATTGTCTTTGTAATGACATTTTTGATGATACAAAAGGTCTGAGTCCAGTAAATAGAAGTCTTCTACTTACAAAGGAGATATTCCGATGCAGGGCCCAGTCTCTGTAACGCATCTGTACGAAAAGACATATTGCTGAACACTGTCTTGAATAACTTGAACTTCATTATCGTAGAAATCATGAGTATTGTTGATTTGTTCCCATAGGCGGTGCGTCTTGCAGATCTCTTCAGCCGGAAAACTTACCCTTTTTTGATTAGCCTTGAGTTCACCGTCATCGGAATCGTTGTTTAAATAGCGCTTTCGTTTGGAGCTGCTTCTCATCTACATAGAAATTGATAAAAATTAAACATTGATTAAAAACACACATTTTAATTAAATAAACATATGAATTAATTTATTAGATTCAAGATACAGTTTAAAACAATCTGAAGGTGAGCTTCAGTTTAAAAGTTTAATATTTTTGTGGATCATGAGAGTAATGACAATTTTAGTAAAGTAGTAACTTCGAAAAAATATACAAAAATAAAATTTTTCATATGGGCCCTTAGAAAAAAATTTTACCTATATTTTTTTACTATAGCTGAATTAGTAAATAAGAAAACAGTGCCTATACAATTAAAATTATTTAAGGTAACGGCAATTAAAAACTTTTTACAGAGGAATTTGGAGCTGTACAGGAACTGTTTCAGAGACAAATTGGAAATCTGAATCGGAAATAGGAACTTCCGAATACCCATTTTTAAGAGTTGTAACACATTAGATAAAGATAAAAACATAAACATGAGTTAAAAATTTTTCTTTGTAAGTAAGGTAAAGCTAATACACTTTATGCAATGAAATTAAATTTTTATACGATCTTCGAAATCGAAATGTTTCGCGATTTCTTTCAGCTGGCTGAAAACATGGTTTACCGCCAGTTTTGCATACTTCAGAATACCCAGAACAACGTTACAAAGAATGGCTTTAATATAGTAAGGAAAATCTTACTAATTAGAATTTCCTATCAAGAAAGAACACATAAAAATTTTTATTTTGCACATTTTCACTTAAACCCATTCCATGAGCAAGACCGGCATAATTTGAAAGTCTAATCTTTTTTTTTTATTAATCATCTCTTAAATTGGACTCATGGATCTACTACCAGTCGTTCAAGAATTAATAACTGTCCGAGGTTTTTGAAACACCCTGTATATCTTTATCATATAGGAGTCCATAATCTATCTGTTCATCTACAGAAATATCAAAATCTGACAAATGCTATCACTTTACAGCTTAAACAATTTTCAATAAATGGTAAAATAATTTGTTTAAATATACCGATTTCTCAAAAATCATGCGATATATCTTTTGCTTACCGTGCGTGTCATAGATCCAACTATGTAGATTGAAACCATATTTCAAAGCAAATTCAATCTATATTTTAATCGAAGCTGACGAAGGCGGAAATTGTTGGTCATTATTTGACACATAAAATTTCCGCGCTTTTGAAAGGAACGTGATGTAATGTGCAGTAACACAGTATAGCTGAACAGTCCAAACTCATTTGTTTCAATGACGTAAGTTCTGTCACGTAACAATAAAGTTTCACGAAAATATTTAAGGAAGAATTTAGTTACTAAAGATGAAGGAAATGCTCTATTTCAGTGAAAGATAAAGATGGTTTTATTGATATCAAAAACACACGAGGAAAATATTGGATAATTAATATTTTACTGCTTTATGTCTAGATTAGTAACGATTTTTGAAATTTGAGTATGTCGTGAATTCTGCTTAATGCAAAAACGAAAGCATAAGCGAATATTTGGCATCTTATTTGTTTACGATAATTCTGCGCCTTACTTAGCAAACCGAAAATATGAAAGATGTATATTATGATGAAAGTAAATTTGATTGATCAAACTGAGTGTCATGAAACAAGTGAACATGATGTTATAAAAATGCTTGATTTACACTATTAATATATTTTCTCCTTATATTATTCAAAATTTTCAAAATCTTCAATTTTTTTTTTTTACATTTGGACTTCCTTTCAGAAACGTTCTATTGCGAAAATGGCCAGTTTCATGATTATTGCAAAAATTCGTAACTTCTATTGCAACTTGGATTTTCATTTCTTTATTCAAGAAGCTATTTTTTAATTTTAGTAGATTCTTTGTATACATTTTATACAGATATCATATCACATTCACTAATTAGTTTCGAAAGTATGATACGGCTTGAAAAATGACCTAATTTTTAACAAATTATTTTTAGAAATACAGAAAACGTTTCGATACATTCTGAAGGAGGCAGGTTGTCTTTGAGAAGCGATTAGCTCATATCGTCAATCTGGAGAAATGTTTTCAGTGTACCATTAATAACACAGCTGCGAATCGCTTTTTCTGTCACACGTTGCCAATTTTTATCGAGAAATCGAATGTCCTCTAATGAAACGTTTGCAGTCGTCATCTTCTCTCTGAGTTCAGAATGGTTTTCAAGAACACAAATTTTCGATAATGACATATAAGATTGCTAATTATACATATGCACAGTAGGTTTAGTTCAGGGAAGGAAAAAAAGAAGCTTCATATTTTGCAGGTTATTGATTTTTGACTGAACTCCGCAAATGTTCACAATAAGAAGGTATTTTTGCCTTTACTAACAGATTCATGTTTTGCATTTTCATTTTAAGTAAAAAACTGTGCATTCGTAAATTGTCTTTGCTGTTAGCAAACATTTTGCGTTCATATTAGTTACTATCTCTAAACAGGGTGTTTCAACGTACACAGCATTGACAAATCACGGGTAATAATTTTTTTTCTTAATTCTGCTTTCGCATTTCTTCATATAAAAGCTATAATATGGTAGTTTGAAAGTTTTCTCGGACATGTTTTTTCTGTTATTAAGACCTAATATCAGTTTTAAAGGCAGTTTCATTTCTTTTGCAACTATATTGAGAAGAAAGTTAAATAGTGAAAATTATGTTTAGCTGAACGGGAGTGAATTTTTAACTTTTTTCTGTTACTTCACAAAAGAATGCTTTGTCATATGATAAGAAATTTCCTACGCTCACGAATGCTTCCATTACTATGATTTCCAGGAAAGTGCTTGGCAAGACACAAGTTCTCTTTTATACGAGTTTGAAAGGAATAATACGAGCAAAAGTAGGTTGAATTTCTCCACCTCGATGGTTGGCGTTTACGTTTCGATCATGTTTTGCTGCATTCAACCACATCTTCGGAATTTTGGAAAGTTATCAATTTCAATAATCAGTATTTTTCCTCTAACCGTTTTTGGTTCTGCTCTAGAAAACATTATTCGGCTGAATTCTATTTTATTTGAAGTATTTCATGAAAAGCTTTCTATTTCCAAAGAAAGTAACGCATACATTTTGCTGAAAAACTATGTAAGCTTAACATTACAGCCAAAAAATGGACCATTTAGAGAGCGACATTTGAATAAAGTTTAGATTCTCTAGTAATAAGGTCGACCAAACGAATTGCCTTCGTGAAAGAGACTACATATTATCGGTTGCTATCTTACCGTAATTTGACTCAATTTAAGCTACTCAAACTTCAAGCAAAATTCTCTATTTTTATTTGATACTGATGAAAAAAGGCTTATAAGGTATTTTCTCCCGCTATTCTGCATGCCTTCATGGTGTAACAGTAGAACTCTCGACACGTGTTCAAGAGCAATAGGTTCGAGTTCCGGCGAAGACATTACTCATATTTCATGTACCTCCTGCTTCAAAATATCCTAATGACTCTATAAGCTTTTAAAATGGAATTCTCCACAACTTCAAATTAACGCACCGCAGTTACACTATGATTAAGTTTTAAGTCAGTTTAATTTTTTTTCTGGTTTTATAAGATTTTCTCTACTAATTTCTCTATCTGTTGCATTTCCTGCTACTTCATCTTTTTCTTTATACCTTCTATAATTCTGTTCCATGCATGTTTTATCACTTCTTTTATAAATGCCCACTAGTGCCGAAATGGAACAGACCATACAATTTTGGTAGTTTTTCCCAAGTATGTAGCTTTGCAAGTTCATCATTATTCATCTTTCCAATGATTGAAAGGATTGGCAGCATAGAATTTTTGCAGTTTCACCCATGTATAAATTAGAACAGAAGGCATTTTCCTTACGAAAACCTTCCTCCTAAATTATATACTGATTCAAACATTTTTCCACGCTAAACCTGACTCAATTTTCTTTAATAAATGTTAAATCCAGTTCCAGGCTATCTGGTCACTTTATTCTTGTATATTTTAATTTTAGCGCTCACAAATGGGAAGGGAGATAATACTTAAAAGAGTTTTTATTCTGCTGTCTGCTTGCTTGATGATTACCTTATCTAGTGGTCATAATTCGCCGCGAAGAACAAAAATTTAACATTGATTCTAAGGTAACTGATATCACAAGTTTAATTGAAACCTACTTCAGATGCTACAAGCTCACTTCTACTAGTTATGTTAGTGTGTCGTTAGTTTTCAAATAAAAATAAATAGCTAGTTTAGCTCAAGTTTAACTCAAATTTTATTTTATTGGAGCACATAATGCTTTAAACAGTAAACATAACTCATGAAAACAATATGTAAGGTTCTTATGTTAAACTATATAAAGTTCTAGTGTATTTAAGCTCAGTATTTTGAATCTTGTGTGAGAGAAAGAGTTACTGGCGCAGGCGTAGTGTTTTTATAATCCTGCCAGCTCTAGCTAAATGTAATTATCTGGACTTTGCATTCTCTTGCAGAAGATACTTTAAACTTATGCGCGGTAAACTATTTGAGTCAGCTTGTAGCTCAGTTATGTAACTGTATAACCTTAAACTACTGGTCAATGTTTAAATTTTTTATTGTTATTATTTAATTTTCAGCGCCATAAGTAGTGGTTATTGGTAGAGCACGATGTGTGCCCCTTATGCTAAAAGTTCAGCTTAATAAAAAGTTTGTTTAAACGCTTGAAAGTCTCTTTCGTATAATTTTCAGACATAGCGATAATTTACTATTTCTCTAGCAAGATTGTAAGATTAAAGTTCTAGTATCAGACCAAGTATATACTTATAACCTTAAACGCACATAATTTATTTTTAGCTCAGACATTAATAAGGATGAAATCCGTTCGCGTACCAAGCATTACGATACACAAGCAGCATGGGTTTAATTTTCTATGTATCTCCCAAAAGAATTAATTCAGAAATACACTCAGGACATATACGTACACTGCGCAAAAAAAAATGACACAGTTCTATATCTCCCGTTCTACTGAGCCGATTGACGAAATTCAAATTGCATTTTTCATATCTCGAAAGGGCGACTTATAATATGTATTAGATTTATATATAGCATTGTTCAAATATAGGCATTTTGACCCAAAAGTAGGACTTTTTCTGAAATGACATGCCAATTTTTTTTTCCATACTCAAACTTTCAAGTTTTGAAAACATCGCACGAGTAGTTTTAAAAAAATTAGTTCTAGAAATTTTAACTCCTCAATGTTAACTTAATTTGGTACGTATTTATTAATATCTCTTTTTTTATGAAACTTATTTGATTTCCTACTGCACATTTCGAAATTTAGGTTCATTCCAAATAGAATTTACCCATTTTTACAATTTATTTTTCAAATTTGTATTTTCAAATAATTTTAATAAATTTTTCGAAACATATTTTGAATGATACCCTATAAAAGTTTCACAATCATCTTATTTTAAGCACACCTGCAAAAAATTAGAGCTTTTTATTCAAAATTTCGGAAGATATACTTGAATTTATATACTGGCGCTTTTTGAACTTTGGCATATTTGTTGAAAGCGATAATAATGAAAATGTGGTTTACGCACTTCGTTTTAATTATTTGAAAGTAAGAAAGATGTGACTTTTTTTCCTCTCATCCGCAATGTAAAAAGCTAGGAACGATGTGACTTTTTTTCCGGCCTGCACAATGGAAGGGAAAGGAAAATAGGTTGCCATATATTAAGAAGTTCGTCAAGTGAATTATTCTGGGCTCAAACTGAAAAAAAATGCGCAAACGAAATGTGGAAAGCATTTGGTACGTTATTTCAGAAAAAAATCGGATTTTGTGTCAAAGTACCTATAGTAATACAAAGCTATATATAAATCTAATATACATCCTAAGCCGCGCTTTCGAGACATGGAAAACGCTATTTGAATTTCGTCAATCGACCCAGTAGAACGGGAGATATAGAACTGTCTCCTTTCCTCCCCCGCAGTGTGCAACTAAAGTCGGTTTCTAAATTTAATGTAATATGAGTTAACCCTCTAACTAGTGTTTTCCTCAAACAACGATATATCATTTCATCTAGTTTACCTTATTTCCTTTTCATATGTACTTCTCGCTTTACTACAAGATAAAAATTAACAGCATTCGAAATGAAGTTGACTTCTATTATATAAATTATGTTTAAAATTATGATTGAAAAAATATACAAAGCAAATAATGTTGCTTCAATTAGATATTTCTGAAAAGAAAGAACATTAGTGTAAAAATGGTAGTCTGCAACCGGATATCTTACATTTGCCATTTATTTATATACCACTAATAGCTATCATTAATTTGTTACTTTGCTAATATTTCATACGAAAGGATCATAAAGTAAAATTTATTGAACTTAGCCGCAGAAATGTAGTGATTATTTGTTCTGCTTGTTTTATGTATGCTCCGTTATTTACATTTCTGAAACCAACATCTTACAGTATTTTCCACAGTTGTTATGAAGAAGAACAAAACGCTTAAAGAAGTTAGGCCAGCTTTTAACTTTTTAATCATCAGCAAAATACAAGCAAATGTAATATACCAAAATTCTACACTATTAGTATCAACCCTTACAACCATGGTGACAAGAACTGCCTTTTTTACAGCGAGATTTAATGAATGATAAACAAATCTTGTAAATCTAAACTACTGTGGATATGTATTGGACATCATAAAAGAGCATCATTTTGTTTAAAATTGCTAAAAACTAAGAGAAAGTGAATTCATTACCAAGTGTTCTGCCTGAAGAGGAGTTCCAACATCTGGATCTATCTGAGGTCTCTCTTTGCCAACCCAAAGATACTTCTGATTAAGGGCAGGATGAAGACGAATGTGATCGTAGAGGTCTCTCATGCGTTGTCTCAAGAGTGTATATTGAGTTTCTGTTAATTTAAATTCTGGTCTGGTCTCCATTTCCCTCAATATTTGTTCTGTGTATGCTGCAAAAGAAAGTGAGAATTCGAGCACAAAAGATGACTGTAAAATGTTTTGCATTACTCAGTTCCAAGCTGTGATAGCACAAAAATAATACAGAAAAATGCTGACATTGAGTGTGTTCATTATAGAAATGTGTCCCGAATGTTACATATGTAAGCTGAAACCTCTAGAAGTCTATTTATTACCAGAGGATAAAAAATTTTAGAACAGAATGTTTCTCTCACGTAAACAGCTATGATCGGGAACTTTCGGGATAGACATTTATGCCATAGTTAACAAAACTATTTGATTTATTTAAATATTTTGAGTCCATTAAAGGTTCTTTGCTTTCATTCTTGTTTTCATAATTGAATTTCGTCTGTCATGCTAGTTTTAGATGCTTATCCATTTACATACTAGTTATTATAATAGTTTTCAAATGTAATTTATACGTTTTATTTGCTTCGAGGAAAAATATATTTAGTGTCCATTCACTATAAAAGGAATTTTTTAGTGCAGTTTTTTTATGATGCGTAGTGATTATTTTCCTTGAATTAATCTTGCATATAACTATTGTTTTTCTTTCTTAATTTAGTTCTCGGTTCTTTCCCCATCTTTTTAATTACTTCAGGTGTTTAACCGTATTTTTTTGCTGAAGAGTTTTGTTTTAGGCTTTCTAAATTGTTAGGCAACCCCTTGATATTGGTTTAACTGCTAGCTAGCGAAGATTATTTTCGCAATAACGCTTAATTAGCTCGTAGCGCAATTAATCTTCTCTACCTCTTGGTACTTTAATTTCAGCCTTCTAAATTTAGGATGTGTATTCTGATTTTTTCCTTCCTTTCCACTTCCATGCTTTTATCTTAAAGGGATGTACCTTCTTTTAGTTTTCTTTCACCTCTTCCTTTGCAGTATTTGCAAAATTTTGATTTACATTTAATGAATTCGAAATATTGTTTAACCGTAACCGCGATTAATTTTCACTCGTTTAGTATTTTATCACATTTTTATACGTTTTAGGAATTTTGTTGCTGTCTACCTAAGTTTAAAAGAATAATTTTTTGTTACTTATCCGTTAACTCAATTTTGTGAAGTTATTTTTAACTGGTCTTATTTTAAGGTTCAAATTCTGGAGCTTCGCTTTCATTTCTTTCATACATGTATATGTATATATTATTTGAATTAAAAATGCAATTTTAAACAACAATTTTCTATCGGTCATCTATCAAAAGAGTAAAACTAAATTTTTAACATGAAATGTAATCACTGGACAGTTTAATAATCTACCGCGGTTCACATTTATCGTATTTTTATACAGTATTTAGAATTCGTTAAAAAAGTATATGCTTTGTAAATAGAAACAAATACAGCACAATTCAAACACTAGCTCAAAATCATTTTTTTACTTTCTGCTATTCTTTCAGCGACTTCATTTAACGAGGTTTAATAACTAGCATTTTTGTTTCGTTATGCTTTTGTAGCCGAGGAAAACTCTTTCTCCATGGAATTTGAACTGCTAAGTGCGTGCAAACGTTCTATCCCTTTCTATAGAGGAAAAGTAAAAGCGAATTTTAAAAAGTAGAGAACCTATGGATTCCTAAAATTGCTATCATTTAGCATGATTTCTTAACCTTACAGTAGGTAAAGTACTCTTCTGTAAAAAGACTGTACAAAGGCATTTTTGTGCTTTTGTTTTGTACAGCTAGGAAAGTACTGCTTTCACATCAAAGATCCATCAAAGATCTGAAAGGCCAAGGCACCCTGTAACGATCGAAAAAGAGGGTAGCCAAAGGAGCAAGGGTAGCCAAAGGAGCAAGGGTAGCCAAAGGAGCAAGATTTAGATAATATATTGGATGAGGTAAAATTTCCCAAGAAAAAACGAGTTTTTTTATTTGTTGTTTTATTCTGGATAATTAAAGTAGCATGAGTTCTGATATTGTCATGTTGCCTTTACATGATGCATGTTGTTTTGTTAGAATAGCGCCTTTGCGACTAACAGCTAGCTGTGTATTTTCAGTTTGTGCTTCACTTTGGCCAACTGTTCACAGTACATGGCAACAATGAAAGTTTCATTATGGGAAACAATTCCCATGAGATTATTCCCTGTATATCCTATCATACCCTTAATTAAAGAATTTTCGAATGAAATCCTTTTTTTCTGAGACAGATGGAGCAGGTTCTGCTGTTCGACATACTGTTCTTCGATGTTTGATATTATTGTAGAGTACCAATTTCTAGTCAACGGTTAGAACTCATTCCAAAAATGGCTCATATCTGTAAAGAGAAAGCAAAGCACACAGCTATTGATTCTCACTTGTTGCTTTTCAGAAAGCTGATGTGAAATCCACTGATCCAACTTTGTTATGAACCCAAGTGCTTGCATTTGTCTTGCAGCTCTTACTCTGGGTACGGATAGCATTTCCATTAATTCCTCAATAGTTGTGTGTGACTTTGTTCAGAATCTGCTCAGAAAACACTGATAAGCAAATTCGTTGGTCTGTACATCTTCTTTCTTAATTTCCAAAGCCAGAGATAAAGTGCGTTGTTATAAATCCCATCTTTTTGGTAAATTCGACGAGTGTCTGGGGGAACCAGGGCTACAAAACTGCTTCTGTCAAACTTGTTTCAACAAGCAATGTCCGACATGCTCCTTTTCATTTGTTATTTTAAATCGTTTGAAAATTTTACAAATGATTTACTCCTACAAGACCACCTTTACATGTTATCTTCTTATACATCTAGAACTTCTAGTAACCTCAGGGTCATATTAGACATCAAATCTACTCAAAGTTTGCATCTCCAAAAAAGGAAAGAACATTTGCACTTACGTAATATATGTAAAGAATTTCTAAATATCGGAATTCTTCTTTCTTAATTTTGCAGTATAAAAATTCTTGAAGTATTTTCAGAGCTAATGTCACCAGAATTGTCTATCGAGCAGAGAATCAGAATGAAAGCTTTGAAATACACTGACTTTGCAAAAGATTGTAACAGGCATCAAATATTCAGTAACTGCTATAAAGCGTCTCTTAACAAACAAAAAAAAGTAGCATCAGTCCCTTACCAGAGAAATAGAAATTGCGAGTTTTCAAACTGGTATCCTATAAAGTCCATTAATGATGATGACAAATGTTTCCGATTAAACAGCCTTCAGAGGTAACCAAAATATCCAGGCTGTAAATTAATGCAGATTACCAGATCATTTTTACAGCGAAAAGAACAGTTTCTAGATTGATTGCTTCAAAATGATTCTGCGAAAACGATTTATTTGAAAGAACTGCTATTAAGCCATCATTATTATGCGAGCCAAATGAAATGAAGCCCTTAGAATGTGTTAGAATGTATAGAGACTCTACAACTGAAAAGTAAAATAATTACGGAATGTGTGATCAAGTGTTCATACTCTTTTGGTGTGAATCTGAAGAGAAAAATGAATGTCCTTGCGCCACTGCTTAACGCAAAATTGATCGAAAACGAATCAGAAAATGCATGATTTGTCACTGAGCAGCATAGCAACATAATCTAATCGGGTGAACTTTTGATTATAAGGAAGGAAATACTCTACAAATAGCTCAAACTTTTAAAAAAATATGTAGCGAACAGAAAAACAGGTTAAGTACTTAAATTTTCTTTTAAGCATAACTTAGACATAACGCATCACATACGTAAGTTCCCTTAAACACATCTGAAAGTTTACGAAGCTTGCAAAATTGGAACTTACTTTGAAATATATAACGTGGAAGAAATTGTGACAAATCTAGAAAAACATTCCATTAAAAAGTTTAGTAAAGTTAATCTCATCAATGTCAGAGTTATTGAATAATATGCTTAACGCAAAAGGATTTTACCCAAAATATTAGTTTTTCTCCTATTTTTTGTTGAGAGCTTAGCGTGAATACAGCCATTATTTTTAAATGCAGCGAATAAACATATTCATTTACATAATTATTATTCCTTTCTTATATATGATGTAAAATTATAAAAAAAAGACCTCAAATTGGTGTGACTTTCGAAACTCAAGATCTACGCGAACCTAAGTTTGGTAGGTAGAGGGAATGAAAATAAGCAGAATTTGTAACGGATTGCTTGTACGGAAATGATGTCTATAAGTGCTTCTCCGTAAGAAAGATACGAGTAATGGGTAAGTAAGAAAGGTAAGAAAAATGAAAAGAAACAAATATTTTAAAGATTAAACCTTTCCCAATTGGTTATCAAGGGTGCCAGACAGCCTTACAGGAATCACGGCTTTGCCGCATGGAATGGTGCACATTAGCTACTCAGGCAGTTCTCAGGCACTTCAACACTACATTTAAGGAGCAACTGACAGTCTGGCCTTCAGATCTTCATTGGACTCAATGGGATTTTGATAGAGCATAGTTTAATGTGATCTCATAAAATATCCATATGTGTCAAATCTGGAAATCGGGGTGGCTAAGCTACAGCTCCATCTGGTCCATGTCAATGAGGCCCATAAGCAGCGTAGCTAAAATTTATGACTTTAGTGCTGAAATGAACTAGAGTTCCACCGTGCTGCCAATACTTCCGCATGAGGAAAGCCAGAGGAGCATCGGAAAAAAATTCCTGAAAGGTATCTTGCAAAGTATTCCTCAGGAATGGCCTTTCAAACGACTGGCTAGAATGCATCGGGAAATTAAGTAGTTCTGTATCATGCCAGCTGAAAAGTTAATGGAGAATCTTTCCTAGTCGGCAGTTATCCATGTGATCTCCTTGTATGAGTATCTCGTGCTTAGATTTAGGTGTGATTATCAAAATTTGTGCCCAAAGATGAAAACTGTGGATGTTAAACATACCCAAATGGTCAAATTTAGCCTTCTCAGTGAATACGACGTGAGTATTTGAAGCAACCTGCTGTAAATACCAGCGAATAACGTTCGCATGAGAAAAACAATCGTTCGCTTTCAAAACCTGCATCTCCGTAAATAAGGTATGGATTCATTTCTTCCTCAAAAAACATCTTCCTGAATATTGGTTGGCTCAGAAAACACTCGCATCCATCAGCTCTTGTGCTTATAGTAGCATTATCCTAAAATATGCATATTGCAACTCCTTCCATTGCAGGAATTCTGAGATATCTTCCCATAACCACACCACACTCAAGCACGGAAAGAACCACTTTCGCACAAGTGCAGTTAATAAGATCTAACGTTTGGTGATTCGGCAGCTCTCTTAGAGAATCGTTACTGTCATCATCTTTAACCGAAAACTGTGAATCTGGAGGTGAACCGCTTTTACCTTCAGATTTCAACACCCTTTACCCTCACGTACACATATTCATTACATTATTATTTCAGTACCTTTTACCCTCACGTACACATATTCATTACATTATTATTTCAGTACCCTTTACCCTCACGTACACGAATTCATTGCAAAAATCTGTTTATTTTGGTCTTCTCTAACCACCTTTACATTTTTACCTTGTATTTTAGAATTATTCCTGTACATGTTAGCTATTTCTTTTCTTCCCATCCCCCTCTCAGTAACAACGATGCTATGCTATACTACGCTAATTAAGGTTAAAAAATGGTTATACTGTCGATTATTTGATGTAACCAAAGGCATAATAAATACATTTGCAGGAAAAAAAGCATATAAAAGTAATCTGATTTCACAAGTCAGTCCAAACTACTCTACCATCTTTTCAGACCTGATTAATTCCAATATGCATTATATGACCGCTTGAAAGTAAAAATAAAACATCAGCATGAGCTATATTAAATATGCATAGAATATTAAATAGCATATTATCTATGTGAGCATATTTGTGCTCTCATATCACGGACATTCCTTGCCACACATGTGTTTCAAATTTTTTTCAGTAAAATTTATATATGACGGAAATCTAACAGAAAACTGATGCTTCAGTTCTAAGTGATCATTCAGCACCCGAGCAATTTCTAGAGAGCTTTATTGGCAAACAAATGTCCTGACTGTGAGTGTTTAAAAAGCAGTTCCTTTAAAAAATTATATCTTAACCAAAAAAATAAATTTTCTACCCGTTTTCTTAAGTATTCTTTTAACTAAAAAAAATTAAATTTCATTTCATAATTTTCAGTCATCGTTATAAATGGAAGAAGGGAAGAAATTAAAAGTTCCTCACAGAAATACATTGTGTAATACAATTCTTAACATTATCGATGATGTGCTTATCTCTGCCATTGATAAATTCATTACAGCTGTATTAGTAACGATAGTCTATAGTCTTTATTTTGTTTATTACAGTTCGGCAAAGCGGTTCCCGCGAGCACCAAATTTCTTCGTAAGCAATTTTAAAGCTTCCGCTGTTCGAGTAACTAAAATCTAAATTTTAGGTATTTGGACTGCAAACACTCGGAATGGTAATCAATAATTTTGCGGAAAATTATTTTTTTAATTTCACTATTTTAACAATTGTACGAGTTGTACGATTAAACGTTTGACTGAAACTGGATCCTAGCTACATATATATGATTAGAAGAATTACTTCATGACACTACATGACTAGATGAATCAATTTTCGACTGACTGTAGCATTCGGTTCTGCATACTATTGGTTTTAAAATAGTGAACTCTTTTCTCTCCTGGTATACTCTACCAGGACTCTACATACATATGATTAGAAGAATCACTTCATCACACTACATGACTAGATGAATTAATTTTCGACTGACTGCAGCATTCGGTTCTGCATAGTATTGATTTCAAAATAGTGAACTATTTTCTGTCCTGTTATACTCTACCAGGACTCTACATACATATGATTAGAAGAATCACTTCATGACACTGCATGACTAGATGAATTAATTTTCGATGGACTGCAACATTGGGTTCTGGATACTACTGGTTTCAAAATAGTGATCTATTTTTTGTCCTGGTATACTCTACCCAACCAGGGCTTGCTACGCTTTGCCTTCGTAACTTTTGTTGGTACATAAAATTGTCATTCCATAACTTTGTAACTTTGAATTGTAAGCAGAGTACCATGGAAAGTAGAAATAAGGAGCAGATGACCCATCATTTTAATATTGAGTGGGAAGAACAATTTCGTTTAACTTATCATAAAGAAAAAAGTGATTGTTTATTACGCAATGCAACTATAATAACTGCTAAATGCTTTAATGTGGAGAGCCATTTTGTTACTATTACTGCCTGCCCAATGATCATTACGGTGGCTGGCGAACTTCCGCATTTCTGAAAAATGCCCTTCCGAAAAGAGGCTGCCCATCTCTGGTTTACATGACATAAATATTGGTTATATTTTAATATATTTATATTATTCGCAAGATAAAAATGAGATAATGCAGTTTTTCTCTACGTACAGCTATTATCTCCTAAGAGAAATGCTCCTCCTATGCCTTTAAATGTGACCGTCGCTTCTGACAGCATAGATTAATATCGCTATTTAGAGTTATGCTTTTCGCTAATAATTACAATCTCCTAACCAAACCAAGAACGGAATATTTATTTAAATGAGCAAAGAAATAATTAATCAGAATATCAAACAAAAGCATTTTAGGCAAACTGGATTAGAACTTAAGTTTCTAATTGTTATGATAATAGCAAAACTATTTTGCATTGAATAAGTAGTTAATTATCATTTCCGAATTTTTACTTTTATCTTTTAACAATATAGTGTAATTTTTCATATAGTCTAGAGGAAGCGCTTATGACGCAGAAATCCATTAAGTGATTCATCATATTCTTAGTATATAGTTTATTCTGCCCAACTAATCTTATCATTTCCTGTCTTCGCAGCTAGTCATAGTCGAAGGAATCAATGCTCATCTAGTGCCAAATCAATTCATTTTATTGCGATATATTTCTGAAATCGTTCATGTTTATTTTCACTTTCGTTGTTTAGTGTATGTGTGCATGTGTTTTTATTTTAAATTTCATAAAATTCTTTCTAACGAATAGAAAATAAAACCTTAAATTTAGAAACAATTAAAAGTTACTTGTGGTGCAAGATGATAGAATGGTGCTTTTACGGCGCGTTATTAGAATCATTTTTAAAATTTCATATATTAATGTCATGGCTTACAGTTTTGAAGTAAAAGCATCTGCGCAATTTTGCAAAAATCAGATCTTTGCCGCACTCTAGGGCAAGCTTAAAGGAAACGCTGGTTGTAAACGCTTCTGGCACTAATAAAAGTCTAATGTTAAAAATTATACATAACGTTATAGACCAAATCATAAACCTTCAAAGTGAATAGTACTACAAAAATAAAGGACGGCAGTTTTGTATCAGTGATTTAAGGAAGGAAAATGCACCAATTGTAATGAACAATTCCTTACGGTCAACGTGGTAGAAGTGTAAAAGATGGCAATTATGCTTTTATGTCAATCATTTAAGGGAAAAAAGAACCACCATTAGTAGTAAGCAAGTCCGTGCATTCGAAGTGCTTTAATAACATCAACATGCTACTTTTTTATTGGTCATTACCCACTAAATCATTGATATTCAAGTATTTTAAATTGGATGCTAGGGTAAAAGTAAAGCATGGAAGTTACATTGTGTGCAGTACATTAAAGGGAAAAGAACCACCATTAGTAATACAGAATTCCCCGCGGTCAAGGTGTTTAATAACATCAGCATGACAGAGATCGAAGTAGAACGATACCAGTGTGTGTCGATCTAATTAGCGCGCTGAGTTATGAAATTTAATTTAAAAAAAGTGAAGAAGTATTGTTAATTTGGAAGAAGTATTATTCCCCATTCTACCCAGAGATATTCTTAAAGAACACTGGTTTATTATTTTTACTTGCTAATACAGCTAGCAAATCAAAGCTTTTCCTTTCAGAAAGATAAAATAATTTAAATGTAAGAGTTAAAACCGTGTCTTTGTATGCTTACATTTTTTACAGTACTTATTGATTTAATTGGAAATATAGATGAATTTTTTTAACACGTTGACAGAGACGCGAGTTTATAAGAAAATCTCCTTTATGCCACGAGCACTGAGATACCATGTGCCAATTGTTTTCAGTCATAGGATTTTAGAACGTCTAGAAGGAAACATTTTGGGACATACATTCAGTTTAAAATCTTCCTTTAAGAACGAAGTGTCTGAGAAAGGGTGTGAGATTCGAAAATTATTCCTTCTTTTCCAAATATTTGTTTTCTGTAGTGACAAATGGTTGAATTTTGTGTTAAAATTCTTGTCATAACTTTTTACAAAGTCTGAAAGAAAAATGAAACAGTGATTTTTAAGTGAATCATATAGTAGTGAATAAGAAACCTGTTGCGAGGCTTAAAAAAATTCGAATAATAGCGATGAGGAACATTCGAGATTTTTCACAAAGATACTTACAAACAAAGTTATATCTTCAGATTCCGATTAGAATATTGATTAAATGCAGTGATAATAAATGTGGTATAGATACTACTATTAATATTTTACTAGAATTGGTTCTTTCTGAAGAAAAAAAATTGATACTGAAGAAAGCACAATTCAGTTTAGTGAACAGAATGAATTTAGGTATCGGCAATCATTTCATTTCTTTCTTTCAACAATCAACAATCGTTTTCTCAAATACCTAATTTACTCGTAAGTACTCAAAGAAATGCCATCCGAGTACTAATCACAAGGCCTGATCAGAATTTTTGCCATCAACAGAATACGGGTCCCATGGCAGTCAAAGTGTTAAAGGAATTCAAAGAACATATGCGAAAGTAGCACAAAATAGAGTGTCTCAAAATCATATAAAGAAGTTTTTTACGAAAATTTGCATTGCTTTAGTTGCCATGTAGAGACATTAGGATTTTTTGGTGCAGAAGAGGTGAGAAATGAGCAATGTCCTCACCGGGACTCGAACCCCCGACCTCTCAAGTACGCACCGAGTGTGCTGACCACTACATCACGAAGGCATGCTAAGAAGGCGGAAGAAATACCTTATATACTCCCCCTTTTAAAGGGCAACTGGAGATTAGGGGATCCTGGCGGTGGAGAATCATCATCGACCAACTTTTTGTTCGGGCGCCACTGTAGAGACATTAGGTTTTTTTGAAGCAGGAGACATGAAAACTGAGCAAAGCCCTTCCCGAGACTCGAAACATGGACCTCTCGAATACACGCCGAGCGTGCTGACCGCTACACCACGGAGATAATGGAGGCATGATAAGAAGGTGAGAGAAATACCTTATAGCCTGGAGATGAAGTACAAAAGTAAGCAAAAAAGAAAGTAGTTAGTAAAAGTAGGCAAAAAAGAATATCGTAGAGCTAAGCGAACGCTTAGTCATGTACAGTCGCGGAATTTCAAAGAAGACTTTTTTAAACACAAAACTAAAGTTCCTAAAGAAGCGGAAAATATTCTCCTGGAGGAAGAAACTGAAATAATCCTGGCTGTTCCTTTAAGAAAGCTCAAAATTACGAAGGCAAAACAAACTAAATTGCAGTGTAGAGATTAATCAAATGGTTGATTTTCTTGTAAAGTTAAAACTATTTCAAAAATCAAACTGATTAACTAAATGACAAAATCAAGTAGAAGGTCTTTATTAGTTCAAAATTTGAATAAGCTGTAATCGTTACAGGGAGCTTTTGTTCGTTTATTAAGAGATCCGTTTTTCGTGTGCCCTTTTTATTCATTAGCAATTAATTTCAAAATATAAATTATAAGGTTCTTTTAATTTCCTAAGTTTTGTTTAACTACTTCATTACACACTGACTTTCGTTAACACGTATTCTTCATTTTATTTACATTGCTATATTTAAAAATCAATAATTATGCTACTATATTTTTCTTTTAGTATACGTCAGAAGCCTTGACTAAATCAAATGCGCTATGCAGATTCAGAATTGCCATAGCGTTAATCATGTTCTCTAAAGCAACCACTACTGAAAACAAAACATGTATTTGGGATTGCAAACACTCTCGAAACTTGTAAACACTCACGGTCCTCTAGAGTAGCCAGGTACAGAAGAAATGATTTTGGCAATTGTTTTGGACAGTGAAGATGACATAATTTAAATGCTGACAGCTGAAAACACGCAATCTGAAAAATTTACCAGAGAAAAAAGACCAATATCTTTTAGTGGTAAAACTGGTAGAAAATTTGTTCTAAGCAATCTAACTCTTCCAAATAGTTTGCAGACATAAAGCTTTCGTTTTTAAAGCTGGTTTAAAGCTTATCAGATGCATATTGTTTAGGAAAACAGTGAGAGCTCCCCCCCCCCACAGTTTTTCTCCTTTACTTGTGTTTTTGTGACAAATAGGCATGGGATTTGCATTAATATTCTTTTAATTTTCTTAAATATTTAAAACCTTTACTTTGAAATCTGTAATATCAAGAATTAATATTTCTGATTACTCTATTCTGAATATCCCTTGCTTCCAGAATTTATGAACAGAAACTTAATGAGCATTCAGAAATAATGGTAAACTATAATATTTCGCTGTTTGATCTAACACTGCTCAAATGCATCGTTTCAGCCCAACGGAAATACTAATCTTACATTTCAAACTAAATCTATCTGTTGCTGATTATCAGACTACTGCGTGTTAGTGATTATCAAGCTAAGCTATTTAAAAATAAAGACCCATTCTTAAGCATATTATTTTTTAACATTTGAATCTGATTGATTTAAAGAAAAATACGTTTAATTCATGATACATCTAATAATTAAAGCCATTAATTATTTTTATCGAATTATATTATACGTTCCTTTTCACTTTTAAAATATACGGAAGATATTTAAAGTTCCCATGTTAGTCTAAATGTATATCCATATACTACCTTCTGAAATATTTCTGTACTCCACCCGGACAATTTCTATTGATAATCGCCCATCAGCGGCCGAGCGAGAAAGTCGCTCAACACTGGTAGTTCGATCCGAGGTTCGAATTCCGCGAACGGGCTAGCTGCATGGGCGCTTTCGTGGATTTCCCCATGTGTAACGCTATAAGGGCCAGTTTCCCTTATAAAGTCCTCCACTAAGGCATCCCTCCTCTTAGGCAGATAGCCCTCGAGGCTTTGCCATAATCACATAAACCAAATCAAAGTAGTGATAATCTCAGCTGATAAACCATATTAAACTTTCAGAGAGCCTTTTTAGGCGACCATTAAAATCTAAACCCTTTCAGATTTTTTAAAACTTATTTATTTACTTTTTAATATTGTTGCATTTTAATTTTTAAATAATATCTGCTACTTGCACACTTCGATTGTCAATGATCCGATTTTTTATTTTTGTACAGCTTTGATCCTTGCTTTCATATTTCGACCTTTCATTTCTAACATATTCTTAAATTGGAAATGTGTGGAAACGGGAAAAGAGCTTTCTAACCTAACAAAACAGCTAAAATATGCTAACAAAAAGCATTCTGGGCGAACCATTCTAATTCATATAGAAATGTATTTATCACAAAGAAATCAAAAGGCGTAATGGAAGATATAAAGAGACAGTAACAATAAAAATGAAATAAAAAGATGAGATAGAGAGAAGAGTTTCTTATCCGTTGTAGGAATAAATAGAACGCAGTGACTGAAACGATACCCCGGAGACCACTTTTTTTTTACGTCCTTTGCAAATGAAGGACAAAACTAAGCCAATATGCACGGTGCTGACATCTGTCAGCGCTCAAGGAAATTACTTTCTAAATGCAGCAGTTTAACCTCTCGTTCCTTCAAAATCCCTTATTCGTCAAAATACCTGAATTCTATTCATCGAATTGCTTACATAAATAACTTCTGTCAAAAAACGAACTATCAAGCATTTCACATTAACTCTTTGAAAAAAGTAATTTTGATGAGATATTGTCAAAAATTGATTATAGTTAAAATCCATTAATGAATGGAAAATAAAATAACAATAATAATGAGAAGAAATATTTATTAAAAAGGTTAAAATCAATAAAATCCACAGATACTCTTAATAATACTTATTTAAGAAATAAAAATTTAGAAAATCGTCTTTAACCAGCACACAGAGTCTCTATTGTGTTACGTAATGTACGATAATTGAAGCAACGTTATTAATTACAATGCTGGCATAAATGTTCATAAAAATATCAGTTAGGTAAATTATAAATGTAAGAATTAGCTGTATTATAAATCACATCAACTATAGATGTTATTAAAAAATAAAATATGTATATAAATTATTAAAATGTACATATGTAATTTTTAAACTGCGCTCTTAATTAAACAATATACTGTTGTAAAATTTTGTAAATATTTAATTCCTTTTGATTCCATTTTTTAAATATTGTGCATTGTTTCATTTAGCTATTTCTATAATTTTTGTATTTAGGGTAAAAGCTTTAGATTTAATTTCGTACTTATTTAATTTGTAGTCAAATTTTTATAATAAATAAATTTGAATTCAACCTATAACTGACAAACATTCTTCTTGATTAATGATAACATTTTTTAAACTACAGTTTATTATATACAATCTTAATTAGTGCTTTTCAAACGCTTTCATAAATAAATTTAAAATATATTTATTATCCATATAAAAATATATTTAATAGCCATATAATAATTAATATATCAATTTTCACTCAACTCTACTTCAAGGGGGCAATCACGGTTATGCTGAAACTGTGAACTTAAACTTGCACACATATAGAGAAGTCTAAGAACACAAAACTTCTTATTTATCCTAAGCTTCTTATTTAACATCAATGAGTTAACCTCAGTTTCATTCTCAATGCTGACAGCTTTGCTGCTGGATTATTCGAGGTAAGCCAGTGCATCATGATGAGTAAATGCAAGTTGTATAATATAAAATGTACGTAAGGCTCTACGTAAGACTTTTTAGAGCAGCTTTCAACCACTTATCTCCATATCACTGCCAACGAAGCAGCCGATTCACTGCGGAATCGGTATCCACAAAACTAAACTGTAACAAATACTCAAAGCTTAAAAATTCATGCGCCTTGAAGCTGCTTTTTATCAATATGAAGGCAGTTCTAATGACATAGTCATACCTATGACTTTGCAATTTCAGATGTTCGAGGCTTCAGTAATAGCACGCCTGTCTTCGGATTAAAATGTCCTAACTGAAATTGTCATTTGCAGTCTAGATTTTAAAATTTCTCTTTTTTCGTATTATGGAGTAGATATCTGAGAGCTTAAAGAGGAGTTACTTCAATAGTTTTAA
The DNA here is from genome assembly GCA_000611955.2 of Stegodyphus mimosarum. NCBI lineage: Eukaryota > Metazoa > Arthropoda > Arachnida > Araneae > Eresidae > Stegodyphus > Stegodyphus mimosarum. The sequence continues at coordinate 151,486 of KK118806.1, read as the reverse complement.
AGCTTGCTGAAGCTCTTAAAATCGATCCCTGAAAGCTGAGAAATTTAGAGTATATTACTGAGTATGAGAATTCGACAAGTAGAGCTACATCTTAAAGCTTCATTCTTGAGGTCAAGTTACCGGTGCTGATTTTTGAAAGATCTTTTAGTGATCTAATCTTATAAAGAAATTGTTTACGTACTCTAAGTATTGTAATATTTTGTTGTAGAATGCATATTAGTTACTCAAGTTGGATTTATTCTCATCAGTAGATAAGCTGTTTTACTATCTCGGATAATCTTTCACCAGATTTGCTTTTCCAAAAAATATTGAGTGTTGTAAAGTCAGAGCGTAAAAGGAATTTAGAGCTCGTTGATAATGATAAACTGTGTACCTGAAAATCACCGTGGTAACTCATTCATTCACTCCGTAAATTCATCATTTCCATTGCATCTACGAACTGAAGGAGTAAGTTTTTCCTTTTTCTTACTTTAAATGTCTACTACATTTGAAATGTAAGTAAAAACTAGATTTCTCTGGAATTTATGCTTACATTTTCTTTACTATTGGGTAAAAGAAAAAAAACTTCTGAAAATAATACTCTTGTGACTGTTTTTCTTAGCAGTTTTGAATTTTCTTCTTGGTTCTGAGATGTGTGATATAAAATTGTATATTAAAACGTTTGCTCCAACAAGTCTTAAATAAATTTCCGAAATATGCAGCTTTTAAGCCCTTGTATGTAGTTTAAAAAATACTGTTGTGCTTAACGATTCACTCTGCATTTGAAATGAGGATACTCAGTTCAAGTCTAGAAAAATCTTACTTTGCGAACATGATATGGCGATGAAATGAAAGAAAAACTTCGTAAACTACATTAAAAGCTGAAACTCAAAGACAGCGCTTAGCAGAATACAAAACCGCAGTTCTAATTATCCTGTTGCAAGATAAATTGTAGCCAAAGTTAAAATTTAAGGAATAAAGTATTCTTTAAGTTTTGTTCATAAATCAGCTACTCATATTTTAAAAATTAGAGTAATGTAAATTTTAAGGGAAACCTTAAAATATATTAAATATTCAAAGCTTTAAAGTTAAATATTTCTTAGTTTATTATTTTGATATTTTTTGTGGGCATTCTATTCAAAATAAATTAGCTCTATACCTATAATGTTTTAACAAGAAAAGGCATTATTTCTAGGATTGGTAATTTCAGACTTACATGCGCCAACCAGTAGTCGAGTGGATAACACCGTTGAATGCTCGTATTCGACTTGGGTTCAAAATTTAGAAAGAGGTTCTCGGTGCAAGCGCTTTTCGCGATTTTACTCATGTCTAGCAAAATTTATTTGTTTGTTTATTTGCTGGATTACGGCAAAGAACCAAAGAACTCTAGAGCTCTCTGCTTAGGGCTGCCTCTAAGGATGCATTCGTAGAGGATCTTTTAACGGTAAATATCTCCTATTCACCACGTTACACTTGGGGTATGAAATAAAAGTATGAAATCTTCCTTGTTGCCAGTTGTTTCACCGAGATTTGCACTTTGACTGAACTTCTAGTGCCCAGTTATCGTATTTGCTCTGCCTCTGATGCGCTGCGTCACATAAATATAGGAATCAGTTGCCATAATAAAGTCTTCCACGATATCCTCTGCCTAATTTGTCTTGAAGCTTTTGTGTGTTTTGCCATATTCAGCTAACAAACATTATTACACAAGCTAAATTTGAATTCCCTTATGAGCACTTTCTAAAAAAATAGAATATCTTTTTTAGGAAGGTACGAAATATTATTCTCCTTTGTCATTGATTGATTGTTCCCCAATCCTTTTAGTCGTCTCTCTACTCATTGTTAGGAATCTTTTAGTACTTTCCTGAGAAAAAGAAATTTAAACGAGACACATTTTATATGTGGGGATTCTAGGCTTGCATTTTGAAATGCCCCATGCCCCATAGACACTATACAGTTACAAAATCCTATGCCTTCTCCGGGATTCGGACCTGGGCTCAAGTCAACCAGCAAGACTAGTCTTTCAACCTAGGCTTAAATCACAGCGAATGAACTGGCTGCAGGGAAACCCTCGTGGCTTTCATCACGTGTAAGCGAGTATGAACTAGTTCGCCTAAAAAAGCCCTCCTCTTACGCGAGATAGCTCTGATCTGCTTTCTCAGAACCTAAAAATTCTTCGTTTTCCTCTTCCCCCCTCCCGATGTGACTAAACCTTTACTTAAACACATAACCATTGCATGCCTTTACGTAATCGAAAAGAATCTAAAAATTTCTGTACATTCATAATTGAAGGATGATTTTTTTTTGATTTTTTTTAATTCTGTGGATAAGATTCCTTAATAAGCACTTGCTGAAGTTTATTCAAAATAGTAGGTTTCGTATGAAAAGCTCTTTCAGTTATTCAAAATTCTGTAAACTCGTTCAGCTATTTAAAATTCTGTTTGACACTTCATATTGAAAATGTAGTTTAAATACACGTAAAGTTTTGCATTTCTTTCTTTTCATTATATCTGGTATCATGTAACAGAATGTGTAGTTTTGTTTCATCTATTTTCAATTGATCTATTTATTTATTACTAACATATTAGAATGAGAAAAACAGACTCCTCTTCATTTATTTTATAATTAGGTTGAGTGTAGCATATTGAAACTTTGGTGTAAAATGTGTCGCAAATTTTTCCTGATCTGTGTATCCTTTTTCCCACCTTTCAAAGCGAGTGGAACACTAGTAGTTAATCCCGAAGTTAAGTCCTGAAGAACGGGTTGCTTGCATGGGCCCATGAATATATGAATACGAGCCATTTACCCTTAGGAAATTCACCCCGAAGTTCTTTGTCTTGATCTTTCTAAGCAAATATATTTTGCGTACTTTGCCATAATCTAATAAATCCAATCATTCAAAGCGAATGTGACTAAATTTATAAAATAACTAACACGAAATTGAAATTTCACTTCTAATTGATTTGCTATATTTTACCAAATTACGAAGGTTTGTTAAGATCTGATAAACTATCAACTTTCTATTGCAATCTGAACGTCAGTTTTAAGCTGTATTTACTATTGATTAAAGCATCATGAAGAAACTTTGTAGTAAAAAAATGAGATACCAAATAATCTTCATGAAAACAATTTCAATTATTAAATTCTTCGAAGCTCTTATTCAGTTTGGCGATTTTTTATGAAACCGAACCTCTTACGGAATGGAACAGGGTAGTTTCTTTACGAATACTTTAGCATTTTTCACTTCATTATGCTTCAGCTATGTAATAAAGTCAATATAAATTGAAAAGTAAAACAGAAGCAACTTTTGCTGAAATCAAGTCAAAAAAATTCTGAAGAAATTCCAGAAATGTAATCAAATACTTATTTTCTTGAGTGATTAATCAGAAATCATTTAGGCAGTTTAATTTACAAGAGAATTTTAATTAGTTATGATCTTAACATTTAAGTATATCAGCAATAATTTTTTTAAAGAAGCATTACGTTTAAACGTACGTTTCAAGAATTCTTTTTTCTTTTTTTAATATGGCGGTCACTAGCTATTTTACGCTTTAGCCACTACTAAGGCTAGAAGCGGTGGTCATTTTATTACGAAGGCACCTAGTAGGAGGCCACCGTTGCCTCCTATAAAGGGACAGGGCCCACCAGCGGCCGAGCGGTAAAGACGCTGAAGTCTGGTAGTTCGGTCCGAGGTTCGAATCCCGCGAACGGGCTGGCTGCATGTGTGTTTTCGTGGTTTTCCCCATGTGTAACGTGTATACGAGCCAGTTTCCCTTAGAACGTCCTCCACGAAGGCATCCCTCCCTTTAGGCAGATAGCCCTCGTGTGCTTTGCTATGATTGAATAACCTAACCTAACCTATAAAGGGACAGATAATTTAATATTCATGCCTTCTCCGGGATTCGAATCCGGGACCTTAACCAATTTCCCGTCTAAGCGGCTCTTCAAATAAGCAAAAGATGTGTATTATTCATTTTACTACAACTGCTGTTAAGGAAACACCTAACTTTAAAAATCTGAAAATGGTAAAGTTTATCAGAGTCAAAAAAGGCTTTCGTAGCTCAATTTGATAAACATTTCTGACATGACTAAGTATTTCATTCTCCAATTTAATTGATTCTCAAAGAACTTTTGAGAAAGGTTCAGGTTTAGCATTCCATCTAAAATGTTAACACTGATCAGAAAGCCAAAGATTTTCATGCATCTAACTCATTTAAGGCTTGAAACATAGTCGAAACGTTGAGTTATACAATCAGTAGAAAGTAAATAAGTTTTAAGCAGAAAATTTTGATACATCATTCTAAAATATTGCTGATGATTATTGTTATAAAAAGTTTTCATAAAATATTTATTTATCAAAACATAACTTATATCAATTAAGTAATATGAGTCTGACATGTTTTTGTGTATGCTTTGTAGATGCCGAAAGTTCAAGTATAAGAAATTAGCTGAGAACTAAAAGCAAATTTAAAAACAGTCAACGTTCTGAAACTTTTCCGCCGAAAGAGCAGTGCAACAGTTTTAGACTACTTTTACATACTAATAGTCGTGAACGGCAGCATTTGCATAAATATCACACCATCCTTCAAGTAAATTTTTTTTTAAATAGTGCTTTTGTAAAGCACACATTCTACATCAGATAACTAAATTTTGAATTTGATATGGAAGCAGAAAGCAAAGGCATTCTCTCTTTCGTTAACCAAGTTTTATCTGACTATTTTTCGACCCTCAAACCCTGAATTCGTAATCCTGTAAAAAGTTGCAACCATCAAAAACAAATCAACTGCGTTTTGAGGACGTCCAGCATGTTCTCTTACAAATATATTCTCAACTAAATTTTAAGAAATATCAAGTATATCATATATAAATTATTGATGACTAGCAGTTTCATCGCTAATATTATAGATTCTAGATATGTTAATCTTCATGCTGATAGACATAAAAACATAAACTACTGCCAAAACTCGAGAGCAAACTATTAGAATATAGAGGGGGAAGGGGTCTGCATATTTGTCGCTACTTTCTTCTTCCACTCTAATGCATTTACTTGCGGGGCAATAGTAAATGTGCTCTCAAGGGTAAGGGGAAACAGAAAAGCTTTAAGGAAGGTGATATATACGTATATATAGAGAGAGATTAAACATTTAAACAACTATTGTTGTACTTTGAAACTAATCATTTCTAAATAATGCTGGCTGAGTACTTGCAGCAAGTCTAATCTTCAGCTAGTGTGGTATCCCAGCGATCAAAGAATTACGTTTTGCCTAAACATGTATTCGATTTACTTAGAAAATATTATATATAACTTTTTATATTTATCATTTTCAAGTAAAATATTGAAGTGTTGTATCCCAAAAGAACATTTTTAACCACACCTATGAATAAATTATTATTATGTGTGGTATCTATAAACAGATGAATTACATATATGAAAATTATTCGCAAAATGCTTTTTTTATTGGTGAATCTACAGGCTTCGACTTATCAGTTGTACACAAATGTTGCATCCTTAGAGGTTAGTATTGTAATGAAAACAAATTTCGTTCTTAATTCCATCATTAATTTTATGGACAGCAAAAGTACAAAATAATCATTGTAAACATTTTGTTACTACTTCCATTTTAATATTTTGTAATGATTTTGCCAAACACGGTAATCTAAAAAATAATAATAAATAAATAAAACATTCGCTGCGGCTGATTTCCCATTATTATCGTAACTGGCGATTACACTAAAAATGCCAGATGAATACACACATTTTCCTTCTTTAAAAAGCTTTCAGTGGCTAACTGTTCAATAATGTCTCCGGGTCTAAAATTAAATTATGTCATTTCAGAAGGTTCCTCTAACTTTCAAATTTTTTCAATAACATCAAAAACAGTCAAAAGGGAAAAGAAAATAAAAATGTTAAAGAAAAAGAATCATTTACTTTTAAATCACGCCAAAGCACGGCAAACGTACCTATAAGGAAATTCTGGAAATTTTTATGAGATATTAAGTACTAAGAACACGGAGCAGACGTGGAATTAGAACAGGTGTAACTTTGGTAAAGCACATAAGAACTAATTGCCCACTGTCCGTCGCAAATCCGAAAAACATAACATCATGAGAACAAGAGTTAATAGCAGCCTATTTAAAGTAAAGTAGTTAGCTATGGTCCACATGATACATTTTTGTAAAACAAAATTTTCAGGGTTATAAAGGAAATTATTTCTGTCAAACAAATTTAATTTCACATTTTTATAAATAAAACTCCCCAAAACTACTTTTATTACTTTTTTAACTCTTACCTTACTTTCATAAGCTTAGCATTAGCCGAGTGGATAAGGCCACTGAACTATTGTAGTTTGCTCCGTACAACTAAATGAGCTAACTTCATAGAGGTTTCTTGATTTTACTCTATGTGAAGAGAAGAATGAGTTTTTCATAATAATATCCGTCCTAATGTAGGTAACTCCCGAGGGGTTTGCCCATAATTAATAATCTAACAGCTTGTTTCCATTATCATTTTATTCGCAGAATGACTAAAACTGAAGTTAGCGTGTTTATCAACTTCTGTAGGGATTATCAGTCATAATAATGCTTCCAGACTTAAAGGGTATACGCTTCAGATAATGTGATAAATATGATGCAAAAAGTAGCTCAAATTTTGATGCTAAAGTACTAAACACTCAGTGTCGAAATTTATTAGTTTATATATTCTTAGAAAGCAACAAAAGTCAGCTTTATTATTAGTCATGCATAAACTTAACTAACTTTAACTACTCCTAATTTGATTAACGAAATAATAAAGTACTGCTACTGATAAATACAAATAATATAATATTGTAATTCTGTTAAGTTGAGATTATTCGGCTATTAGAGCGAAATGGAAAAATGTTCAGTTCGATGGCTGTGGTTAAGTAACATATAACGCTGCTCATCAAAATGGTTGAAAAAGGGCAATCGTTCATAATACTATGGGTCTTTTATATGAGCCCACACTCAAAATTGATACATATTCAGGTCTGATGAAAACGGTAGCCATTTGAGTAGAAAGGAATGATTGGTCGGTTTATTCTTAGTGAATAGTCATCCTAGCAAATGGGAAATAGCGCGGTCAATATGATGATAAGCCCAATCCTGCGCATATGCGTTTGTCTTAAAACATCCATCCTCATATAGTAGAAATGCATTAACTCATACAATTTAAAAGTTAGCAAGTTGGTGGTTTTCATAAGCATTCGAAATATTATTGCAATTGATAAGAAATGTTTCTAATGTCATATATTAGACACATCATTTCAGAATAATCCTCTAACAAACAGTTCTTTTGAGAAGACGAGAATTAGAGAAGGTGGAATTTCTTGAACTTTTATTTTCCATGAATTTCTTTAAGCCTAAAGAAAGTGCACCAAGTTTTACAGGGTTAGGCTTTAAACCAATACATTGCATCAATACAAGTGCATATGATAGCATCAGTGTCGGATCAATTAGTCAACGGCAGTTGATGCGAGTGTCAAGTTGAAATATAAATTCTCAGGGATAGTTAACAACCCCGAATACACAGTTTCTAAGAAAGGCTGTTGGCAAACAACAAGGTCCTGAGTTCAGACCCAATGCAGGGCATTACGACCATACAACTCTTGTAAAATGCGTAAGGTCAAAAGCAATTTGAAGGGTCCAAAGGAGAATTTATGTACACCTTTTTACTTTGTAATGATTATCGAATCAAAGTCGGAAAGAGAACAAAATAAAATAACGTTATTAGTTATAAAACTGTGCAACGACATCAAATTACTATAAACATCCAGAAATGAACCTGTACTCAATAATTAATTATGTGTTATTGAATACAAATCAGTTGCAGAATTCTGGGACATAAACATGGTTACAGAAGAATTTTTGTCACATGCTATGTATGTTAAATAACGTGTGTGCAAAGACTTCCACACTCGGTAAGATATCGATCTGCCCGCCTCTTTCAATATGTCCGTGTGCAGGCTTGGAATGGCAATGTCATGTGGCAAAACAGAGTCTTCATAATTTTTTGAATATCTTGACATTAAATTAACAGTGTTATTAGCCATTTGTGTAATAAAATCACTTATAGTACTGAATGTGCAGTTCTTATCGAAGTTTCTGGTGGTGTGCTGGACATTCTGTTAGTGGTATGAAATGATTCATTTCATAATTATGAAATAATGTTACTTTGCAATGATCCCATTGATATGATGCCAGTAATGCTTCTAGATGACACGTTCAGTGTTTTTCCTCCTACCTCCATCCAACTAAAAGAAATATTTTCACCTGAGTTCAACCTTCAAGCGACGAGCAACATAGAAGCACACCCTCGATGTAGCAAGTCTAAACTCACTGATAATCGTGCGATTACTGTTTTGCTATTTGAATTTATTTTTCGGAAACTGAGTATGCAGGGGATTAACTCTCCTCAACATTTGAGCAAATTTTGAATAAACGTAGTATTTATCACATAAGACAGACATTTATATCATGGAGTATGGCAAAAATGCATCTGTAGGTATGCTTTTCTTAAAGCAATGCAAACTCTAATCAAATTTTATTCAATGACGTGTGAGAAATAATTTTTGGGAGTTATTGCATATATAGAAACAGATTCTATGTAGTTAGATGGATGATGCTGTACGACTTCTCATTTTATCGTTTCTTTTCTTTACTCTTTCTTGCAGTGTCAGATTTGATAACACCTATAATTTTCCGTTATGAGGCACTGATGCCCTTTTTATTCGATCGGGCATGTCAGTTTATGTTCAGACTGACCTGAGGTGAACAGACTGGAACCCTCAATTCCATAATAAAAGGCAGCAGTACAAACTTCTCTTTTGATTCGTTACGAAGACAAAAAATACAGACTAGTTTCAAGATTAAGTTTAGTTATTTTAAGAGTTTAATCTCTACCACATTCATACAGAAAAGAGGTGTTTGTCAATATATTCAGCTTTATAAGCATCTCATTCTTCATTTATATGATTAACGGAGATATGGACTATTTAACATTCAGTTGTAGTGTACTTGTCAGTTTTCTTCTTGAAATTAATAAAACAGTTTCTATTTGAAAAATAAATACTGTCTTATTTCCTACATACAATACCTAAATAAAGAAAAAAGTAAATCTGCTTTAAGATCTCGTGAAGTTTGCGAAATGTAATTATGAAATTATCAAAGTTTTTTGTTTCCCTATAAATTAAACTGGAGTAATCTTGTTTCAGCAAACAGTAACATTGCTTTTTTTCGGGATTAAATGTATCGAATTTATCAATAATTTTTCTGGGCAGCCAGATTTAGTTTCAGGATTAATCCTTTCGTTGACTTAAAAAATAAATTCTCGGAAAACATATCTCTTTTTTGCAAAGTGGAAAAGCAAAAATTATTCGGGCACAGAAGAAATGGAGAGACATTGAATTGGAATATCGATGGTTTTGATTCGTTTTGTTTCGTTCTATTTTAGCTGTATAATAAATACTGTTTTCCATAATTCAAAAAGCAATTTGGAAATCAAAAGGTTTTAGTTTTTTTTAGTGCTCTGAAAAACTAATTCTTCTAATAACTAAACTAATAACTTATTCTCTTAAAACTAATAAGTCTTCTTTTATTATTATTTAAAGCAGGATTCCCTTAAAGGTCTTTTATCGAGTCAGCTACTTTATTTCCGCCTGAAAACAAATTTAAAGCTAAACATGAAATGATATTCTTCTGTATATGATATGTATCTAGATATACTAGAACCTGGGATTATGAGCAAATTATCTGAATAAAAAATAACTCGGAGAACGAACGGAGTCTCCGGTTACGAACACCCACTTCATAGACTAATGATTTTTCAACTAATTTTATCTCATCTGTAGCCATATTAATTTCTGAAGTAAGTAACACAGAATAAAATTTGAATTTCATATTGTTTATCCAACAAATGAGTACCTAGCCATTGGTTCGAATTTTTCTTTTCCTTTTTTTAATTTTTCAATATCCTTGCAGATCAAAAGATTGGTCACCTCATTCAGCTGGAAGCATACACTATGTGATCAAAAGTATAGGACTTACCAATGCATAATAAATGAATAAAGAGGGAAGTAATATTCAGAGTCATAATATGAAACCTGAAAATGCAAAATGGATGGAAACGTCAGCTCAGTGAGCTTGAAAGAGAAGAATTCGGTTACTTTCGTTGTGAGAAATCCGGTAGTTAAACTCGGCAGTGTTAAAAATGGCACGTTTAACTATGAGTGATGTTAATACGAATAGGGAAATTTCTTAAATTATATATGTTCAACCAAGATCCATTTTATCGCACTGTACGATAGACAGGAGTCTCAGAACTTCGTAGAGTGATACACCAAAACAGTATGGAATTAGATAAAAACATTAGTGAATCTTTTCGCACCGCTTTTGAATATAACATCAGCACAGTGAAAGGTCATAGGCATCTGAAATGTTTGTGTTTTAGTGGGAGAGCGATTGTTTTTAAGACACACCTTGGCACAGCTAATGCCAGACATCTATTATCAGTGTTACACGAGACGTAACTGTAGCCAGTAACAGCGATGATGTGTAATATAAAGTGACGAATTTCACTACCCCACATGGAAATCTAATGGTCGTGTCTGGATGTGGAGAATTTCAGGTGAACGACCGTTACAAAATTGTAATATTCCTCATGTCAAGTTTGGTAGAGGAAGCATTTTAGTATGGCCCATTTCCTCGAGGTTTGGCCTATGCCTGGTGGTTCCTGTGAATGAAAATATGAACACAAAGGCCTAATTTAATATTTAAGATAATTTCCCGACAGCGTGGCAATACTGTAGTGTGGATCCCTTCCTGTTTTATCAAGATCGAACTACAACCCATACAGCAGAAGCTGTTAATGCATACTTTTCTTAAAAAATGAACTCCACAGCTCAGAGCTTTGATCTAAATCTAATAGAACATTTAAGGTATGAACTGGAACGTCGTTTGCGAGACAAAACATAATTCTCGAAATCGCTAATAAAGCTGACTGCTGCTGTTCTTCAAGATTTAAGAAGTATTCCAGCAGAAATATACCAAAATTATGTGTCATTATAGTCAAAGTGTATACCGGTCCATACCAATTCTTACCGCATAGGCATATATATTTATTTATCTTAACGCCATTCCACAAGAGTTCGGATACTTTTGATCATATAGCTTATTTCCCGACCCCTGATAAATTTGTATTCACATTTCCATAGCATTAATTCAAAGAATATACTGAAGTGTCTTTATTCTTTTAACATATTTTATTTTCAGGTATATCACCGAAAAGGGAATTTTAAAATAATTTTTTCTCTTTTCAGTTCTCTTTTTTTCGAATTTAAAGCAATATCTTCGTTAACCTTTCATTCCTATTTAAACACGTTTACAGATAAACTGTTAAAAGAAGAAATGCATTCAAACATTTCCTTTTACTCATTTCTCTAAAGAAAAGAAATTAATTTAAAATAAAAGAAAGATGCAAAATAAGATTAGATTAACTCATTATGAATATCAGAATTTAAAAATAATATTTACTTTTCCCGGTGTTTTCTAATTTAAAATAAAAGAAGAATAACTAATTTAAAAAACAAATAAACAACAATTCAACAAGCAATCTAGCAAATCTTATTATCAATCTGTAGTGACTATAAGGTTTCCTGAAATGAGAAAAATCAGCTGTTTTCTGGCCGAGATTCGAATTAGCTCCATGCGTCAAGAAAGCATATACGGTAAGTAGTACCTTGCCAACGTTTTTATGAAATTTCGCAATCATTCTTAGATACTCATCTATAGCAGATACAGAAATCAGCAAGGTGACAACTTCCACATATGTACTAAACAGAAATTCTTCTAGAATTCCTTATACTTTTTTTTTACTAGAAGCATCATTGCTGGGAGAAAAATAGATTTTAGCTTTCATAATCAAAGAAAAATATAATAGCAAGTTCGCTGAAGGAAGTCCACAATAAACCAGAAGATGAACTCTAATTATTCAGTGTATTAGAAGGTAAAGTCTTTAGATTTTCGAAATTTTTTACAGCTGGAAAATGGCAATTTTTGTGAATTTAAAACAAAAGAAACAAAAATGAACAAAAACAATCTCTGTTCTGAGCTAGTATCCCTCATTACTTCTACCCAAGAAGTATTGCTACTACTCACACTTTGCAAAATGTAAGTTCACTTAAAGCTCAGGTTTTATTTGCGATGTAAAACAAAGGACTAGAAGATTTAAGCCTTGAACCAGTCGCTTAAGAATGATGTAGTTTCATTTCTTTCATGTGCTTGTCTTTCCTGTTAAGTGATTTTCACCACTTCATTCTTTACACAACAAAGCAAGAGGTTATATTTTTGTTCTACATTTTCTTCGCTTTCGATATTTTTGTTGCACATTTTCTTGCGGTATACTTTTGAGAAATAATCTTTTGCGATTAGTTCTTGAATAACAAACTTAACTAAATTAAAATGTCGCGATCATTAACGTCAGGATATCCTATAAAATGCACTTTATTTTTCAACTGCCCGACACTTTATTAGTTAATCATTCGTCGGGCATGGCTGAATCTATCGGTCATCTGACCATCTAGTTACCAAGAGGCGACTGAAGTACGAGTACGAACTCCCCATTTTTGATGGGCTATAGCTCTGGGAAGGTTCTGAAAGCATCTTCTCCCTCTTCCTCTACCATTAGCTTCTCGAAAGGGTTTTCGGTTCAACAAAATTTTAAGTTTTTGTAGGATTCTACAGCAACAGGAAACTTGTCTTTAAGTCCAGCTGACTTTGCTAAATTGGCAACGAATTATAGTTTAGCTTTAAGTAGATCACAAATACTGAAGAAAGTTAAAATAACATTTTTATTTAGGCTTAAATTGAACAAAACAAGCATAGTTTGTGCTACAATGAACTTCCACTACTAACAGGGTATTTAAATTAACATAACAGAACTTTAAAATTTCAAGTGAGGTAGTCAGAGACTGCATTTAAACTAATTAAATTGGTTCAGAATTTTACTGATGCGTATTTTGAAGCATCGGCTAGCATGACGTGAAAGTCAGAATCACAGACTGTAAAACTCAAGCCTACCTATCCCGACAAGACGACCCATTACGAGCATCACCAGACAGAGTACCTTACTGAAGAGTACTGCTTTGCGAGTGTGATGTTCAGATGAATGGAGGTAGGAAATAAGAGGAGAGGCCAGAATGTGCACTGCCTTGAAGCAATAGCTAACCCGTCTTGGAGACCAAAACATTCAGTGTCTTGCCACCAAGATCATAGGTTTTGACATGATCGGGCGTAAACATTTTGTAATTATGTTGTAAATGTACGTATAAATATATATTTTTCCTTTTTATACAATATTTCAGAATCCTAAGTATGTGAAAATATACATTTTTAAATAACATTTCATTCTGAACAAAATTAAATGCTGTACTTTTCCCAGAACAATTTTCTCAGAACAGTTTTAATTTGAAGGAAATATTTTGACAAATTTTAATGAACTACATTAGAAAGAATATTTAAGGTAATTCGACTTTATTCGGTTAACGATTACAAAAATTTTATTGTATTATTAATATTAAAATCGCGTTTTATTTCTTTTCTGTTTGCAGAGCTTATTGAAATACCTTCTCAAATGAGATGATTTTTTAACTTCTGAGGCACCTTTAAATCAAAAAGTCACTTTATAATTCACGTTCTGTTCGGTTCGTTTCAAATTAGAGCGCCTTCTGTTAATTTTCATGTATTAAACTTTCTACATGCATTTCCCAAAGGGATTAAAAAAGGGTTTTTTAATGTTATTTAAAATTTGTAATTGAGCTATTATAAAATGCAAGGAAATAATTCTTTTAATACTTTTCAAATTTTCTATCCTTAATTTCAACACTACATGTTCTAAAATTTCTTCTTTACTATATCCTAAAATACGCATCTTATTGTGCTTTACAACACCTTTTAACATATTACTTTCCAGTACGAGCAAGTCTTTCTTAAATACTTTTATAAATATATTTGTCAACAGAATTTCAATTTATGTTCACAATTAAATGTTAAGGTTATTATATATTTAGATAGTATTTATAATCATTATGAATTTTGATATAATTATTATAACTAGATTTCTTCACAGTAATATTCACAGGAGTTTATGGATGAATAAATCTTTCATTTTAAAATACATTTATAAATAATTTAATAGATATTTAAGTATATTTTTAACTCTTTGAAATCCAAAGCCTTCACTAACTTGTATCCTTAAAATACCGAAACGCCGGAAATACTTTTCCAGTTTCAAAGCAGTTTCCTCCCCTCCCCGTCTATTAACTCAGAAATAGGTGTGAAAATTCCTTTGCACTTTCTAACAAAGATTCCATTAGCCTTTGACCCCGTTCTTTATAAACCTATTCTGAAGCTCTTAAACTGAAATCAGAGAATCAACAACGAAATGTCACGTGCAACCTAAAGATAAGAAACCACAATTAAACCTCTTAGAACAAGCTGTCTGCAGTTAACTGATACAATGCATATGGGGAAACCGCACCCGCTACCGCATAACTTAGTGGGAGGGAAGAAAATAAGATCGCAATCTCGGCCGTTTTGGGGCGGTTTTGGTTGTCTCAATGAAGGGCCGTGTTGGACGCTTTGGTCCTGAAAGAGATAAAGGCTAATACATGCTTTTTACAAGAGTATGCATAAATACCCATATATATTTAATATTTTTTATTTTCGGCGTGTGCAAATGTTTAATTTCTGTGCATTCGCTATATTTTTCGAGTAAAGTAATTTACAATAATTATTACACATATCGGCATAACGAATATGCATAAACATAGATTGAATGAAAATTACATGCATTATTTTTAATACGCAATCAAAGGTAAGTTTTCCTTCGAAATTCCTCCCCGAAGGTATCTCTTCCCTTAGGCAGACAGCACTTGCATGTTTTCCCATATTCAAAAACCTAATCTGACCTACGTCCTTAATTGCAAAAATTTTAACATACATAATTTTATATTTACATTTAGCCATTAAGTTGCAAACTTTTGACTTAAAAACGTTTTTGGATATCTTCATTATCAAATTCAAATTTTCTTACAAATATATTTTGGCAAAGTATTCCCCTCTGCTGCTATTATGCTGCTGGCTGGTAATGGTAATCATTTAAAACTTTTCAATAAATAAAATAAAGGCTAAAAAGTAAAATTAATCAAAACAAGTAAATTTTTTCACTTAGACTTTAAGGAGGATAGTGAAATGAAAACATTTAAAACTAAATTGAAAATGAATCCAGGCACGAGTTTAAATCTTTGCATTCCGTTTGAGAATGATAGCAAAAGCAAAACATTTAAGCAAACAATCAGAATAAATGAAAAGTAAGCTAAATAATAGTTAAGCTATTTAAATCCTTCGCCGTAAGCCTTTAAGAAGAATGAAACTTAAAGCCGAGTTTTTATTCAGGCAGTCTTACTTTCAGATTTAGTAATAAGCTTCGGAATAACGAGAAGTTCGGAAAAAAAAAAAAAAACATATGGCGTCTGCTTACACATCCCCCCCCAAGTGCCTCAAAAGCAGGTTCTTGGATGACAAGGAGGATTAGATAGAGAGATTAGCTTTTCATCCTCTTGTTGGATAAGATGGCAACAAATCTGAAGTGGGCGCGTGTTTCGATGGTGTAGAATTAACTGCAGTTAAGTAAGTCTTAACCTTTAGCAAGTGTGGGTACAACTGTTATAAGTTTCTTAGGAGTTCCTCTTTTACCCGTACTATATAAAATTTAGAAAGTTACTCGGAATCTAGAGATGTGCAGTTTGCTCCCTATTAATCAGGATAACAACATCCACGGCTAACCCAAGATACAATTAATCCAACAAACACCTAAAAAAAAAGCAAGCACAGGAAAGATTCAAAACAAGAACACTTGAAACAAAACGAACAATACTTTTTATTTGTATTACTCTTGTATTGCAATAGAAAAAAATGGGAAATAGAAGATTAAAGACTATACTTTATTTTTAAGATATAAAAATTTATTTTTATCGAGTGATTTAACGAGTTTATATATTCCGTGATATGTACAGATAAATTACGAATTCTCGTAGATTAAAAACAATTTCTAAATACTGCGACATTTCAGTACAAAGTTGCTAAGTACTGTTATCCTATGCATTTTATCCTCATCTTTGTATTTCCACCAGAAATTTAACTTTAATCTGATGATTTGTGATATCGTTCTGCATTAAATAAGTGTAACTTTTCTTAAACAAGTCCCGATTAACTGAAACCCGATCAGTTCTTGTTCCCTGTTAGCATCGAGCTGATGTAGATTGAAAATGTCTCCCAAATTCTTTTCTTTAGAAACAGTAAAATTACTTTAAAATGTTAAAGGAAAAAAAGCATTACATTTGTGTTATTTCGAAGATCTCAGGAGATTCTTACTTAAGAAAGTCTATTTCTCAAGCAGAACATTTTTCTGTATGTCTCTAGGATTTCTAATAGCCCAAGAATATTAAATTCAGACTAATAAATTCAGTTTTCTTTTTGCCCTTTCTCCTCTTTCTCTTTTTTGTTTGATGAAAAATTTACAGAATTACTAAAATTTAATCAGTGTATGTATAATAAGTCAAACTGAATTTTTGAAGATAGTTACAAGAATCATATAATTTATTTACTTTTACTGGAATAATTATTTATGTTAAATTAGTTAAGCTCAGAATTCAAGAATAAAGAATCTTTACCATAACAACAGTAAAGATCGCAAAATAAGTGCTACTAAAAGCGATGCTGAATACATTTTTCTTTTGGCGTTTGCCTTCTAAACAATTCACTTTTGTAAAATATGCTTGATAGGGTTTCTTACAGCGAATAAAAAGCTTTCAATATTAGTCTGAGAATCATAATTATTGAGGATATAAGACAAAGAGCTCTACCAGTGGAAATTAAATAAAATATTTTTTGCTCCAAACACTCCCCCTCTTTATGAATCATTTTCATGCAGAGTGCTCTAACATATACACTCACTTCCAAACGTTAAGCATGAAGATGTAAAATGCAAACAAATCAACAAATACTGCTTTGATTGACACAAAATTCGGCAGGAAAGTAGCATATATATTTATGCATAAAACAAAATCAGTAATTATATACTGAAATGAAAACAGTTTTAAATTTTTGTAAGTTATCAGATAATGACATACTGGAGACTTAAACAGAATTATGTATAAAGGGAAAATAAACAGCATAAAATGAAAAAAAGGACATTAATAGGATATGTGATCCCCCCTCAAGAGTATACAAAGTTTACACCTTGTGACTATGCTTTCAATTAGGTAGTCAACCACCGCAAAATTAAGCAATGGCCATTCTTCTTGTAGAGCAGTTTCCAGCTCATTAAGAGGGGCTGCAGGTGGGAAACGTGAAGATACAGCACGGCCGAAAGCATCCCAAAGATTTTCAATGGGATTAAGGTCGGGCGAATATGTTGGCCACGCCATACGCGATATCCCTTCACTTTCCAGGTGGTCATCGACGATGTCAGCTCTATGGGGACGCGCGTTATCGTCCATTAAAACAAAAGTAGGGCCAACTGCTGCAGCGTACAATCTCACAATGGGTTCTAGGACTTCATCTCGATACCGGAATCCCGTTTAAAGATGTGCAGGTCGGTGCGGTAGCCTAATGAAATCCCTGCCCACACCATAATGCTTCCGCCTCGGAATGCGTGATGTTCGGTGATATTTTCGGACTGACTGCGTGTTCGTTGTTCGCGCCATATCCTTATACGCTTGTCATCTGTCTCCATAGCAAATCTTGACTCATCATTAAACATGACATTGCCGCAGTCAGACACATTCCAATTGACATGTTCCCGACACCACTGTAATCGTGCCCCTCTTGATTGGACGGACTCAAGCACAAACTCGAGATACCCGGGCGTACAGTCCACTCATATGTAATCTTTGGCTTACAGTAGCTGCAGATATTGCCTTACTAATGGACACTGTAACCATAGATGTCACAAGTGTGGCGGTCGCTCTGCGATTCCGCTTGGCTACAATAGCAATGTATCGATCTTCCGCGGGGGTCGTAACCCTTGGGCGACCGGCTACGGGTCTTCGGACAACTGTCTGTGTGGTTTGGAATTGTTTCCATAAACGTGAAATTACAGAATCATGAACGCCGAAGAGAAGAGCAACATCTGTGATCGCCTGTCCTGCTTCAATGCGCCCCACAGCACGCCAGCGCTCAGAATCTTCCATTCGTCTTCTGGAAGTCATAAAAACACGTGTGTCTTGAAAACAAAGTGTACGAAAGTTTGAAACACCTTCTATCAGCACTTAAAATCAACTTCTGTAACCCTTTATAAAGCTGGCTTCTTATAAGACCGCCTTTTTTGCATATTTCTTGACATGAAAGCGCGATTGGCTGTTGCCTAACATATTTGCATACTTCCATCTACCTCTGCAGCGAATTGCATCCTCTTCAATTCTGACTGGCTTCCGGAAATTAGCATTTTCCTCTCCGTGCTTAACTTTTGGAAGTGAGTGTACAAATTTATTTGATCTTTCTAAATTTTAAAAATCTTTTCGGATTTTTGACAGACCACTACACAAAATTTTATTTTATGTATATTTTTTTAGTATTAATATTTGCTTTGTAGGGATTTATATTTATTTTAAATAACCAGTTAAATTTCATTTTAAGTTACTTTTCTTAGCCTTTATTCCCTAATTGTCAGTGCTAGAATATTTAAATACGGTAGCGCGCATAAAAAATGCAAATTGTACCAGTGGGAGAAAGAGTTTAAATATCAATGTTCTAGTAGAAAGAGAGTCTGAGAAATCTCTGTGCGTGGTTGTACGCAAGCTTCGGCTTAGCATTCATTGCTGGTTAGACGTAGCTTTATAGTTTCTACCTTGCTGCCACTAGACTCAACTACGCGCTGTAGGATACAGGATTGGTTAAGCCCTGTAGTTTAATTCTACTACTTGTGAATATCTCCAATTTTGAGTTTTGATTCTACTGTTTCAGTTACCGCCCAAGCAGAGGCGTTGTATGTTAGCGTCAAGTTGACGCATTGTAAATAATTTTAAAAGTTTAATAAAGGGTAGTTTTAACCCTTCTTTGGTGCAGTCACTATTCTCCTGATTCTACACAACAGACAGACAGTAGAACGTTACAGCCTATCAAATTGCAATGTTGCTGTTTCTCTCGAGCACTGGCTTTTGTGTTTATTTTCCAGTTCTGAATTTCACGACGATTTACTTTCGCTCAGTTTACTGCAGATCAGCGTTATGCAGCTTTCTTTATTTTTATTTCACTTTTGTTTAGTAAATAAGCATATAAGAAACATATATTAAGTGTCACAGTAACAATAAAAGTAAAATTACAGTAATAATGGAAATACCAAGCATTCAGAAAACACCTTACTTCTACTGATCGATTATCGTTTGCTTGCGAATAAATCGACCAGCCGGTTTGAAATCGGCTGGTGTCTTTTGACTGCATATTAAGTTGAACAACATCGCTTAAAAGCAATTTTATTTTCATATGTAAAGTCTGGTATTAACAAGCCTCCTGGTGTTCCTTTAACACCAAGCTAAGATTTAAAAAGTATTTATCAAGCTAAGATTTAAAAAGTATTTATAAAGTAGTCTAATCGAACCTTATACCCCGATTACAATATTAATTATCTTTCTAGAAAAAAAATTGATAGCCCTCCTTGAATACAAAAAGGATATTCTAACAAAGCAATGGTTCACATTATCTCTTGTTTATGCAGCTGACTATTCTTGTAGGAAAACCTCTGAAGTTTTCCAAAACTACAATTTTATCCAACACATCCTTATGGCGAGCACCCGTAGATGATGTCGGTCTTCTGTGAAAGTTGTCCACTTAACAGAACATGATTACCAATGACATGGTCACATTTCAAAACTGATCACAGTGAGAAATTTCATTTTGCAAGAATTAGTTCCAAAGATTTCGATTATTTATTAAAGTTGCGGTAATATACGGAAATTTGAAAGTTTCACTGATACTGTGTTCCGCCCCCCCCCAGACATTCATATTGTATCTAGCGGCTAAAACGTTTAATACAACAAGAAAGTTGAATTTCTGAAATCTGCACTCTAGCAAACTGAGTTATTTTTTTAAATCATCATATAAAAATGTCGTTAAGTGTACTTTGAAGTGATAAAAGGCAGTCTGGTTATTTCCGCCCACGATGCTTTATTTTCTTATTATAAATGAAAAAGAGTACACTTTATATCCAATCTTATACTTCTTTTTGGAATATAGATATATATATATCTTTGATCTTCTAACTCACAAACAGGAAATTACTATTATTGTTAATCATGTTCCGAAATGGAAATAAAAACATAATAAAGAAAACTCAGATTCTGCAGATCCAAAATGTTAGTGGCGCCATCTGACGCCAGTGTTTAAAAGGATAGATGAAAATTTTTCTCGAAATATTTTTTTCGAACTAAGTTTTAGATGTAAATGCAGGGCCGGATGAAGGCTTCTATAGACCCTAAGCACTTAAAGATTTTAGTGCCGCACATATGTTTACGCAAGTTTTTATTCATTCTTTCTTTTTCTCGGTTTTGTTTAACTGCACCGTAAATTCCATGGTAAAACCGGCAGTGGGAAATTTCTTGGTGCCCCTTTTTCCTGAATACCTGAAAACCTTTTTGTGGTGTCCCCTGTCTTTAATGCTCTAAGCAGGTGCTTATATAGCTCCAGGCCTGCGTAAATGCTTAAACTGACAAGCCCTTTAAACGCTGATCCGTATTAAAAACACATTTCATGAAACGAACAGCGAAATCTTAAATTTACATTACAAAAAGGAAGGAAGAGCTGGGAATGAAATTATGCAGTTTATATAAACGACAGAAATAAAAGGACAAAGAAAACAGGTTCTTAACAATTAATGTTGCCTCAATTATCTTTATATCTTCTGGTTTCTTAAAAATACAGTCAAACGAAAATTTCTGGAGCAATAAAACGAATTTGCAAGTCTCGCAAAAGTTATCGTGGATCCCTTTCATAAAAATATGAAATATGTGAAAGGAATATTCATATTTCATATTTCTTGGCTTAATAAAAAATTATTATTTCATACTTTTATCGCTTTCATAAAAATAAGACACTTAAATGGCTACAAAATAGTACAATAACAATATTTTCGCTTTTGTTACTTATTTTCATAAGTACTTCAAACTTTTATATACGTTTCTTAAAATAATGAAGTATAAATTGAAAGCAAGTAGTTAGGTTAGGTTATCTGAACATTGCGAAACATACGAGGGCCATCTATTAAAGTGGAGGGATACCTTCATGGAAGACTTACTAAGGAAGAATGTATCGCCTTCTCGTTACATACGGAGAACCAACCATGCAATCAACCCGCTCGCATAGAATTAAAATCCTAATATTCTCTACTCTTAACCACTCGGCCACACAATGGGGCGCAAAGAGCATACTATAATGCCTTCACTTGGTCCTTCCTTGGTCCCTTCCTTGGTGGATACCTTCACTTGGTCCATGCTTTTCAATGAAAAGAAAGAACTTTAACGGCGTAGGATGCTAAAATGCCGATTCACAATGAATATGAAACTGGCAACTTAGCAGATTAAATATTTATTTTATTTCAGTAAACATGCTGCGGTCACAAACAACTTGGCATATTATTTGTCCTTATTTCCAAATGTTTACATTTTTTGGTAGGTTTGCGATAAGAAGAGAGCAGTAGCCAAGAGTCCACCTAGGCCGAAGCGTAGAAAGCAAGTGCGTTATGTTTAGAATGAAATCTTAATTCAGACTGAGTTTTAGTCCTCAATGCATCTTGATTGCATAATTAATACTGCTGTAAATTTATTATTGGCTGTTTGAGTTCTAGTTCCATTTGCATCATCAGAATTATGTAAGTGTCATATAACAAGTATTAGTCTCGAAATGACGCAGTGCGAAAAGAGGTTACTATTTTTAGACTAGAGAAGAGAAATTAATTTACGCTGCTAATTTAAATTATAATTTATCTTTTGCATATTCTTTATTTTTCTTACACACAAACATGTGCATATATATATATATATGTATGTATAAATACATAAGTTAAAATATGTAAAACAAAATGTTAGTTTTTTAAAATTTACACAGCCCTTAACTCTGCTTTTTAATTTGTTCATTTCTCTTTCTAGCCTAAAATTAGCATGTTCATGATAAATCTTTCTAAGCTGCATTATTTCAAAATTAATCCTTGCAATGTGACTTTTATATCATGTTAATGACGCATATAACGCTTCTGCCAATGATCGTATATTAGAAAAGGGGAAAAAATTGCCTGTGGCGTGGTCACCCTCAAGAATGGTTTCCCTCATACTACAAATATCGGAGATGAATAAAATTATCCTCATTTGGCCTTTTATCGCTGCTTTGGTGTTTTTAATTCAAGATCCTGGATTTATGCCAATAAAGTTTAAACTGTTTTCTGTTAAGTGACAGAATTTTTTTTCTCTATTGAACTCAATTTTTTCCCGAACTGAGGTCTTCCAATTAGAGCAGGAGGAGCAATTATTGGCATGTGCGTAATAGTCTTAGTTTTATAGTTCAAGGTTTAAGCAGATTTAATTGTCAAAATGGTGAAATCCAAATGAATCTTTTATAAATTTTAATAAACATTTTATGAAACTAATTTTACATACAAATTTATTAACCAGACCAACAACTTAATCACTATTTGCTCTGTATTACATCTATTAAATTTAAATAAAGTTTTGCAAAATTTATTTTTACAAAATTTTAACTTTTAAAAAATAAAAAAATTAATACAATTCACATTAAATAAATATTTTAATTTTTAGAATTTATTAAATTTAATAAAAATAGTATTTATTAAATATAAATTATCGTAAATAATATAACGATCTTAATTACTTAGTTAGTAATATATTAGTCTATAAACAATCCACTAATTGAATTATGTGTTGTGAACGTTTAATCTTAATTGAACATAATATAATTGTTATTCATTAATTACTGTTATTTTACTAGCGTAATTTGTCTTGTATTATAAAAGTCCAAAAGAAAAATATTGTATATGCCGTAGACGAACTCAGCTGATCTACGATTCTTGATGTTTAACAAGGTTTCCATCTGAAACCTTGTGTACACCGAAGCTGTTGATTAATTTCATGAGTTGTTTTATTTTGTTAACTCTTCTGCTCATTGTTGGGTAAAGCTTCAATTATACTGCAAAATAAAGCAATAGAATAATTGATCCACCTTTGTTTGATCTTTATTTAATATTATTCATTTATTATTTAATTTCGTTTAATCTTATCATCAAGTCTCAAAATGTGTATAGAGCTTTAAAGTTCGACATATTCCGTACTTTTTAATTCTCCCATTATCCATTCCTATGAAATTCATACCGCAGCGCATTTCCCACGTTCCCTTGTTTGATACGTTAGGGATTGGCTGAAGGATTTGAGAAGACTAATTTAGCCAACAGGGTTAACGTTAAACCAAAATTTAATTAATCTAACCTTCTAATGGGAATCATACATTTCTTTTTAACTTATTTCTACAGCTAATTTGCTGTCAGTTGCTGATCTTCCTTTCTTCAAAGGTATTCTAAAAGTAAAGAATTTCTATAACTGTTCGAGAAGAGGCAAGCGTTTTTACTCCGATTTAGCTGTGTCTGTAACAAAATATTAAGATTAAAAGCGTTCAGAGGGCTCCTACTGTATCTACTTCTTCACGAATCAGCAAAAAGATTTCATTGCATATGTTTATAATCCATTCCTTTGCCATTTTTCGTAGTGGAACTTAGTTTTGCTTTTGAAATTCTTCTTCGGTCTTTTCGATATTCTAAATTACCATCTTAACAATATATGTAAAAACAGCTTCCGACAACAAATATTATCCTATTTGAGACTTCAAGAATGTTTTACGTCTTATATTTCCTCAAGGTTTTTTTTTATTATTTTCTGATTTTTTAAAAAAGAAAGTATAATTTTCCATGCTCATGATTTCGTTTTCGGAAAAAAACTATTTAGCCTAAAACGAAGACTGGTTAAATGCATACTTCAAAGCGAAATATGCTTTAGAGCTGCAATTTAATGCTCTTAAAATTCTGACATTACTTTCCGTAACTGTAAGTGTCTGAGCACTTTCGTGAGACACTATTAAAAAATTAATAAAAATTGGATGTTATATTCGCCTATTTTTGTTCTTTCTCTTTAAAAGAACAAGATAGGCCGTTTTAAGAAAAAGACGGCACATGTAATAAAAGGGCTGATATGATTTCGGGATTCTTAGCATTACAGAGTTTAGAAGATGTAGAGAAATCAGGTCGAACTTTTAGCAAAAGAGTTCAACGTTATCGGAGAAAAGAAAGAAAGAAATGCCATAAACTTGAAAAATGCATAACATGCATACTTTTCAAGATAATGGTACATCTGCAGAGTACACATCTGTTCTAGTTCTGTTCAAACTTGCCTCTCCAATGTAAATTCTTCATAACAGTATTAATACATGTACAACAGATTTGTTAAGTGCATTATATTGAAGTATAGCAGTATAATATAACATTGTAATGATATTATAATTGTATCGTATTGTTATATGTATATACTTGTACTGGTGCACCAGTGATTTAGTATTGCAGAAGTACACAATAATTTAAGTGCTTATATAATGAATTGTATCACACACTGCACAGCATTATTTTCTTTGTGCGTGAGTATTAGTTTATTGCCACGTATCTATTTTTAAATGAGTACAAGAGAATGCTTGTAACAGTACTATATTTCGAGAACACAGAAAAAGACGGCTCTGTTTTAAAACCAAAAGAACAGCACATACACTGCCCCCTTCAGCTTAATAAGTGCATAATAGAAACAGCTTTTATCTGTATGGCTGACTTCACTTCTTACACTGTACTTTCATTGCCCTTTACTATAAAGACAGTTCCGTGCATCCAGACTTGTTAACTAAATTAGAATCATTGGCAGGCTTTAAATAGGCTGATAAGCACCATCCCCAAGCAGACCAGCTGCTCTGCCGTAGAGTAAAATGAAGTAAAAGCAACAGACATGAGTTCTTCAATACCTAGATTCAGTGGAGATATTTTTACTTTTGCTCTGCTATTCACCTCCACAAAAGCCGTTGTTCAATCTATTTGTTTTTTTCATTTCCTTCTCTTTATAGCTATCACTCCTTCTGTATGCAGCACACGGCAAGAAAATGAAAGCATATTGGTGCAACTGCCCATGGTTTCAATATGTACTATAAGGAAATTATTTTATTACACCATCTTTAAAAATTAAGAATTTTATAATTGCTGTTGATTTTAGTTAAATGTGTCAAAACATGCTCTCTTCTTTAGTGAGAAAGATACTCCTTCTGCTATTGAGGTTACCTAGTCTTACATATAAACAGCCATTTGGGCCAGGTCTGTAGGAAACTCAAAGGAATAAGAAAACGAAAGAGAAAGATTTAAATAATGCATTCAAGTGAAAGGCGGTCCACAGCACTGATATGAACCGTGAGATCTTAACAAAACAATTATTTCTTCTGGCAGACTGATGTGCATAACGAATGTACGGTGCACAGACATGCGGTGAAAGGAGAGATTTCAAATAGCATGCAGTTGAAATCTGAAATGGGTGAGTCTCTTGCTTTGAATGAACACACACGATCTTCTTCAACTAGTACGCTTTAAGTCATAAGTTTTAAAGATTTAAATGCTTCATAAATTTCTTAAAATAGCATTTCTATGTTCTCGTGTAACTGCATGTTATCACATTTGGTCTCATTCGCATACAGACCCAGTACTAGGTCCGCAACAGCCGCAGTTGCGACTTCACTCCGCGTGATTTTTCTCATATCTTATAATGTTTTGTACATTAATTTGCGTAGTACCAATCACAAGTTAGAGAAGTTAAAAACATCGACTTTCTTTAACAAGCACGTGTAAATATTAATAAAAATAGTTGAAGCTTTCCCCTGAAACAATACTTCTCTGCTTTAAAGTTTCTAAATCAAAATTGATATTCACCACTCCGGAAAACGTTTTTGTTAGCATTTCTCACTTGTGTAGATGCCCATTAAAAAGTGTTATTCATTCTTCTGGTCTAAAATATGTTGTATTCACTCACTTTTCTCTGAGAAAAAGGGAGAGGGTTTCAGCTTACTGCAAATTTCAGGTTTCTCAACCACTTCCCGAAGCCTTAGAGGGCCTTTAGGTTTTCTTTATTTACAAGTTTAAACTTTAGAAAGAAAATGGAAACTGGCTGTGTTCTTGCGTTTGTAAAAAAACATGCATGATGAAGATGAGAGACACTGAAACTACGCACAAACGGAAACTGTGCCACATGAAAGCAGATTCGCATTTCGCATATGAAACAAAAGACTCTACATATTTCTATTTCCGTTCCATATGAGGCGAACATTTCTAAATCGTTAGTAATGAGACTCATTAGTTATAATAATCATTGGCGAGAACGTATTATAAAAACAAGTTCTTGTAGACATATTATAAAAATCAGTTCTGAATTTCTGGAGCAAATATATAATTAAGGCTGTTAAAAACGATAAAATTAGGCGTCAGGGTCCTCTGAATTCCTTAGATTTCTTGGGGAAAGATCCAGAAATGATTTCTGGATTATTGTCTCGTGTCAAGTGTTTTCATAAACACGAAAAAGAGTAACTTAGCTTAGGATAAGGATAATGATTCCGCCTAAATATTGTTGACTACTCACCTATTCCTACCTTCAAAGTAATACAAACATAGCTCTCATGTTAGTGGTTTGATGCTGAGCAAAATTTTTAAAGGAATTTTAAATCACTTTTTTCTTTCTTTCTATTTAAAATTTCTATTTATTTTCTTCATAAGTTTCTATTTAATGCCATAATTTTCCTTCAGTTATGAGAAGAGTCATTAGATTACAACTTTCCTGACGCATATTAATTTCAATCCTTGTTTATACATGTAAATTTGAGAAAAACTAATTTAGTTAGTTGCCTGTTACTGTAGTATCGTTTAATCAAGTTTCATTCCGGAAATTAACAATCCATGTAAACGTATTTTTGACGCTGCGTTATTACAGATAACGTTCTCGTTCCACGTAAAAAATAGGTTATAAGTAGTCACCACAGGGAAAATTGAATTAATATACTCCTATCTACTGAAACCTGTTTTCGCATGTCACTATTCACCTTCCAAATCACAGACAAATCCACTGTTTTACTTAAAACTTGTGCGTTTTCTTGGAAACCGAAGAGAACTAATAAGATGATTTTGAAAAATCAAGTGATTCATGTTCCCGCAATATTTTAACAGCTTTAGAAAATTTCCATATATAGTATAGTTTAGAAGAATTTTATCTAAAAGCTCTGAGAGAAATATTATGAATTTAATGAAGAATCTATGACAGCAATGCTGCTTATAAATGCTGAAGCTTTTCCAGAAGTTTATTAATATAAATTCTATGCCCTGAGTCTTTTCTTCGGGAAATTCCATGCATTTGATGTACGTATATGTTCGATCAGCGCCATGTTGGGAGTGGGCAGAGTAAGGCAATTGTTTGATTAAAAAATGAAAGGAGGAGCAAAAAATAAAATGCAAGAAATTAAAGATTAATGAGAAAAATTATTAACCGTGTAGAGATTTATATTTATTTTAAATAACCAGTTAAATTTAATTTTAAGTTCTTTCCTATAAGCCTTTATTGCCCTAATTGTCAGTGCCAGAATATTTAAATTTCGTAGCGCGAGTAAGGAATGCAAATTCTACCAGTGGGAGAAAAAGTTTAAATATCAAGTTCTAGAAGGGCAGGTTAGAGAGTTTGGGAAAATTCTGTGCGTATCGTAGCGCGAGGTTCCGCTTAGCAGTTATTGCTGGTTACGCGTGGCATAACGGCTATTATTTTGCTGCCACTAAACTCATCAACGCGCTATAAGAGAACAGAATTGTATGAGCCCTGTAGCGTAATTCTATTACTTGTTAATATCTTCAGTGTTTAAGTTTGATTCTTACTATTTCCGTTATCGCCCAAGCAGAGGCGTAGTGTGTTAGCGTCGAGTTGACGTATTGTAAATAATTTAAAGAGTGTAATAAAGGGCAGTTTTAACCCTTCTTCTGTGCAGTCACTATTCTCCAGATTTCACACAAAAGATAGACAGTAGATCTTACAACCGAAATACACAAGCGCCGAAGTTTTCAGATTTGCCTTAGATTAAAATTTGCAAACGTGTCTGTTTCTAATAGCTAGAACAATGTTGTTACTCTTCTCATTTTAGTATTAATGTATCGCAAATGAATAGATTTAAGAGATTTATAGTATTTTTAAATAAAATCTGTGGTTAGACGAAAATGTGGAATCACAGAAATTGAAACAAATGCCATGATTCTTATGCAAAACTTCAAAGTGTCTGTGCCTGGAATCGAACTTATGATATTGAAATAAGTTTATTTCAGCCCTATGTAGTAAATCGTTACACCATAGCAGCACGGAGAAGAATGTCTTAATTATTTGTTTCCTCTTCTATGTTTATTGCTATTCTACCTTTTTATGTTGGGTAGATTCCTTAAGTATAGTCCTTTCCGCTTAATTGGGACACATCGGGACCGGGAATTTTGTCCCAATTAAGCGAATTTCACAGTTCTTTAAATAAATTTATTTGGTTTTGGAAACTAAGGCAAATAACCGGTAATAAATTAAACAATACATATTTTTTCAATAATTTTAATAAATGTAAATTACAAATGGGAAAATTATGTATTACTATTTATCTAAAATTAATATGAATCTAAAATTCTAAATTAAAATTACAAAAATGAGTCAAGTGTAGTCTGTTTTTTGTTTTTGTAGCATTTCTTTTCTACAAAATCAGCGCAGATAGTCAGTGCGGATGCAGAGCTCCCTTCATTTCCTTCCTGCATAAAATAACGCTGTAACGTAGCAATACATTTTTTTGCTTCCTGGTTAGTCATGGGCACAGGTGACTCATCATCATCATCGTCATCTTCGTCTAATTTTCCATGTTTTGATTTAATACCTTCTACGATTGAATCCTCACAGTTTTCATTATCATCGTAACATTGTAAATTGCTATCTATTGTTGAAAATTCTTCATAGTTAATAGAAATAGGAATTTGCAACATATCCTCATTATCCTCGTTGCTTAAAATTTTCAGAAATTTCTAGGGGTTTAAGGCCACAATTAGTAAAACAGTTCTGTATTGTAGTGGCTTTTATAGCTCGCCAACTATCAGCGACAAACTGTATTGCTTGCAAAAGGGAAATTTTTGAACTTATCTCTCTGGCTGTTGTGGAAGTTGTTAATAAATTTTCATCAATGGATTCTAATATGTAATTAACCAATTTCCCACTACAAAAAGTCTTAAAATTTTTTATTACCCCCATGTCCATTGGTTGCATTAAAGATGTGGTATTAGGAGGAAGAAATTCCAACTGTATATTTTGTAGATTATCTAAATGAGGGTGTGCAGCACAATTGTCAACAATCAACACATTTTTTCTTTTTTTATGTTGTAAATTTTGGTCCCAACTGGTAAGCCAATTTCGAAAAATTTCAGAAGTCATCCACGCATTTTTGTTTGCATGGTAACCACTGGTAAACCCTCCATGCTCAACCTCTTAAAGCATCGAGGTCTAGCACTTTTTCCTATGATCAGTAGCTTTCGTTTGTCAGTACCTGACATATTTGTACAGCATAACACAGTAATGCGGTCCATCGCCTTTTTATAACCAGTCAGTGCAATGTGTTTATAGCACCAGGAACCGTCTGGCGTAGCACGATAATAGAGGCCGGGTTCATCAGCATTGTAAATGTCATCAGCACAAAAATTCTCTAAAAAAGTAGGAATTTTCGTATTTTTCCACCGTTCGGAAATTTCCTTGTCGGCACTGCCCTTTTCACCGTGCGCTTTTTTAAATTGAATATTGTGTCTTGTTTTCCATCGCGATAACCACCCGTCAGTTGCTTTGAAATCATTGCGGCCCAGTATTTTAGTTAACTCCTCTGACTATGCCTTCAATATCGGGCCGTTGATCTTTACGCCTCTGCCACTAACAATAGAAAACCATTGATCTAGTGCTTCTTCGACGTCTGGATCCTTCCCCTCGCGTTTCCTTTTGGATGTTCCTGCTTGTCCTTCTTATAAAACCAATTCCTCACGCAATTGACTTTCTTGTCGTAAGACACGCGATATGGTAGATTTTGGTACTCCAGTTATCTCAGCGAGCCGGCAATAACGTGTATTAGGTGGCTGGCTTTTTATTTTATCTAGCAAAGCAATTTTGCTAGAAAGTATCAAATCATTTTTTGGCATTTTGGCAAGAGTTAAATTTTTGAGCAATAGGTTTATGCACTGTTCACGCGCGATGTGTATTGTGAGTGAATAAATATGCAACAATCGAAACAGTCGTCACGTACGAGGTGTAATGGTAACTGAATAAGAACGCCCTTGCGCTCGCCTGTGATGCAACGCATACACAATCAGCTGTAAGACAACGCTCCGTAACAAACTCGTAATATGTACTGGGATCTTAAATTTACACTCCCAATTAAGCGGAATGTTGTCCCAATTAAACATATAAAGTTTCTATTGGCTTCTTAGTTTGGTAATTGTTCTTTGAGATTAGTCCCAAATAAGCGGCTGTCCCGATTAAGCGGTGTCCCAATTAAGCGGAATCGACAGTATTATTTTACAGTGCTTAATAATTTTATTGATTTACAGAGAATAGTGAAATTTTAATGTTTTTCTTTGAGATTTAATTATTAAATTATACTGTTGTTTAGACTGAGTAAATTTCTTTTAAAATAGCAGAAAGCTTGTGCAACATTAGGCAGTTTTTGCGTTCTCACGGACGGAGAATTTTGGGGTCAAGGGTCGGCGGCCAGCTGCATTTTTTGTCCCCTTATCTTGAGGGGGCGAACATGTGTTTCTCTCGTTCAAAGGCGAATAGCTCTAGCGGCGGCGATTCTTGACAGAATTATGGGGGTAAAAGCATTCAGGGTGTCGCATTCGTTTACCGATTTACGTTATAAACAACCCTTAGTTCCGTGGGTGAAAATAGAGGCTTGT
Organism: Stegodyphus mimosarum; assembly: GCA_000611955.2. Taxonomy (NCBI): domain Eukaryota; kingdom Metazoa; phylum Arthropoda; class Arachnida; order Araneae; family Eresidae; genus Stegodyphus; species Stegodyphus mimosarum. The sequence continues at coordinate 120,375 of KK118806.1, read as the reverse complement.
CACTGTGAAAAGATAGGATTGATTTTCTTAGAATTTTGGTTGGTATTTATTGCTATGGTTCTAGTGGTTAGAGAGGGTTACTATTTTGTGTAGCATTAGCGAATTTTAATTTTATGAATTTTTTAACCAATAGTAATTATAGAGGTGGTCCGCTTTTGAGCGTCCCGAGGTTTTAAAAACGGTCGCACACAGAGGAGCAGAGATGTTTTTAAGATTTTTGTCAGATTTTCGAGACTTTTTTTTGAAGAGAGGGAGAGGTCCGGCGCCCCCCCTCGTCTCGGGGCCGTCGCCATCAGCTGTACTGTTACGGGTGTAGGATATTATATGGGCGAGAACTTGTACGAGAGTTTTGCGGGCCCCTATCTTTGCTTCTTCGGTGAAATTGACTGAAATTTTGCGGCTACGTCCAATTCTCAGACGTTGGGGTCTGTTTAAAAGCTGACAGTTGATGTGATTTCTCTTTGGGAAAAAATCGTGCTCGAAAGAAATGGAAGGCTGTCCCCGTTGGTACTCTTCTTTCCTCATCGGTGAGCATCGAAAGAATGGTTTTCCCCTTTTGAAAAAAGAAGATGTTTCAAAGCTCGCACTGAAGCTCCCGATTATTATGGAGAACATAGAAGATGGGTCAACCACCCAGTTTTTATATTTTCCTGCCGTTATCCTCATTTTAGACTGGAAGGGAAGGCTGCTCCTTGACTGAGTACAGTGCAGGATTATGAAAGGTTTTCCACCATTTAAAGGAGCTATTTCACAGTCGAAAGTTTTCCACATTTGGTGCTATAGAACAAACATATGGTTTTCTACGATTTCAAGAAGTGGTCAGACAGTTCTTCGGTCCTGCAGTTGGTCGGTATGCGGCTTTTCTGCGAGTGATTATTTTTTTCTCTCTTGTTATGTGTATTACTAATGATTTAACAAATTTGAGGGAGTGATTTTTATTTTTTAAATGTTTAATTATCATGTGTCATCACTTAAAATTTAACTAAGGGAGAATAAACGTGTGATTCTATCAAGAAATTTAATTATATCTATATGTCCGAAGATAAATATACCGAGGTGTCACAGGTGAAAGAATAATAAGTTCTTCTAAATTAGCTTTTCATGTTATCTTAAATTTCCTTAGTAACTATTTAAAATAATCGTAATTGTAAAGTGTTTATGAAGATTCTGGTAAGATTTGTAACTATTTAAAAATTGAAAAATTGTTTGTAAGTACTTGATTATTGCTCAGTGGGAATTGCGCAATTATTGTAAAGTGCATGACTAGTAATTTTCGGTACAATATTGATAGTTGTACAGATTCTCGTATGAGAATTTTACGATTAATATTTTGGAGTAATGTTTTTGTAGAGGTAGTCTGATCAGCTATCCGTGATTAAAATTTTTGGAATATTAAATAAATGTATGTTATTCATTTATTATTGTATGTTTTTTGTGTGTTTTTTATCTTGTGGTCTACTGTAGGTCACCCATGTGATCCTTTCGGAAAACATGGTTAAACTTCCATTCGAACCTGGATAGTTTATTGCGGGCGTAGGAGAATTTAATGAGGGTTTGCAACTATACGGTCAGATTTATTAATTTAACTGGTGTTTTGATTTCTTAGTGTGAGATTTATCTTTTCCTCGTGTTTTGATTTGTTCTGTGATATGCTTAAATTAAAAGTGTTTGCGGCTATCTCTAAAGTTGAATTGAAATTTATATGTTTTCAGGAATGACAGCCGATTAATTAGTTTCAGTGAGAGATAGCATGTTGATGATTTTGTGTCGGTAATGCACTTTACATGATTATTAATCTTTTGATTTTAACAAAGCACCAGGGAGGCTATTTTCATTTTTTATTGAACTTAAGAGTAGAGAGTTGATATGATAGAACTTAATTTACTGTGTTGAGGATTTAAGGCAATTTAATCTAGCTCAAGATATTAATTAATTAGTTTCAATCATCAGTCTCTGTAATTCGATTTCATGAATTCAGTATCTTTTTATGAGAATTTTAGTATTGTAATTTTAGTTTGTCCGTCACCAAGTTAGAGTTAGGTCAGGCAAAGAGTTAAATAAGAGCGTAAATATTTAATCTAAAATCCAAACCCGCAAATTTTTGCCTTCGCAGCATCTGTTATTATATGATTTTGCCAATGACCTTTTCATTTGTTAAAATTAAGCAGGGGAACCCTTAGACTGGAACAGATTTCATATCAAATTCTAAATAAAGATTTATATAAAATTACTGACAGTCTAGCTTACTTTTATTACAAATTTTACACAGCGTGCTATTTCACTAAGCAATTTGTTTATTTGTCACCCAGGTGAAAAGAAAATCTCATGAAAAACTGACAGCCTTATATCAAAGTTCATTATGGTTGTATGAAACCCTAAGCTCAGGTCAGCAACGAAAACTCGAATTTAACTCATATTAAATCTTTTTATTTAAAAAATTTTTAGAAGATGGGACACTTGGCAGATTTTTAGTAAATATAATTTTGTTTTCCACCTTAGTGACCTATACCTGATTCTTATATTGTTTTATAATAGAACCAGCTCTGACAAAAGCCATCATTATTAAAATATTTGATACTTGAGATTCTTTAATTCCCAACCCCCTTTATTTTTTCCCTGGATTGCAGTGTCATAATTCATGGGGAAGTGGGTCTTATTTTGCTCTTTTGAGCATAAGGTCTCTAGATTTTTGTTACGCCACTGTTCATATTTCATTGCGAAATTCGTAAAATATCATTACTAAAACAATTATTAACTTATATACTTTCGCGATGATATGCTTTCTAGTATACTCAGTGTTTTTAGGTTAGATTGATCGCAAATATATAATTTAGAAATGTTTTTCATACGCTGGTTATACGAGTAAATTAATAAGTATGGTGTGTCTATGAATAAAGATTATTTTTAATCTAGAATATTTATGCAATATAGGAACTATATCCGGACGGTACGAGACCTATATATTACTTATTGGAATATTTATCGATTGTGAATTTCTGGCGCATGTAGTTTTTGTCTGCGTAATGTCTTTGTTGAATAAAGATTATATCCCTATATCAGCCAAAGTGTAAATAGAAAGTGTGAGATAGATGTGATGAAGAAAATGCAAGACAACAGTGTGCAAAAAATGCAGTGATACGGGAAATAAAGCAAACAACTCTAGTGATAAAACTTTCCCAAATCGAATCTGGCAAAATGTTTCAATTTGAAAGAACAAAGATGGAACAGAAAACTTGTAATATGACGAGAATTACAGGGGTAAGTGAACGTTTAAACGTGAAGGAAACAGATGAAATAGTGCAAACAACTTCAGATTAGTCACATGTGACAAAAATAAAAGTTTAGTTAGTTTCTAGCTGCAGAAGGCAGACGAGAAGATGGAAAATTTGAATTCTTAACTGTGTAATAGGCTCAAGAAATCCGGAAATTTGACCAGACAATGTATACACAATGTCTCAGTTATTCACTGATAAAAATTTTATATTTCTCATAGACAAAGAAACAAAATGCTGTTTTAGTGTTTATCATTGCTTTCGTCGACGTCGACTTCTAAATGATGGGAACATTAAAAGTTATTGGCTTGTATGTCCTAAGCGAAAAAACAGATTTGAATTATTGCTATGAATATGAATAGTTCCTTACTAATTGTGGCTGTCTTGTGAGACTTAGGTACAGAGATCAGACAGCACTGAAAGCTTCTCTTTAATTCAGTTAGCGGTAAACCAATTTTGACAGTTTCCCGTTTAGCCCGTTGTAGGAATTCATATTTATTTTAAATAACCAGTTAATTTTAATTTTAAGTTACTTTCCTATAAGCCTTCATTCCCCTAATTGTCAGTGACAGAATATTTAAATTTGGTAGCACGCGTAAGAAATGCAAATTCTACCAGTGGAAGAACAAGTTAAATATCGACGTTCCAGTAGAGAAAGAGAGAGTCCGGGAAATCGCCGTGCGTGCTTATACGCAAACTTCTGTTTAGCAGTTACTGCTGGTTGACGTGCCTTAGTCGCTATTATCTTGCTGCCACTGGACTCATCTACACGCTGTAGGCTACAAGATCATATGAGCCCTGTAGAGTAATTCTACTATTTGTGAACATCTTAAATTCTTAAGTTTGATTCTACTGTCTCAGTTACCGCCCAAGCTGAGGCGTAGTTGACGCATTGTAAATAAGTTAAAGAGTTTAATAAAAGGCAGTTTTAACCCTTCCTCAGTGCAATCACTATTTCTCAAGATTCTACACAACAGAAGGACAGGAGAACTTTACATCTTGATATCCGATTTCACGCATACCCTAGTGGCTCGGCTAAACAATCTGTGTATAATTTGATAAATAATATGAATTTTAAATTGTACACTCAAACCTGTTTTTGTGCGATTTTTTTTTGTACGGTATATGAAAATTTCAATCAAATTGGAATATAACTGACGAAGTTATCAATTAAAAAAATAAATAATCAATAAAAAAGGAGCTTTTTGTATATCTGAATACCGAGACAAATACAAGCGCCTAGTAAAACAACAGTCGCAGCAGAAACTGATCACCGACTACATGGTAACTGAAAGAATGTCTCTTTTTTATAGATACTCGTGAAGTTTTGGACGATTTTTTATGCACAAAAACAGGTTTGACTGTATATTATCAGTTAACAGCGACTGACATGGTCTGAAAAGATAAGTATGCTATCAGTCTTTAGAGATTGACTGGTCAGAAAGAAAAGTGTAGTGCCAGTAACCTGTCACTGACATGACGCTTAACATGTTTATAAACTCTCTTGAAATTCCATAAATTATACTATAAAGGAAAAACTGCCTCTAAAATTGGCAAAATAAAAATTAGTCGATTAAGTAACTCAAGATCAAATTCAGTGGAAAGAGGAAAGATGAAAATTAAGTTTAGAGACATTATTTTCTCTCACTGCGTTCCCAGCCGGAAGCGCACTTCTTTAAAAGAAGCTGGGAAACAGATTTGAATCAAGAAGAACCTTCTGAGACAAGTTGAATTGATTCCAGATATGACACTTGTTGAGGGGACATGTTCAACGAGTGACAAAACCTGTAAGACGGGTTATGTACCTTAGCAAGGGCATTAGAAATGAAATAATTACACTCATTTCTAATGAAATTAAGCATGTTATGAAAAATAATAACAAAAACTATCTATGTTATGAAAAATAGTCATATGTAATATTATAAAAACAGTGTTAAAAGGATTTTATTCAGTAGTTCTAGTTTGGATACCAGATCTAAGTCACAAAGGGTTTAAGTGATTTTAAGAACGGTAGATATGTATTCTATACCAGATACCATTTAAATTATTTTTTGATGTTATGAAATTTCACATGTCAACTTACTGAAAAATGTTTCATTGAATTATTACGTCGCATATTATCTGACCTCAGGGTAACACTTGGTGGCAATTCATACAATAATGGAAACAACATTACAGGTAAAAAAAAGTGGGATACTAGCGCGTATTTTTCAAAAAAGCCCAAGAACTCATTACATACATTACTCTGCTCTCAGCATGCATTTTGTTGCTACTGATGCAGTTAAACCTTCAACAGTTACACTAAATCCTTTTGATGCGCAGTAAATATTGTTTACATCTATGAACGGTTGATAAATTCTGACTAATCTTGTGCTCTATACTCTGAAACCACTCCAAGAAATCAGAGAGAAGGCGAAAGCATTAAAGCTGTTAAGTAATGATTAAGCGCATTAAAGCTAAGTTAAGAGTATTAAAGCTGTTAAGTAATAACTTAGAAATGTAATGTATTCCTTGGATGAGCTCAAGCTCAAAAAGGTTTTAAGGATCTCCATTTGTTATAGTGAGACATATAAAACAGCATTTAAATTTGCTGTACGCTTTCTAATCTGGTATAATATTCTCATTCATGTCAGTAAAGTTAATTAAGTAATTCAACAGAAAGGCACTCAATTAGATACTAGAGTAAAACTTACAAAGGGAACATTAAATGTTATCGAAAAGTTCTAGGTAGTTGAATTCAAAAAAGTTAAATAAGAATCAAATAAAATGTTCACATCTTTAGGAGGTGTTAGTGAAACTACATGTAGATATTTGAAAAAAAAAGCAGTATTTTTTCTGAAAACAGAGATGAACTTGTAAGGATTATTTAAATTTTCTAACCGTTATTTTTAATTTTGAAACCCTTTCCTTTAAATTCTGTTTTTCCACCTACAACTCCTTGCCACACTGAGATTTCAGAATCGCGTTTTATGTAAATGAAGTACAACCAGTATTTAATGGGAAGTCAGTCACTTGCGTAGAAGAACTCAGAAGTTCTCAGTAAAGTGCGTTCTGCCTTTGGGCCACGTCTTTACTTTAAGGCTACCTTACTACGTTCGGCCGTAGTTTTACGTGCCTGTTAATATTCGCCGGTGAGGTTTGATTACGGGCCAACTCGATTAGTTATTTTTGTACAGCTTCGGTTAAGATTTATCTGTTTAAAATTAATTTAGAAGTCAAACAACAAAAATAAGCGTTATATTTCCAAATTCACAGGACTAGTTTCGATGGTTTTACCGAACCATCAAACTCAGCTGCCAAAGTGCAAATGAACGAGATAAGATATAGTGATAAGATAAGATAAGATAAGTATGGTGTTAAGCTCTTGCCTCCAACTATTAATGAAGCAAGAAAACTAAAACTTAATTTCATTAAAGCCTGAAGGTAAAGATGGGTTGGAATTTGGGTCGTTAACTAAAACATAAAGACTTTTTTTAATGTGAAACGCCTTTAGAAAATCTAATTCACCAATAGAATATGTTTTTGAATAATTTTGGCTGCAGAAAAATTGAAAGTGTGATTGTCGGACCAACAATGTTGGGCAACTAAAGACATCTACGTTTCCTTTTTCCTAACATATGTCTCAAGTTCTTTAACGCTAAATTTTAAGGCTCTCTTAGTTTGACCAATGCAAATTAATCCACAGATGGCATTCAGATGGCATTGATAATGCTAATGATAAATGCCATCTGAGGTTAGAGGATACATTCTAGAAAGCCTGGCTAAGAACAAATACCAGCCTAGCCTATTCGTTTGAAAAGTCACCGGGAATTCTCAGATCTTATGCTGCCACTTTATACCACAACCACATGCTGGAGATGCTACATAGGAATCTTGCGTATGTTGGCAAAGGTGTTGCTTGGCTTTGCGCGAGCTCAGGATTTTTCAGTAACTAGATATATTTCTACTTTACTTTTTGTTTTCATAGTTCCATACTGCTCATTGTATCTCTTTTAAATATTTCTGTCATATTTTAGGCATATTTTGGTGAAAAAAAATAGTGGTATGTTTACGTCCACTTGGTAAATCAAAAGTGCGTGCGTTTATGTTCAGAACTGTTTAAATGCCTAAATCTAACTCTTCCTGACGTGTTTTTATATCTACCATAATTATAGCGCTTTATTTCATTGATAATTTATGTGCGTGCGTGCAGACTTATGAATATTTTACTACCACATGCTGCTTAACGAGGAGGACTTTAACTAAAGCCTGCTTACTTCTGATGTGCAGCAAGTCACTAAGTCTTTCTGCCTGTTGAGCGAATATTGTACTGCTTAGTGTATATATATATATTGAATATTATATAGTTTTACACGATTTTTACCGAGTTTACTGTGAATCTCAAACACGTTTACAGGTGTATGCATAAATGCGGCCCTGTTGTGTATTTAGATAATTTTATAGAAATTTTTTGAAGAGTAATGTTCTTTTAATGGCAATTTATAAGTTATATCAAACTGAATGATCAAAATAAGTGGAGTGGAGAAAAAATTAGAAAGCACGAATAGTGTGGCTCATAATGAGAAAGTTATTGAAAAGACAATGGAAAAAGTTACATTACATAATACTAGCGATTTTGATGCTGTTTTGATGGCAGTTAAGTCTTTGTGTCGGTTTATAGTTATGTAAGGTTTATGCTAATTTTATTAACAGTTATTTTAAATTATGCAACTTTTCTATCTTTCTAATTTCAACTTACAATTTTCCACCAGAATGTAATTTCAGAAAGTCAGTTAATGCAAATGAGTAAGAGTGCTAATTAAGTCCATGCTTCTCCGACTTCGTGAGAGAGAGTCTTATTTTCTTGACTAGCTCGAGTTTGCCTTTTGGCTACGTTCTCTCTTAGCTACTACGTTCGGCCATACTTTAGGCCCTTGCTTGGCTTCGCCGATTTAATTAATATTTAGGAGCCAACTACTTAGAATTATGATAGCTTCGGGTCTATCTTTCGGATAGCTTTAGTTAAGCTTAGTTAAGTTTAATTTCATAATTATTTAAATTCAAGCCCAAGTGGAGGCTTTGCTGTATACTCCAAGCTAGGAGTTGATTGTAATTATTCTGAAAAATAAATGGTAGTTAACCCTTCTAAAGTCTTACATGTTTATTCTCACACTTAAGCGATTATTCGCTTGTTAATGTTTGCGGGGTTTTATAATGAACTTTTGAATTAAATATGTAAAACCCCACAACTTCCACAAATTATTTAGGTCCAATATATCTCTCGAATTGGTATATCGAATAGCTGCTAAAATAAATTGAAATTCCGAAGCTGTCAACAGGAAAGATCCGGAGTCTAGTTAACAAACCTACTGCATCCATTTCATCTGCCTAATAAAATAGCCCGGGAATATGCAGATAGATTTCAGTTTACTCATGTTACAATGTTTTATCCAGTTCCAAGTTAATTGTTAAGGTTATAGACTTTTTAAAACAATGTCGATTGACACCATGCCTCATACATGCTCGATGGGAGGAAGATCGGATGATCTCGCAGGCCAAGGTAATATTTCGACACTTCGTAAAGCACCGGTATGAGGATAAGCATGTTGGGAAATGCCCCTCTAAGTATTGTTCATGAAAAGCAGAGCAGCTAGTGTAATCACCAGCATAAATTTGCTGTCAAGGTGTATGATATGATGATGAGAGTGCTCCTGCGGTCACAGGAAGTTGGTTTCCAGACCTTAACTCCTGTGGTAAGTCTAATGTATCTATCCTGCAGACAGCTAGGTTCAAGCGCTCAGCTGGAGTCCTTTTAACTAAAATACGAACACCGCTAACATCAAGGCAGTAACGGCTTTCATCTGAGAACACAACAAGCATATCTTCACTTCCCCTACTAACTAGCTCTAGCTTGACACCACCGAAGTCGCAGATGACGGTTATTTGAAACTAGTAATAAGGCCGCTGCAGGGCGTCTGGCTGGGAGCTTTCCCTCAAATAATCGATTCGTTGCTGCTCCCTGTGTACCTCTGGTGCCATTAAAAGCTCGAATTTTTGCTGCAGATGCAGTGCACAGACAGGCATCGAATAAGGCGGTCTTCCCCTTAAGTGGTGGCACATGTGCGGCTTGATCCGATTTTCTTAAGAGAGTATCTTCCCGCGATTACTGCTGCGAAATACGCATGCACAGTGGATATACCCAAGTCTTTCTGCCAAGCGAAAGGAAAACCCACACTCTCGTAACCCTAATAAACGGCCTCTTTGAAACTCAGTAAGCTGCTGATACTGCTTTATTAGTCTCATTAAAAGCATTCTTGACTCAAATGTGACTCACAACGCCCAATCCGGAAACTAAATAAAGTACACATCGCGTATTTAAAGCAAGTGTGATTCGCATGTTCTTAATGGCGCTATTAGTGCCACGCGTATTCGTCTAGCTTCAAATCTAAATAGACGTCATCTTTCAGATGTGGAAACAAGTCTGTCAAATTTCGTTTATCTAGCACAACTCCTTTTTGGTGGTGGGATTTTATTTTCCATCAGCGCAATTTTGGGAAATATGTTTCTTCTTTTCTTAATTGCTTTTTCTAATACGTTTTATTGTTTCTACAGTCAGTAGCTGAAAATATTGTTTAAATGTCTTAAATATATTCTTTACTTTTTAGTTCTTTCTAATTATTTCATGCTTAATGATTTTAAAACACTGAGATTTCCAAAGTTATGAACTGAAGTTTTTGATCATGTTAAGTAGGCCATAAATAATTAATTTTTATCTCGCATTGCACATTTCTTCCAACAGTTACCCTATTCTATGTTCAACAGTTACCATATCTGCCGGCTTAAGAATTTGATTTTATTAAATTAAAGGAATAATTATTTAGAAACATTTTTGTACTTTTATAGAACAATACGCAGCTAATTTTCACAAATTTCTTAAGACTAATGCTCTTTTAAAATAAGCTTTTTAAATATTTTCCGCGTCGATACTCTAACAAATGAAAAAATGAAAATGAGAAACCCTAATTCAATTTAGTTTCATAAAAACAATTTAAATCTCGGAAACTAAAACTGCCAGAGGAAATATGTTATAACAAAGATGGAAGAGAGGTAGGAAAGTGAAAAAAAATTAATTTAAATTTGAACCTCTCAGTTTTTTGATTCAGTATTTTTTTTAACGTGCAGCTTAAAAACACCTTTCTAATAATGATATTAAATTAATAATACAGAAGAAAAATATCATGTGGGGAACGTTTGTCATAAGAAAATAATACTTAATTTTCGGTTTCAAAGCCTTTTGTTCATTCATACTCTCCAGTTTTTCATTTCTTCGTATTTTTATTGGAAAGAGATTATAGTACACTTTTTCATATACTGGGCTTGTAGAATTATTTTTTTAAGCAGGAAACATGAAAAACGTGCTATGCCCTCACCGGGACCTGAACCCAGTATAAGGTATTTCGCCTGACTTCTACCATGTTTTTGTGTAGTAATAGTCAGCACACTCAGCGCGTACTCGAGAGGTCAAGGTTCGAGTCTGTCGAGGGCATTGATGATTTCTTCGATTTCCTTGTTCGAAAAATCTTAATACATCTACAGTGGCGCCCGATCTAAAAAAGGTGATGGATGATGATTCTCCACCACCGGGATTTGGCGACTGGGTCTTCTAATCACCAGTCGCCCTTTAAAAGGGGGAGTATATAAGGTATTTCTCCCACCTTCTAGCATGCCTTTGTGGTGTAATGGGCAGCACACTCCGCGTGTATTCAAGAGGTCCAGGGTTTGAGTCCCAGCGAGGGTACTGCTAATTTTTCTCATCTCCTTCAGAAAACCTGATATCTCTACACCCGGACCCCTGAATACGCTTCAAGTATGCTTCCCATTCTACCACGAAGGCCTGCGGAAAGGAAGGAAAAAGTATCTTATAGATTTCCTTCTATTCCTCAACGTTCCTCGTTAGTTAAATTGTGTTCTTTTCAGATAGAATTTTAAGCTAAAAGAAACTCACACAGTTTGAGAAGGTCGATCGTCAGCTTATACTAAACGTGGATTCATTATGCTGGAAAGAGCTGTTAATTGTCATTTTAGGACCTTGCAATCGCTGAAAGGCAATAACGTTTAACAAATTTTGTTCACAGTCGTGTTCTACAAGATTCCCTTCCGGACAGCATAATGGCTAGTAATTATTAGACAGATTATCGGTTTCAGAAAATGTTTCGGTGCTTCTGTGTTATTGTGCTGAATGTTGTTTTTTCACGAAAGCGAATTTTAAATCACGAAGGGCTCTTTGAGGGGTTGACGAACTCCAGTAAATTACACATATTACCTAGAATTGAGATCCATAGATATAGCTTGTGAAATCTTCCGCGGGTAATGCGGTATAATGCGATTTGGAGTGATATAACTCTATGCGACGTAGCCTTGAATACGTGAAAACGAACTTGGACCCGAAGGCACCGTTGTGAAACTTGGCAGAAGTATGCAGTTTGATTCGATATATCGCCCGGATTTTACTGTTTGAATGAATTTGACCGAACCATGTTTCAGAAAGAATTTAGTCATTTCTATTCATGCAAGTTCGATACAATTTCCGGTCACTTCGAAATAAAATAAGAGAAACTTCATTTCGAATTGAGCTGAAGTTGTAACATGGAATTTATTAATTGCGGATGATGCTAACTAAATACGAATGAAATACCTAATTTATTATTCAAATTTATCATTTCAAGATCTGAATTATTAAAGTAAAAATACGAATTAATGTGCCACTATACCTATACAACCGTATAACTGATCAAAATTAATTAAGAGATGACACAAAATGCTACAAAAGTAAGTGCATGATTGATGAATTTATTAGAAGTGAAATGATAAATATGAAACTGAATAAATAAATTTAAACATTTCACATTTATTTAAATCTATTTACCCTTGAAAACTGTACAATGCCTAGTTAAAAATTTCTGGTATTGCAAATCATTCAAACAGAGAAACATGAATTAATTTTAAAAGTATGTATGATCACAGCAAACTATCACATTAGTTATAACCTGTACGCGACATCCATGAAATGAAATAATTCAGAAATATTAGTAGTAGCCGCATCCATTTTTTAAAGGCACATATCAGTGGAGACAAATGTACGCTTTTGCTGGCGCGTACGGTATAGTGATTAGAGATGCCGCACCTTTGGTTTCGAGTTCAGAAAAGGTATAATTTTCTGTAAGTGTATGAAGTTTATGCCGCATGGGAATACTTAAGACAGAAAGTCCTCTCGAGAATTTTTGTGGTATAGGAATACGAATAAATGAGTGAAAGATCATAAGGTACATCTCTGATGTGTTATCCATAAAATTCGGGGCAAGGCTGCACGGTTAAGACGGTGGGACTATACCTGTACAACCAATGTTGAAATTCGGGTCTTTAGTTGGGTTCTCATTTGGTTTCCTTCCCTCAGATTCATAATTTTAAGAAACATCTATGAATACACTTCCTAACACTGTATTATCTTACAATGTATTTTCTACTTCATTTTCAGAACTGATCAGACAAGGATGCTTTTGCTCCTACTTCTTCATTCGTAATTTCCTTTAGACTTTTAAATTTCAGAAATCAACTCCATCAACTTGCGCAAGTTAATGTTTTCAAATTATTGACAGCAGTGTGTATTTAATGAAAAATACTTATATATAATGAAAAACTTCCAAATATCATTTATTACCTTTAAAATATTTTATTTACTTACTGTAGCATTTTAGCAGCTAATTTTTTGTCACGTAGTTTTTTTTCAAAAATATTCAGCGTTCAAGGTTTACCAAACATCTTTTTTAATAATCACTTTGTAAATTATGTAATTCTGAATTTTTTTAAATTTACAATCGATTCTCTCTCTAGAGGTCGAGTTTTATTTCAATTAGCATGGTGGAGCACTTTCCTTTTAAAACTCTGTATTTTGGAACAAACTTCTTACTTTCCGGGGCCCCCAACAGCGTCTGCAATGGCAGGTTAGAATAATTTCAAATCACTCTGCTAAGATGCGTATTGATGAGAGATGACTAAACATTTTAGAGGAAAAAATTTACCTCGAAGTGCAGTGATGATAAATATCCGAACATTTCGTCACAAAGTCTATCAGTGACAGAGTGGTTAAGACTGCTTATAGTCGTATTCGATTCCGGGTTTGATTCCTGGCGAACCATGTGGCTGCTTGGACGTTTTTGCTGTTTTCTCCATGTATAATCTGAAGTTTCTCTTACAACGTCTTTCATCTCTTAGGCAGACAGCCTTGCGCATTTTGTCATAATCAATTAACTAAATCTTACATGATTACAGATGCGCAAAGCATCATAATACAAATCTGTGTAGTCATTGCATGATCTTGCAGAAGTAATCAACCACTTAAGCGTCCACTTGCACTCATAATGTTTATTACTTCAGTAATTTCCATTTAAAATGCTATTGTTCTCTCATTTTTAGCAATGTATATGAGACCTGTCAGAGTCCATTTTATGTCTGAATAACCAGCGTTCACAGATAAATTAAAATCCAGATTACAGATAAATTAATATACAGGTCAATTAACATTCCTTATTCCTTTATGTTAACACCCAAGGAATGTTTTTACAGTGTTTATGAAGATACAAAATTGACTACGAACAATACGTAATACTTACTTGCAGTACTTAATGTCAGAAATGACGTTCCTTCTCATAAAGAAAGTAAACCACCCCACATTTATGATTGCAATTTTATTAAGAAAATTAATTCAATAAGAGAAAGATGAATATCACTCACTTTTGGGTAACTATGTAGAAAATGATGTTGCACTTAACATTCTTCCTTCTTTAAACTTACCAGGCCTCATACTCGATTTTAAGTTAACCGAGTTTTCCCGATTAACTCGAAATTCAATAACCGAGTTAACCGAGTTAGCCTAAATTTAATATGCAGCGAATAGAATTTACCTGTCTATTAATAATTCAAGTACTCTATGAGCATTACTTTTAAGCAAGTACTGGACTTTAATTTTCTTTCTGAGTACTTCTTTCCACCAAGAAAGAAGGAAGGAATTTAAAATGATGAGTACAGTGGGTACAGCTTCATAAAATCACTGCTTTATAAAATCAACCGCTTATTAAAATCAAAACCCAAGCAACGAATTCAAATGAATACTATATTATTGAAAAATAACCACTTAGTAAAATCATCACTACCAATTATAAAAATGAATTCTCTTTTAAAATTATAAAACCCAAAGTCAAAACCCAAAGTTTGTCATATATAAATATATGATATATATAAATTATAAAGTCAAAACAAAAAATAAATATATAAATTATAAAGTCAAAACAAAAGTTTGTGCTTCAGGTTTAGTGATTTTGTTCAAAGTCTATTCACTTTCACAGTTGGAGCTCCAAATACTAGAATTTTCTTATATGGACCAATGATGAATGGCGATGGGTCACAAAAAGCTTGTCAAAGCTGCCTCAGACCATTTGGAATATATGGATGCAAGGGGAATATAAAAATATGACGTGAGAGAGAATCTGTATAAAAAAAATTGCCCTTTTTTGCTCACACCGTTCGTTCAGTTCATTCATTCACATCGTGCTTTTGTTGTTTGGTCGTGCCTCAAAATGCCCAAACGCAAGGACTTAAGCTTAAAAGATAAAGAAAAAATTTTGAAGCAATATGATGCTTTATGAAAATACAGCCAACGTGAAGCTTCTGTACAACTCGGAATTCACAATCTGCATTACATATGTTTTTGATTAGAAGGGAGGTAATTTCGGATGAACGGACGACAAGTTCAAATATCTCACGTAAGCGGAAGCGAAGTGAAAAGTCTACCAATGCCGCCCAACCGAGATAGTGGTTAGTGAAACTGACTGCCGTATCAAATGGCCTGTGTTCAAATCCCGTAGAATGGCATCGATGTTTGTAAATATATAGGGTCTGTACGACATAAGGGGCACTCTAAATATGTGGCGGGTCGAAAGTTCTCTCGAGAAGTTGAAGATAGGGGAAGAGGAGTGGGAGACTTTCTAAGCAGTCCTCCCTGGGGTGCTCTCCGTCAAATTTGAGGGTGGAACTGAAGTCGTATAGTCACTTGTATGGTGCTGAAGGCTCTTGCTAACGACGGGGGCAGTCATGCACTCTTTGCCACGAGGAATTTCGTGGATTTTGTTCTGATGTTACTATCAGATAATTGAGATAAGCCACAACAACAAAAACTCTAGGTATGGTGTAGAAATAGCTGTCTTGGAATGGTTTCGGAATGCCAGGAACAAGAACTCCACGATATCGCGCGAAATCCTGCTTCAAAAGACAACAGAATTAGCCAGAATTCTGGGAGAGAAGTTAATCCTTATCGTTAGATGGCTCACAAGATGGAAAGAAAGAAACAATATCGTTCTCAGAAAGTTACATGCGAGAAACAAGATGCTGAGTCTAACGAAGAACTGGATAGAAAGAAATTTAACCGTCTTTCACAAGAATATAAGCGTCAAATTTTTAACACTGATGAGACTGGTCTTTATTATCGAGCCCTATCTCAGCACACTTTAATGTTTAGAAGTGAGTCGTCAGCTGGTTGTAAAGAAATGAAACAACTTGTTACTGGGTTATTAATGTATAATATAGACGGAAGAGTTAAAAAGATTCCATTAGTCATCGGAGCAAGCAAAACCTTCGTTGTCTGAAGTGCGTCAAGCATTAGCCTGTGACTTATTACAAAAATAAAAATGTTTGGGTGAAAGCATAGCTTTAGTGATTTTCTTACGAAATGGGATAAAGAACTTCGGAAGAGAAAGTGCCGCTTTTTTTAGACCTATTCTGCCATCCAACTGATCTCCAGCTGAAGAATATAAAATTTATTTTCCTTCCTAATTTAACTTCTGTTCTTCAGCCATTAGATCAGGGTGTTATAAAAGCATTTTAAGAGCCATTCCAGGAAGGAAGTGGCTCAAAATGTTATTCATGAAATTGATACGACTGTTGCAGTCTGTTCGTCTAAGGAAATTGTTGAGACGATTTCTCTCTTGGATGCCACGCATGTTATTTTAAATGCGTGGGATGGAGTAACTTCATAAACGATTTCAAATTGTTTTAGAAAAGTCGGCTTCTACTCCAAAACAAATTTCTGGAAACTCTCAAGATGTGCCAGAAGGCAAGGGTGACAATGAAAAAGTGCGTAATAAGACCTTCCTGGAATATCTTGAAATCGATGAAAATATGTAGTGAAAATGGAAGCGAGTCTGAAGCTCAAAATCCGGATCCTGTGCCAACAGCAGCAGTCTCGATAAGCGTTAAAAATTTTGAGAAAGACGCTGGAAGTTAAAGGTGGAGATACAGAAAGTTACAAGCAGTGCCATGTCTTGGAGGCACCGGTGCAAAGCCACTAACAGGAAATATGCAACAAACTCGAATGGATAAATATTTAAATAATGTTTGATATGCTTACATATTGTATTGATCGTGTATCATGTTCAAATAATTACGCTTTCTCTGAATTAAGACAGTTTTTATCATCCACGAAAAAAAATAATGAATGTTTTATAAAAAAGGGTATGCAACTTACATATTAAACAGCATATCAAAAAAGTGTATTAACCTCAACAACAGGGTCTTATGCAAAGATAGGTAGGTTCAGGATGTACACATTTCAATCATAAAAATTAATTGAAATTTCATAAAAAATAAGTCTATTTTTAAAGATTTTATTTTTGTATCCCCCGAAAATATCCATCTTTGTAACCCTAACCTAAACGAAACTATGCGTGTGCCCGCATATAAAATTCAACCACTTTATAAAATCAAATAAGGTCGGAACAGATGTGACCGTATTAAGCAGTACCCATTGTACATTAAGATGTCTTTCGTTAACAACAAACGTAATTTTAAAGCAAATTTTTAATCTCAAATAAAAGTAGAATTACATACCTTCATTTTATTACTTTTTTTTTCTTGTTTTTAAGAATCAAATGACATTTTTAAAAACATTTCCTCTTCATAATACCTTTCTTACTTTTCATAAACTAATATAGCTTAAAATTCTGCACTTAATAAAGTAGCCTGTCATACAACCACGAAATAATTTACTGCAACTAGTAAAATATCCTTTTACCCTTCCGGAAATATATAGCAGAGCAACCTAATGATATTTAACAAAATTTTCAGAACTATTTGCTTTCCTTCAAGTAAATGCATTTAAATAAGGGAGCATCTTGTCATGCTTGTCAATTTAATATAGTAATTCTTAAATATTGTGTCATATTTTGTTTTCAAGATGTAGAGTTCCTTCCTTTAATTCTATCAGATTAAGTATCGAGAAACCTAGTGAACTGAATTTAGTTATAATTAGGTAACTAGTTAACACTAGGTAATAAGTAAGTAATAAGTTTTGGAATAATAGATTAAGTCCAAAAATAGAAACGTAAACTTCGAGAAGGGTTAATTACCCTTTATTTTCACAAAATATAGATTTAACAGTCGGCCTCTTTCTCAGGGCGTACAGCAAAGCCTCCGCTTCGGCTTAAAATGTTCGAAATAAGAACCAACTAATGACTAACTAAAGAAATTTAGCCTAAGCTAACACAATTCTAAAGTAGTTGGCAGTAATATTAAATTAGCCGCTGGCTAATTTACGGCCGAGCGTAGTAACAGCTTAGAGAGACGTAGTCCAAAGGCAAATGCGCGCTATTCAGGAATCTCTGGCGAACTTGACTTAAATACTATTCTACTTTTCATTTACATTTAACGCGATTCTAAAACCTCATTATGGTAGGGAGGTGTAAGCTGAAGCTAAGAAGGATAGGAAAGAGGCATAATATTAAAATAACGCTTATAAAATTAAAATATACTTTACAAAGATTTTAATAATGCAAATAAAACTTTGCAGCTAGTATGCTACCTCCTATGTTTGAAACATGAACAGGTTGTCCTAAAGATCACTGAAAATCGCTCCCACAATAACGTTTTGCGAGATGAAATGATGAGATGCTAAGCGTGCTTTGTATTTTATACTTCATATTTTTAAAAAAAATATTTAATATGTGTGATTTGTAAGATAATATGCTTTAGCGCAAGATATGTATCACATAAAAGAGCGATTTAAGATGTCTAAACATTCATTAGGTTTCATTAGATGGCTAGTTTTATTCCTCCAAGCAAGATAAAGTTACATCTGATTATAATATTGTAGGCTCATGCCGAATTTTACTTAACGTAACATAAGGTTCTGAGAAAGAATACCCATATATCTCTCTCATTAAATTTAGTTAAAGAGAGTCATTGGAAGAAGAGCTTGAATTAACTTTGTCTATTTCCTAAAGCTTATTTAACTGATAATGAGCCGAAGCTACGTAACTGTATTTAACAAGCATTTGTTTTAGACAGAGCAACGAAATAGCTCTGAATAATTGTACTTATTGAGGATATCCGTGAGCTTCAGTATATTTTATTAAATCTAAATTAAGATGATCGTTTTAGATTAAAAATAATGTGAAGTAACGCTATACTGAATGTAGCTTACTATAAACAGCTGAAAAAACGAGTAACTTAGAAAATAAACTCCATCCTCAAAAGCCTATATCTATCATATTTTCTGAAATAATAACGGTCTTCAGACATCTGGTTATTAAAGTAATTATACTCCAAATGTAAGAGCCAGGTGAATAATGAAGTAACCTTGAAGGTGAGATTCTTAATGCTGCAAATTGTCCCCCAACAGACTATTCTCGTTTTTCGACAACTTCCCATTGCTTTGTTTAAAGTGAATGTTTCAACGAATACATTACGCCTTCACAAATAGTGTACACTAGAGATATGCCGTGCCTTTAGAATGCTCATCTAAGTTGCACCTTAATTGTAAATGGTTAATGTAAATTAATTAACCTACGGTATCTTTTAGAGATTATCTGAATCACTGTTAGTTATTTTGATTAAATTAGTTTTTAACGCTAAAAAGCCAGATACTTAACAACTCCCTTAAAAACCATTTGGTATAAATTCCATCCATTTCATAAGAAAGCACTTAAGTTATTAAAACCCTAAAACAACTCCTCTTTCTTATTTTGATATTATTTATCTTTAGTGATTCTCAGTAACATTCGGACATACAAGAATACAAATTAGATTAATCCCCCCATAATTTGTATATATTTTAATATAGCAAATACTTAAGATGTTCAATTAAGTAAAAGTTTCCGAAAGATACGGAGTTAATGAAAATTAGAGAATTAATATAATAATTAAATTAGTTCATTAGTCATTAAAAACATGAAACATATGATTTAAAATTATAAGTTCGTATTTTATATTATGGTTAAAATGTGTCTTACCTTCAATAATTAGTTGAACGACACCACTAGAAAAATGATGCGGATATAAATTGGAATTGGTTACGACTGTGGGAAGAGCTGAAAAGAGAACATGTTTATCACTTCATGTATAATAGTAAATACTGATAACTTTTATTTAGAATAATCAGACATATTTTACGTTATTTATTCAAACATTTAAGGCAAATATGAAAAATATATTCTTACCATGTTACTGGACTTCTGATTTCCACACGTAATTGGATATTTTGTTTTGCCATCTTATAAGTTATATATATTTCTAATTTAAAATTTCAGCTAAATTTGTTTGTTCTCAAATCAAACAGTATATATAGATCATTTTTCAGAATTTTAAAACCTAAGTTTAATGTTAAATCCAATCAAAATCTTATAAATTATATTACAAAAACATTCGATTCCGCATCACTGAGATCCTAGTGAAAAGTTGTCAATGTTGTGAATGTATATATGCCAAGAATCACAAATAAAGAAATTATTTCTTAATACGCAGACAAGACTTTTCGAATTAACTTCCTCAAAATCACTTTATCCAAAAAAGTAAAACAGCATAAATAACTTCAGTATTATGATTGATGAAAGATACATTATGCCTTTACAAATAGTGTACAGTAATGTATTGCACAAATAGTGTCAGTTTTGTGATTACTTCACAAATAGTGTCAGTATTATGATTGGTGAAATACGCATTATGCCTTTACAAATAGTGAAAATGCGAAATTATTGCTGATTATTCTAGAGCATTGCAAAAGACAACTCGAGAGAAATTTCCGAAGTATTGCATGAGCATGGAAATTCTCTGAGTTTATATACGTCAGGAAGACTAAGTTAATGCTTCAAACATATGAGGATAACATTCAGGTGATCCGCAAAAATGATTACACTCAAATGGCGTCATCAGTTTTGTGTTTGATCATTCATACTCGCATCATATTCAATGGTATAATTAAATAATATAAAAAGCCTGTTTCACATTTTACCGCAATAAACATAATATAATATTCTCTTAAATATTCAGCTTGAAATTTGGATAGCTTAAACAAGATTTAAAGAAAGTAGTTCAGCTTTTCAGCAGTAAATGAAGGCGAAAAAGCAGCAATAATAATACAATTTATAAACTATTAATTAAATAAAAGTAGAAAATCAATCCTTTATCATGGAAGTGGTCAAACTATAGCGTTTATTAGGATTTTTCAAGCAGGAAACATAAAAAATCAACTCTACTTCGAACCACTGATCTTCCAGTCGCTAGATGGACATGCTAACCTCTTGCGCAACAAAACCACATACGAAAAAGGAATACGATAACTACGATTATTTTTCATAAAATGATGCGATAATTTTTAGTAAAATGATGCCTATATGGAGAGTAGCTATTTCTAAAGCTAAACCAACTCTGGCCAAACAGTAGTCGATTTCAAATTCTAGCGAAAGAATATAGGATTGAAAAGTGTTGTCAAAAAGCAAAAGAAAGATTTTACAAAAGTCATAGGCAATACAATCGTTCTTCTGCTAAAGGTACTATTCTGAAGAAATCCCAAATAAATTAGAGTATCTTTATGGTGTTGGAAATGTTAAAAAAAATCCCAAAGAAAACCTTTTCAAAATTTACAAACCTATATTCATATAAATGAAGAGTGATACATCTTCTGAGATTCATATGGTAAAAATTTAAAACTAATTAGAAGCTGGCATAAATCTCACAAAAACTGAAATATCTGTCATACAAATTTCAAATCATATAATAAAAAAATCATTTCTACGCAATGAATGCTGCTGTAATATTAAGACAGCTTTTAACGCTCCAGGTATTGGGTTGCTCATGAATGAAAATTTTTCAGAACTAAATTTTAGTAAGCATTATTTATAAATATTCATTTCTAAAATATGTTTATGAATCGAGAACTTCCACACGTGAGAAATGAAATAACAGTTAGTCTGTATTTTCAGGGAAATTCTAAAATAATTTAATATAAGGAAGCAAAAAAGGCTACAATACGACATTCTGTTGCAAAACAATTAGAATAATTTACACAATTTCATGAATAATGTTTTATCTGTATCTTTTGCAATTACGTTTACCAGTATTAAATAATTATAAAGTTATAATACATTTTAAAATAATTGTATTTTATATGCATTTTTAATAATTTAAGAAAAACGGCTGTGGTGCAAATGCAAATTCATGTGCTTGATGAAAACATATAAGGCAAAGCCAGATTTTCGTATTCTAATCTAATAGAACTCATGAGATGTCTTCAGCCACCGCATTTTATCATTTTATGGATTTATCGTTCATCGCTAATGAAGACGACTTCAATTGATTTCACACCACTAAATCGGCAACTGGTATGTTTCGAAAAGTAAACAACAGTGTGAAGACTATATCATATAATGTTAATATGAGACTTAAGATACTGAAAATAAAAAGAATTTAGATTTTGGATTTTACACTGATTCATGAGCACAGATATTGTGGCTGAAGGCTGCACGTAAACTTGTAATATGAAGTTACGTAGATATCCTGAAATACCACAGGTATATCTACAGTTTTGAAAATTGCAAGTTTTATCTTTCCTCCAAATATCCCCTAAAGTCATTTTGCAGCAAAGAAACGTACGATCGCATCTAAGGACCGTACTCAATTTTTCTAAGGGCAAACAGATATCAACGCTTCTTTCATTACGTATTATTACTAAAAATTTGCTTCTGAATTTCATATTGCAGATTTTATATTGTAAAGATGATTGGTAATACTTATTTTATGGTAACAAAAGATTAACATAACATGGGGAAATTAGCTATAAAAATATCTTGGCTATCAAATCATTTTTAAAGTATTACGCACTTAGATGCGATTTTTAAACTCTGAAAGCCTTCATCTGCAAATTTTTACACTGCGTCAGAAGATATTGACCCAAAAATATCCAAATATGTATTCTTATCTGTAATAAACACACTTTTAGCATAAAATTCTTGTAAAAGAAGCACCGTAAGAGGCATTAATTCATATACGCAACTATTTTCGAATTATAGCCCCAGATGAATAACAAAAGCCTTACGTAACTTCAAAAATGAGAAGGAAAAAATCATTTCAAGATCTATATACTGCTTCTACCAAGCAAAATTTCGTTAATTTTTTTCACCTTTTTACTCTTGCTTTACATTTTCTTATTTCACTGCAGACAATGTATTATAATCACCTCAGCATTATATGCCCTCTAGGGAAGAATTTACTTCAATAAAATCCGGTACGGAAAAAGCAGAACACGGAAAGGCGTCATTTTCTATGTATGTAATGCAGAAAAATTGCACATTTCAAACTCAGCTGTGAAGAAAGAGAGATTCGCTGGTTGTTTATTCTTTAGAGGTGACAAGCGGTATATTTTGGTATCTATTTTTAAACTTTGGAAGAAATCAGCTCTTTTAAGCTGGATAACAGAGTAGCTCTAGGGTAAGGAATTGGCCTCAGGATACACAAATTTAATTACATCGGCTGAAGGAAAGCTATTTTTGTACTTACACTTGATCTTAATTATCAATTATGCGCAACACTTTCGCAGTACCAAATCTTCTATTCTCTAGAGCGAAAAAATTTGTGTATCAGAAAATGTCTGCATCGCTTCTTTCATACGGATAAATTATGTTGAAATGGATGATCGCACATTTTGATGTTATCTTATTAAACATTTTTTCTAAGAAGCCTCTTCAATATTAAAATTTACTATTTCAGAATACGAAATTAGTCCTAATTTCGTTTAAGAGAAAATAATTCATGTTCAGAGCGGCAATTAATGAATAAATGAAATTTATTTCTTATTTAAGGAGCCTAACTTAAATTACCTCCTTGCCCCATAAGCTTAATTTGCCTTGAAATATATTTATTTCTATTTCGCCATATAAATTTTCAAATGAGATGGTGAGGTTATTATTACTATTCTTTGTACTAATAATTTTTTTTCATGTTTCACTTATTCTTCATACTTCCTCTTTTGAACACTCACTCAACGTTGGTTGAAAATAATTTAATTTAAAATAAATTGTACGGAACTGAAGTATTTCAAAATTAACTTTTCCTCTCACACAGACGTTCATGAGACTTATCTAATGAAAGTAACTAAGAAGAAGATTCGAAATATACTTTATCTTGGAAGTCCAAATTTAACAAACTACACGGCTCGTGTATTACAACATAATTCTCAGGCGCTTTACAAGATTTATGCTAATGTAAAATGTTAACATAAAACTTAAGTGTTTAAAGCATGAATATTCGCAAGGCAAAGTTCTGTTGTGAGCTGCGACTCGCGAGCTTTCTAATCACGGGAGCACAAAGCACAGTTAGCAAAGGCTAAAACTGATTCTGGTAACTCTAGAAGTTGAAGTAAAATATTAAGGTTTGGTATATTTGATTATGGCAAAGTATCCAAGGGCTGTCTGCCTAAGGGGAAGGATGCCTTCATGGAAGACTTTCTAAGGGAAACTGACATATGTACACGTTATACATGGAGAAAACCACGAAAACGCACATGCAGCCTCCCCGTTCGCGGGATTCTAACGCCAAACCGAATGAAAATGGTGAGGAAGTCAGCGGTCTTTACCAAAAACTTTCTCCTAACTTCAATTACTCTATTTTTGTATATGTTAACTAATTTGTATCCTGGTGAGAACGAATGAAAGTAAAAGCGATATAAAAGAAAAAAATAATAAGATAAAGGGTTGATAAACATAAAGCCTTACAAAACGAAAGATAATAATAAATATAGATAACATATATTTTGGTTGAATTGCAGCAAAATCGGGACCATTACTCCGAACTGAAAACAATCTAATCTGCTGCTAGCTATAATCGTATTACCGATGATGTGGTTTGCATTTTCACATTTATCATGTCTTACTCTTGAAACTGTATTACTTAAAGTTTGCCAGAATTATAAGTAAAATAAAGAAAATTTCTTTTGATTGAATAATTATTTAAGGCCTTAAGGAGCAGAAATAAAGAGTGATTCCTTCCTTTTTTTGCTAGTGGGAAAAGAATTTTCTATGCTATTTTTTTAATTTACATATTCCTGCTCACTTATTTTTATGGCATTGAAAGATATTTTGGCATTCCCTCCATGCGTCCTCTTGCAGTGCATGTGCTGCAGTTAACCGAAAGGACATGGCTCGAATCTCGGAGAAATTGCAGCTGATTTTTCATGCTTCCTGTCCGAAAAAGCTGTTAATCTCTATAGTGACTCCCAAATAAAAGATGGTGGACGATAACCCGTCACCATCTGCATCCGAATGGCTGATATGGTGCATTTCTTAAGTGGGCTTATCACATTCCTCCTTTTATACTCTTCTATACATGATTAACACATCCAGCTAGCAGTTAGAAGATTTGTGACTCAAATACCAGAGAAGGCGCAGCTGGTTTTCTTTCAATGTTTCCTTCTCGGAAAGGCATAATAATCTCTACATCGTTTATCTTTGTGAATTTATGTTGTCTCTTAGCATACTAAAAGTTATGTTATAGGTTTTAAGTCTCTGCTTTTATTTTCGAATCAAATTTTGTTGTTAATGTGTCAGGACTGAGAGTTCGGTGCATATTCTTGGCAAACATCTTCGTGAACTCCTTAAATCCTGATCTGGAACAGGGAGCTGAATGCAGCTATGTTCTGTGGTAGACTATTGTGATTAAGTGGTAGAAGAACTGCACTTTAAAGGGATTTAAAAATCCTCTTTTATTAAATCACAACTATCTACAACCACTTCCCAACTCGGGAGGGATACAGAAAATAGAGACCGCGCTTGGGTCTAAAATGAATAATCAAATTTAAACTAAAGCTAAATAGAAATTAAATCGTCGTTGCTCACAGAGCTATGAACGCGAGGTTGGCCTCTAAACTAAATGGTGTGTAGCAAGATTTAACTAATACTGACGCACTTGGAATTACTTCAATAAGCAATCACGTAAAAGCGCTATGGCTTAGAATTTAAATCCTAGCTAGTCAGGCGAACGTCGAATAGAGTAACCGTGGTCTGAGACTAAAAACTCTCTCACACTGAGAGGTTCCTACCTCTTGCTTAAATACTCCTTGGCTCCACTTCAAATTAGCATAAAGCTGAAACGCGCGCTTATTCTAACGGGAAGTGGAAATGAGAAGGGATAGAAAAAGTAAACTTATAATAAAAGTTTGTTAGTTTAACTAAAACCTTAATGCAGGCTTTCGAGAAAGGATAGAGATATCATTTTCATAGAAGCTAAATATATTAATTAACATCCACACCATTTACCTTAAAGAGTTGAATCGCTTAAGCAAGAAGGTTCTCAGTTTCAATTCAGTTACGACCAACCTTTCTTCTCTCGGTGTTAGTAATTCTTCTAATTTCATTTTGAAAGAAACATCTTTCATGAAACTTATATTAATTTGAATAACGTAAAAATGCAGAGCACTGCAAAATTCTTTAACAAAAAGCGATCTTTCATTTATTTTATTCAGCTTCACTCTATTTTTCCGCAAATTAATTTGTAACTGATAGATGGTATTTATCATAAAACATTCAAAATATAAAACTGGGACTTCAAACACATTGAGTAAATAGCGATTTGTCACAATTTAAATTTTCTCTAGTAAAATCTTTCTTAAAGATTTTAAGACAAAAGTGCATTTCCATTAACTTCTGTAAAATTTTCTCTCATGCATTGATCGTAACATTAAATGGGATTGTGTTTTCCTTCAATGAGTTTTTATGTTATTCAAGCACATATCTCTCTGTAACATAAAACTTAGTTTTTCTGATCAATAGTCTACCAAACAGAAGCTTTCTCGAGTTCATTGTTCAAGCTTTCTCAAACTAACGTCTTTCTCTTTTCCTCAAACCTGAATACTATAAATTCCATGCCTGTGCCGTGTTTATTTGAAAATTGCGTTAATCAAATGCAAGGTATTATTTTCCCTCAGAAGAAAATTAATATTTTCTGCAAATAAAATTATTTGCAGGTTACGACACATTCACTTCTGTAAAATCGCTTTTTACAAAAAACCAATATTACATGGTTGGTATAATTGTTAATACATTGTATGTCTCCCAGATGATGCAATACAGTCCGTACAACGCCTAGGCATGCTGAGTATCAAATTATCGATCTGATCTTGGGGGATACTACACCACTCAAAAAGCAATGCTCTCCGAAGATCCGGTAGACATGTAGGACGAGGTTGACGGGCTGTAACTCATCGGCCAAGCATGTCCCACACTTGCTCTACTGGATTCAAGTCCGGTGAGAATGCTGGCCAGTCCATACGGGTGATATCCTCCTATTGAAGGCATTCGCTTACCATGTTTGCACGGTGAGGACGGGCGTTGTCATCCATAAACACAAATTGCGTGCCCATGGCGCCCCGAAACAAACGTACATGTTGTTCCAGAATGACGTCCCGATAGATTTGGCTTGTCATGGTTCCAATTTGAAAATGCAGGTCAGTTCTCGAACCCAGAATAATTCCACCCCAAACGAGCACTCCTGCACCACCGTAACGCTGTCGTTCAATGATGTTTCCTTGGTGGTAACGGGTATCTGGAGCTCTCCATATGAAAGTCCGGCGAGAATCAGACTGCGAGCTAAACCTGGACTCGTTGGAAAACATCACACAAAACCACTGTTGCGGTGTCCACAATGCGTGCTCTCTACTCCAGGCTAACCGCAGGCGACAGTGAGTTGCAGTAAGTGGAACGCAGTAAGTGGACAGGTCTACGAGCATATAGACCAATCTACCCTGAGCATCTGTACACGGTCTGCCTTGAAATTGTCGTACCAGTGGCTGAAGAGAGCTGACGAGACAGGTCTGAGGCTGTGCTCCGCCTGTTGCAGTAACTGCCAAATACCGGTCCTCATTCGGCGTTGTAACTCTGAGGCGACCTGTGCTGCAACGTCTACTCACATTAGCATCATCTTGGAATTGTTGCCAAAGCCTGGAGATGACACTCTGGGCAATTGCAAGTTCGTCTGATACTTCCAGTTGGGTACGCCCACATTCCAGACTGCCGATAATTCTACCACGTAAAAAATCATCCAAATGCGTCCTTTGTGTCATAACTATTCAGTTATTGTACTGAAATGCTTATAAAGCGCCTGCGAACAATTTTACTTCTTTGCCTGTATTCCTTATATATCACTCTCTTACACTCTCGTCATTGCGATGTACCATCGGTGTCATCTGGTTACTTCCTGAAATTTGCATATGATTCTTGAAGATGTGTGTAGTGATTTTACAGGTGATATATTTATTTTAGAGTTCGATTTCCGCGTGACTCCTAATTATCCTTAATTTATGGACATGAGTGTATATCCAGTGCGTCCGATGCCATTACTGTGTATTTCAAATCTTTTATCATAAATGACTTGTAAATAGATTTTTTTTAAAAAGTACATATGAGAACAAAGTAAAGTAAATTTACTTTTGTACGAAAATGTATTGTACATTCTTTATTACACTATTCCTTTAAAAATATTTTTAACGAAAAATTGTTTTTCCAAAAAACTACCTTTAAAAGAATTAACGATGCATAAAACACTTGTGAAAGTTGGGTTTGAGCTTAGTACTTTTTGGTTTGCAGCTCCCTGAGTTCTTACTTATTAGGTCAGGAATTAAAGTATTATTAATTATTAATAAGCTTAATTCTTATCTCGTTACACAACAGTTTTCTCGCTTAGTTTCGAGAGCTACCTGCTTTCCCTCTTAATGTGTTCCTCACTTTAAGATCACTGCAGTTAGGCAGGTTTAGGATGGCATCGATGAGAGCGAGGTTGTGCGATCCTCTTGTCCGAAAGAAACTACCGGTAATTAGCGGTTTTATCTTATTGGTTACTACCCAGGCTCGATAACAAATGACTGTATTACTGGTAACGAGGGTATTTTATGAAGAACATATTTTATACTATCGATAATTTTTGTGGGACACTAGTGTCTAGATAATAATAGTTACACATCCTAAAAGAATCTCGAACTATTAAAAGCTAATATCCATTCCTAAATGAATTAAATGCTCAGTTTGTTAAGAATAAAATTTATTTCCGGTGAGGGTATCGCATATTTTTCACGTCTGCCGTATCAAAATAACCTAATGACTCTACAGTGGCCCCCCGAACTAAAAAGGTTGTGGATGATGATTCTTCACCACCAGTATTTGGCGAATGGATCCCCTAATCCCCAGTCTTCCTTTAAAAGGGGAGTATGTAAGGTATTTTCTCCCTCCTTTATGCATGTATTCGTAGTGTAACGGTTTGCACACTCGGTGCTTATTCGAGAGCTCCAGGTGCGAGTCCCGGCGAGGGCATTGCGTATTTTTCTTGTCTCCTGCTTCATAACAACCTAATGATTCTAAAAAAGGATCTTTCCTCTTATTCTGTGCGAATTTAAAAAGGTTCCATACGCGCTATTTATTTAAATGAATTATAAGAATTAAACGAATGAACACCGAAACCGTGATCAAAATATTTTTCATATTAGCCAAATTACCTGCAACGACTTTAAAATATTTTTGTCATTTAACGGCCCCTTGTTTCTTGCAGGAAGAAATATTAATTATTTTTTACAATACTATACTTCACTTTCTTAAATTAAAAATAGTTATTCCCACAGTTTTTATCCTTTCCAATTAAGTTCTTTTGTTGACGTTTCTTAACTAAATAAGAAATGAAACAGATTGCCAATTCTTTAACTGTCTCGATTAATTTTTATATTTACTTCTTTTAAACTCCTTTTTACTTCCTTAACACAAACCCAAGTACTTATTTTTACTTGCCTAAGATAAGTTTTATCCATCCATAAATAATAAGAAGTATAATGATCCTAGAATATCCTAGAATGATGAAGTATAATAAGAAGTATAAAGACGAATATGTGATCCGTATGAAATACCCGTTCTTGCAATGACAGTTTCCTTTTTTCGGTGCAATAAATTCAGGCAAAAATTTCTCTCTCTTAGAAATTTTTACACTTTGTATAACACAATTAATTACATAGTTCTTCTTTAAAAAAATAGATGAAATACCACATGCAAAAGAAAAAGTTAGCATCAGAATAAGACCTGTTCTCATAAACATAATAAAATACTAGAGCACATTATGAAGTAAACTTAAAGTTGTTCTTTCACAGAAGAATTAAAAATTTTATTAATTGAAAATTACATTTAGTCACCCGAATATCTTAAAACGTTTTGTTGTAACAAGTGAAAATCAAATCTGAGAATATGGATTCATTTTTCTCAATACGTTTTTTTAAAGTAAATAAATAATCGTGCAATATAACACGACAGTTAAAAATATATGGCTGCGAACAGTGAAATGTTTTTAAATAAAGATGCTGTTTTTACTATGCACATCAAAGCTCAACAACTCATTCTGCCTCCTAAGGAGTATTCATGAAACATTCGAACTTCCGCAAATACTTTAAAATGAATAAATGAAATCTGAATCTGATTTCGATAACGTGACCTGTCATAACAAGCGACAAGATAAGTCCAAATAAATTGTTCGGGCTGAGATTTATCAATAGATATAAGCACTTTCAGCCGAGTAGCTAAATTTCGACTCGTTTAGACAGGGAGATATTTTCGCACAAATTTAGGATATTTTTAGCGATGGGTGTATTGTAACAAATTGAAAGAAAAATCGATCTCCTGTCATCAGCAAGCCTGATCTTTTTTATTTGAGTAAAAAATCAGACTTACGCAGGAAATTCTAATCTAAAGATGACTTTAAACATTCATTAATAAAGTAAATTGGTTACCTCTTCTAAAACCATTTGAGTTTAACGGAAAATTTAATTTCTACATTCCTTTAATTATAAATTCTACAAGTAATGACAGAAAAAGCAAAATAAATGTAATAATTTAGTCTATCGTACAAATTATCTCACACCTGTGAAAGACACAGCCTTTATATAGTTTAATATTAAAATTTAGAGCCAAAAATAAAAGTACTATCTGTACTAAAGCCTTTTTTATTATATATAGCTCTAATAACACTTTTCATGAAATTTCAACATGAATTTATTTAAACAAACATAAAAATGAACCATTATCAAACCTAATGCGATAAATTGTAATTTAATACCCACTAGGGAAAAGGAATTTAATTCATTGCAGCGAAACGCCACTCATTGCCTACTTGTATTAGCTTTCAAACTTTCGTAACTTTTTTTTAACTAACTGAAAACAGTAAGGAAGAACTCCCTACTCATTTTGCGATCCGTTAAAATAGACAACAAAGCCTGTTCCTTCAAGTTACTTAAATTTTTCTAGCGTGGATTTCACTTATCTGACCTTACAGTCTATGCATGTTTCCCGTCATTTTTGGCATTTAAACTTTTCTTGTTGATCTTTAATACTTTAATCTTTCAAATCGTTTATATTTATTTGGAACATATAGCTCCATATAAAATTGCAAATGGTGTTGTAAGAAAAGAACTACGAGAAACATCAGCTAAATTTATAAGCTGCATGCAGTAAACAACTTTGTTTTTACCATTTTCCATTTTTTTTTCAAATTTTATTAGTAATAATTGTTACCAGTTACTCATGATATGAAAACTTCAATTTAAATACAATAATACTCTGAACTCAATACGAAAATTTTTAACAGCTACTACGACTACGAAATTTCGTAATTTCGTAAATTTCGTATTCCCGGCATCAGTTTGTAAAATTTTCGTATCATCTGTTCTTCCAAGACAGCGAGAATTCGTTACTTAGTCTTTTCAGCTAGGGCCTACAATGCAAAACACACTAGAAGACTCCAAACACGCTAAATGTTTCAAAACATACTAGAAAACTCTACAATCTGTGAGCAGATTCTTATATTGTTTGTTTATATTATAGTTTATATATATATATATATTAGTTTCTTATATATAGTGTTGTATGCTGTATATTACAGAATAAATGTAAGAGCATGGATAAAGAAAACCATTCATTTTAAAGGCTTCGAGGCAAGAAAATGGTTTGAAATCCCTGTTCTGGCCATTCTTCCTAAAAGTGATGAAATGAATAAAAATTCTTGATATCATTAATTCCTAATATATTTTGTCGACTGTTTGAAGTTTGCTTGAACATCAGAAGTGATACTTTAATCGTACAATTCTGTAGATATATTACTTCGTAGTTTTATAATTAAGGATTTTTATAGTACTAAAACTGACAATTTGCTTTGAAAAAAGTTATTAACATAGATTCGTTATGAAGTGAAATCATTAAAAAAATTGCAAAACTCTTTATTTCTTTTCGGACCTATATAAAGTCAAATTATTTCATTTTAATTTTTTCAGTTTCCATATTTTTGCAGCTACAATTTTAGCAAAGCACGAAGCTTGAATGTTTGAAATTTTAAGTGTCAATAATTTTGTAATAATCTGGAAAATAAGTGATGCAGTAAAACATCAGAAAATGTATTAATCACGTCTTTTATAAACGCATGCATGTATTTTCTAGTTTGAACTAAACTTCATACTACCAGTTCCCACATATTTTCTACTAGAAAACTCAATCACACGTGAGCTTAAAGATGAGATGCTCATTTGCTACCTAAATCTTTTCAAAAATGAGTCTTTTAGGAGACAAATGATCAACACGGATTGAAATTTTCATCAAAATAACGACGAATGTGAAATTGGAGAACACGGTAACAGGATATAAGCAAACAACAGTATAATGTAAGGCATCGTTGTTAAAAGAGAAACTTTCAGTGTTTTTAAACAATTGTTAACCAAGAGTATAATATTCTATATAATATTATATAATATAAAATTTTAACCAAGAGTTACGTTGCAGATAGAATTACTGCTAACTAAACTACATATACTACAATATAAAATCAAATTCGACCTTTACCATTAAATTAAATTAAAATATGGATCGAATAACATCACATACCTGAGAAATATAACTACAGATTTTACTAACGTCGGTTTTGCAGTTAAAAATCTCTTGGGAGACAAAATAAGCGTTTTGATAGTCATTACTCTAGTATTCAATTCTGTACATCTCCCTGAATTTTTCTTTTTACTTTTTTACCAAAACTATATATATATATTGATATAAGAATTTTGTTTATTACTAAAACAGAGCTGCCTCTCTGTCTTGGTGAGTTTGTTACTTGTAATTTAATATGAGATGCAGAACTGTGTGTTGATAATCACAATCACCCAGTTGCTATACAAAGACCCCTTTCTTTATCTATAAATCTAATTTTTCCTATAGTATCAGATTTATTTTCAAAACATGAGGGCTATATTTTAAGTAAGGTCCGTTTATGAATACCGTTTGAAATTTAGCGTATGCTACAGAATGAATGCGCACGCAGGTTCTTGGCATTCCTTGTGCACAATCTGACACAAATTATATTCCTCGTATCAGTTTGTGCTCTTCGTTGTACGTTATGACAACATTTACATTCCCGGCATCAGTTTGTATACTTTGCTGTGCGTTGTGAGGTTAATAGAAATGTTCAGGAAAAACTGCGAACTGTGAATAACAGTCAGCCATACAGTTCTTAACGTAAGGAACGTAAAAGCTGAGTATGTCCATCGTCAGATATGTGACGTATATGGTGACAATGCAAAGACAGACCCCGCAAACAAGAGATCTGAGCAAATGGCTTAGAGGAATAAAAACTGCTGATGAAAAAATGACTAACTGGCTACTATCACAAGAAACAGATAGTTCTTTGCGGAGGATATACTGTACCTCGTTATTCGTTACGACAAAAGTTGAAACCGACATAGATGTTACGTAGAAAAAAGGAGACCCGTATGTAAAGTCAGAAAGAAACACTTATAAGATGTGGTTTTTTTTTAAGAATCTTTATTCGTTTTTGTTGCAAAACTTAAAAATAGCCCTCGAACTTTCTTTTTCACATAACTTCAGTCTCTTCAGTCTTCGGTTTTCAGATAACTTCAGTCTGGCTTACTATTGTTTTCGTGCTTCAAGCATTCCTTAACTAACTACGATATCTAACCATGTGTGGTTACAAATTACTTTAGAACAATTTTTTTCTTTTGGATTTCTTTTGGCGACTTTTGATGAATCTGTTGAATGAGACACATACACATATATCGCATTAAAATATGCAGAACTACTCATTATTTTTGTGTCCCGCAACTTGTGTTATTTATATGTATACAGGTATTAACCCAATTTATTCCTGGTTTCTCTTATTTATTCTAATGACATTTTTTTGGTCACAGAAATTCAGTTCTCTTGTATTGCACCTATTTTGAATTCTGAAGCGAGACCACAGTCTTCTACAAAACAAACTCATATCATCCTTCTTATTACAGTTGATTATATGACAAAACATTAACAATTCTGAGTCATTACAGACAGAATAGGCTTATAACACTTATACGCTCTGTGGGAAATAAATACGTAGGCATGCCATTTTTCTTACTTTTGCAACAGCCTACACGTCGTTAAAAAGCTACAAAAAAGTCCTTTAGATTAAGACAGGATTTATATAAAATTCTATCAAATTTAGGGCTGGCTGACATAGGTCTCTCTTCTTAGCAGCAAAAGGAATTTGCAATAATTTGCTTTTTATGACAATAACAAGACTGTTGGGGTTCTGGAGCAAGCTTTATGTTTACCTAATGAAAATTTAAGTGTAGAATTAGCAACTTTGAAACGAAGATCGTAATGAAACCAGTTATTTTTCTTTGATAACTCTTCGAAACCGATATGAGATTTATATAAAATTTATAACAGTCTATGGTCACGTTTTTACATAAATTTACAGCCTAGAATAAATAAAAGTCTCACCTACGGATTTCAAACACTTCCTGTTAGCTGCTTTTCATCTTGATGAGAAGGCATTTTTTAAGTTTGTT
Source organism: Stegodyphus mimosarum (assembly GCA_000611955.2). NCBI lineage: Eukaryota > Metazoa > Arthropoda > Arachnida > Araneae > Eresidae > Stegodyphus > Stegodyphus mimosarum. Next base: position 85,902 of record KK118806.1, on the reverse strand, counting down.
ACGATTTATTCAATTTAACTAACAGCTAATTTTTAGTTAAAGAAACTTTCCTTGCAGTCTCGTTTTTACACACTCGTTCTTGCCAAAATATTTAATAAGCTAGCCCGAGTGTATTCAAATGAGGTAGAAAGGAGTGCTATTTAAATGAAGGTTTTGGAAGGTGGTGTTAGAGCGTGTTATGCCTGCTTGAAGGCCACGTTGCTATTTTAAATTATTAACGAATAGATTGCTGTGGCGTTGCGTGCTTCTAGCCATCAGGCTTGTTTCTTCCGACATCTACGAGCCACAGCCTTCCTGCGCATTAAATTATTCTATGAGCCCTTACGCTAGATTTACTATATTCTACTTTAAGTTCAACCTTACCGGTTTGAGTTAAGCCAGAAGTGTTGGCTTTTGTAAGCCCAGGTGGGGGCATCTGTTAAATTATATTGCGTGACTAAAGTGTTCTTTACGCACTTCTTCTGAATTTCTGTTGTAACTAAAGGCCTAGGGATTATTCCTCATACAGTGTTTTAGAGCTCGTAATTTATTCTGCCATGAAGAACGAGGGACTATACGAAGGTCTATACGAAAGAGGGCTCGTTACTTACTGAATTTTTAAAATTGTAAGTCTTTCACAATAAAAGCAAAAACTAAATCTGATAAGGACATCACATGACTTCCTTGTATGGCTTATTAAATTAGAGATTTTTTTTCCTTCATTTAAACTTGTTTCCTCGAAATAGTCTAACTCAATTAAGCAATCTCTCAAGCCGGGTTAAAAATGATATCGAAAACTGCAAATTGTGAAATTAAATATCCCGGTAAATTTTTGTCGTACGGGGGTGGGTCAAGCTTCTTTTAATTTTATTTCTTCATAATAGAATTAAAAGTTAGATTTCGTTATTTTTTTAAATTAACCTTTGTTTTAAATTCAACATTGCCAAAACATGAATATTTTTGTCATTTAAAACAATTCTGTAATTGGAAGTACATGACTACAAGCACTACGATGATATATATTACTGAACATACGCCCTAGTTAACGTTTGCAGTTCAGGAAAATAAACTGCTTCGCGTACGCTTTGGATGGTTTTCCGAATGCCACCATGAGCTGATATCGGCGAATCGTGCAATTCCTGCAAAATACACTGCTGGCCACCAAATTGCAACACCAAGAAAGACAAGACATAGCACAACAAAATTTATTTAGTAGATAACATGTTGACCAAGTATCAAATGATTAAATTTATAGACTTCTGTGAAGTGCGGTTCCTTCTAGAATCAGTAGCCAGAGTAGCCGCCATTGGTGGAGATCACACGCCTCGGCGTTGATTCAAAGAGACTTTGGATGTGTTCTTGGGGTACAGCAGACCAAGCAGCTTCCACACGTTGCCAACGTTGATCTGGTGTGACAGCTTGGGATGTAATCTGGGTCAATCGTTAAGCAACCGTTTACCACATGTTTTCTATCGGCAAAAGATCCGGAGAGCGAGCCGGCCAGGGAAGCAATTCAAACTGGCGATTGACGAAGAACCCTTGGACAATGCGTGCCACGTGTGGTCACCCATTATCCTGTTGAAATATGGCTGTGGCAAAGCCCTGAAGGTAACGAAGGGCAACTGGCTCCAACACCTCGGAGATGTAGCTGGCTGTTTAAAGTATCGGCAATGCGTACTAGAGGAGTGCAAGAGTGATATCCAATACCGCCCCATACCATAATACCCGGTGCAGGACCAGTGTGGCGGTGCATAACGCAGCTGTTCAGCATCGTCTGTCCACGGTGTCTCCAGACTCGAATCCGACCATCGTGGTGTTGCAGACAGAAGCGTGACTCGTGAGTAAAGACAATTTCGTTCCATTCTGTCGTGCACATCCTGCTTTCATCGCACCATTGGCGGCGGAGACGTCTGTGGTTCTGCGTCAAGGGTAGACGAAGCAATGGACGCCTTGCGGACAGACCACTCTGCTGTAAAGGGCGTTGAATGGTACGCGCAGACACTGGATAATGCGTTACAGACTGAATGTGCTGTGCTATGGTTCGTGATGTGTCTGAGCGATCTGTCACTGCCATGCGCACAATGTTCCTGTCATCACGTGAAGTGGTGCACTGAGGTGGATGCGATCGAACACGTCGTCCGTCGTACCTTCCTACATCCAGCGGTCACATATTACAATTGTTTGATTTCGTCCAACACGACTAGCGATTTCCCTGAAAGATAATGCACACTCTCGGTAGGCCACTCTCCTTCCTCTGTTGACCTCGGATACTTGATCAAATGATGATCGCTGTTTACTACGAGGCATAATTGATCGTGTTTTTGAAAAAAACCACAAGAAAAACACAATTGCCGAACTTGAAATTGTCGAAAACTCCAAGCCTTAAATAGCGCTTTGAAGTGGTGCCACAGGCGCGCGTGATGTGGGTCTGCGCTGAAATTCTAATCATTTGCATATCTCACCTCCGCCAATGCATGTTGTAAATTTCATGTTATTTGCAAGCTTACTTCAGGGTGTTGCATTTACGGTGGCCAGCTGTGTATTATAGCAGTTTCATTTACAAAATTTCAACGTACTATGGCTAACCGTTTTTTAAGCTCTGAGACATACAAGCATACGTGTGTGCGTACATACGTACGTAGAGATGTTAAAAAACCTTTTTAATCCCTTTTACAATCTGTTTTGGAAAAAGGAGTCCTTTATTCTGTCCGTATGTACAAAGAACTGGAGCGTCATGCCCACTGGGCACAGTTACGTGTGCATTAGGATTAATGGTGATTAAGTATACTTACCTAACGAGCGCAAACTTGGTTACGATACGAACATACGATAACTCCTTCGGAATCTGCGCTATTCCCATGACGCTCTATTGAGAAATACTCTCTGCGACGAATTTTATTTATAGTATTGCCCCTATATTTGCTCAACGAGCTCTCCTGTATGTATAGCAATCACGCAAAATAATCGTCCCGATGAATTCGGGAACGGTCAAAATGGGTATTTCCATTGAAGTATGACAACCGAAAGTTTTTTGCGATTACAGAACTTCCCTTACTTCGTACAAGGGAATAATAACAGAATTAGTGAAATATTGAATTGAAGTCCGAACTTCTGCTTTCGTTTCAGAAAATATTTCTCCCTTTGTACTTTCTTTCCAAGATGTTGCAACAACACTGAAAATCTAGCTAATATTCAATCCTATTTTCCTTTATAAAATCTGCATCAAACACATTTGTATAAAAGCAAAGATTATTACATTGCTGTGCATTCAAGCAAATGCAAATGCAAATTCAACACTCGTATGTTTCAATCTAAAATGCCTGGAAGCATGAATTTATAACAGGCTTTCAGTTATCGGAGGAGTCATCGTACCGTATTATATCGGGATACTGAGATTCTACTGCTCTTAAAAAAAGCTTTCATTTGTAGCATTTATTAAAATATTCCATAAAGGTCATACATATATATATATAGAGAGAGAGAGAGAAAGAAAGTCAAGAGAAACTACATAAATCCAATAGGGCGTTAACAATTTAACAGGAACTATATAAATCAAAATTGAAACTAATCCAAACAGTTCAATAAAATAACATAAGAGAAATAATATAACGAATTGTTAAAAATTCCTTGGTCTTTTTCAAGCGTCAACCAAAGAATTTTTAACACAGCCACGTTTCTAAATTATAGCTAGATGATTATAAATTCTTTAAACAATCTAGAAAGGGCCAAATAAAAATTACTGAAATAAAAGTTATTAATTAAAGTCCGTTAAAAGCGCAAGAATATAACCTACTCCGACGGTTCTCTAAAACAAAAATTACTGCAAAAATAAACAATATAAAAAAATTATCGAAGTAAGAAACCAGAAAAACCATTAGATAAATTAAAATCAATGTGCTAAATAAATATTTAAATAATTTCTGAACCAATGAAAGCACAAAATTGCTAAAAAACTTTGTAAATTAAAAGCAACTATTATAAATATGTTTCAAGACAAAAGGTTTTTAGGAAACTAGTTTATATCAGAAAAATTTACTAAAAGTAAAATAAATAAAAAGATTTTAATAAACATTTATGCTGAAAAGGGTCCAAATTGAGGGAAAAAACATGCAAAAATATGGAAGGCTTAAAATGGAAAAAACAAAAAATTTAAAGAAGGCAATATAGGGGAAAATTAGAATCAAATTGAATCAATTAATTAAATGAAATTAAATTGAATGCAGTATGAAAAGAAAACCTAAATGAAGTAATTCAGCCACATGGTGACTCTTAGGGAGACTTTCGAGAATGCTGCTGAGTAGTGTAGAGGGCAGGCGGGAAGCCTGACAAAATGGAAGTAACAAAAAGCAAGAACTGAGCTGAGATCTACAGAAAAAATCAAAATGTTTAAAATGGGAGAAGCAGCTTTAAAAATCTGTAATTTAATTGGAATTAACTTCTTTATTATAAAATTTAATTACAGAAAAATTAAATGTTTAAATATACATTTCAAAAAATAATGTTTAAATTGGGGAAAGAAATTTAAAGTTTAAAAATTTTTTTTTATTATTTTAATTCATAAAATTACTTAAATTCATGTAAATAAATTAAGTCTATGTAAAAAAAGTTTAATAAATTTCAAGTGTATGTAACACGGAATTTTAAGAAGAGTAATATGTCATAATGGTGAATAAGGATAAGGAACGGAGGACGTGGGCACTATGCCTCTACCATACGGTTAATTGGTACAGCACCACGTCCACCATGATCCAGATTTGTATGATATGCCTAATAAGTAAAATTAATACAAAAGATGTAGTAAGGCCGCGTGATACAATAAGTAAATACATATGGATATACTATAGAACACTATAACAGATTATATATATTAGGTAATGAAGTACAGTTGTGCAGAAATCATATATGCCGATTCGTATGGAGCTTATATGCAGAATAAAGTCCTATGATGGTTGGCATAAGTCCAGGTTTAAAGAAGAGAGCTTATCAATGATACGCACTAATTTGCGAGTTAAGTGGCGTTGCTTTATCAAGAATTTGGAAAAGGCTTGTCGATTGGTGCTGGGAAAAGGAATGTTCTTCTGTCAAAGGACAAGTTGTGACGTAATGATCGGGTGTACCGACCTCCCCGCAGCTACATATATCAGTGTAACTGATGCCGTGTCTCGCATAATATTGAGGAAAAGGCCCATGCTCGGTAATGTAGCGAACTAAAGATGGAGAAGAAATGTTTCTTTCTGTGTTGACGTACGAGAGATGGTAGTACGTGCGTCTGCCGGCAGGCATAACACGCTCTAACACTTAAGTAAATTAAAGATCCAGTAATAGTTAGGTGGTAACTTAGACTCAACGGCTTATTTTTAAAAAAATTCAGAAGTCAAATCTGTATTCTTTTAAAAATTTTAGTATCGTTGGGAATAAATTTGAATTAAATTTATGTTCTGTGAAATTTTGGAAGGACATAAAATTTGGGAAATTTGTTATAAGTTTTATTAGAAATTTTATAAATTTTCTGGAAAGCGCTTATTTTTTATAGTAATTTTCCCATTATAACTGAAAGATTTAAATGTTATAATATTATTTAGTTCAGTTTATATTTTTCTATGCAATTCAGTTTTACGTTTTATATTTTCAATCTTGTCAGTCTTCCCTCCTACCGCTTAACTTGACTTTACACCTCTCAAAAGCCTTCTCGAATGTCTTGGGATATCACCATGTGGTTGAATTACATTCAGGTTTTATTTTTCCTTTCCATACGCCCTTCAGATTAATTTAATTTAATAAACTGATTCAATCTAATTCCAATTTTTCCCAGTTTTAGGCATATTGAGGTTTCACATTTTTTAATTTTTAAAGATGAAAGATAGATAAAAGATAGCTAATTCAAAAGATATAAGGCTATAATCCTTTGTATCTTTTTCCTTTTCTTCCTGAATATGGAAATTTTTATTCATAAATTTTTATTAAAAACTCAGTATTATTTTTTTTTCATATTACTTTTAGTAAATTTCTTTTGATATAAATTCGTTTCCTCAGAAAACTTTGACTTAAAATTCACTCTATAACGTAAAAAGCGACGAACCAAAAATCAGTTATCAGATTGGGACGAATATCGATAGATGTAATAGGCATGTATTGAATAACATTAGCATAGGAACTGAATGTTTTATTCAAGAAATACAGCTATGAGCGAGAAAGAAGTCTGCGTTAGCCCACTCCTGGTCTTGATGCAAGCTGTTATCCGGCTGGGCACTGATTAGTAGAGCTGGCGGTCCTCATGCGAGCTTTCTTGCCATACACGTTCCAATTGACGAGTTTTATCGGAGCGATACAGGGGCTGTTGGAGACGTTCCATCATCAAGGCTCAAACATGCTGGCTTAGAGAGATATCTGGCGATCGCGCGGGCCAGGGAAATGTTTGAGAAACACGAAGACAAGCAGTAGAAATTGCTGGGTGATTTTTTTTTCCTGCTGAAATGTAAGCCTAGGGTCCATGAAAGGAAATATACGAGGGTACAAATCAAATACTTCTAGGGTAGAACCTCGTTGAAGTACAGCCGAGCTGTTAAAGATGTCACCAAAGAAGTCCGTTTGTGAAATGAATGGCCCTTTATACCATAACTCCTGGTTGTCGGGCTGTGTGGCGGACGAAAGTCAAGTTATAAGGTGTTTCTCCCGCATTCTTCACATGCCTTTGTGGTGTAATGGTCAAGCACACTAGGCGTGTATTCCAGAGGTCCTTGGTTCGAGTCCCGGAGAAGACGCTGATCATTTTTCACATCTCTCCTGCTTTCAAAAAAATACTTACACTGCTGGACTACCGTAAATGCAACACCCTGAAGGAAGCAGGCAAATAACATGAAATTTACAACATGCATTAGCGGAGGTGAGATATACAAATGATTAGAATTTCAGCGCAGACGCACATCACGCGCGCCTGTGGCGCCACTTCAAAGCCCTATTTAAGGCTTGGAGTTTTCGACGATTTCAAGTTCGGCAATTGTGTTTTTCTTGCGGTTTTTTTTTCAAAAACACGATCAATTATGCCTCGTAGTAAACAGCGATCATCGTTTGATCAAGTATCCGGGTTCGACAGAGGAAGGATAGTTATCTACCGAGAGTGTGGATTATGTTTCAGGGAAATCGGTAGTCGTGTTGGACGAAACCAAACAACTGTAATGAGGATATGTGACCGTTAGATATAGGAGGGTACGACGGACGGGCGTGTTCGATCGCATCCACCTCAGTGCACCACTTCACGTGATGACAGGAACATTCTGCGCATGGCAGTGACGGATCGCTCAGTCACATCACGAACCATAGCACAGCACTTTCAGTCTGTAACGCATCATCCAGTGTCTGCGCGTACCATTCGACGCCCCTTACAGCAGAGTGGTCTGTCCGCAAGACGTAAATTGCTTCGTCTACCCTTGAGGCAGAACCACAGACGTCTCCGCCGCCAATGGTGCGATGAAAGAAGGATGTGGACGGCAGAATGGAATGAAATTGTCTTTACTAACGAGTCAAGCTTCTGTCTGCAACACCACGATGGTCGGATTCGAGTCTGGAGACACCGTGGACAAAGAATGCTGAACAGCTGCGTTATGCACTGCCACACTGGTCCTGCACCGGGTATTATGGTATGGGCGTTATTGGATATCACTCTCGCACTCCTCTAGTACGCATTGCCGGTACTTTAAACAGCCAGCGCTACATCTCCGAGGTGAAGGAGCCAGTTGTCCTTCCTTACCTTCAGGGCTTGCCCACAGCCATATTTCAACAGGACAATGCGCGACCACACGTGGCACGCATTGTCCAAGGGTTCTTCGTCAATCGCCAGATTGAGTTGCTTCCCTGGACGGCTCTCTCTCCGGATCTTTCGCCGATAGAAAACATGTGGTCCATGATTTCTGAACGATTGACCCAGATTACATCCCAAGCTGCCACTCCAGATCAACTTTGGCAATGTGTGGAAGCTGCTTGGTCTGCTGTACCCCCAGAACACATCAAAAGTCTCTGAATAAATGCCGAGGCGTGTGGCAGCGGTGATCTCCAACAATGGTAGCTACTCTAGCTACTGATTTTGGAAGAAACCACCCTTCACAGAAGTCTATAAATTTAATCATTTGTTACTTGGTCAACATGTTATCTACTAAATAAATTTTGTTGTGTTATCTCTTGTCTTTCTTGGTGTTGCAATTTGGGTGGCCAGCAGTGTAATTTCTCTACAAAGTGAGTATCCCACCGCTATTCTGGAGTCCCAATACACGTCTTCTCTGGTCACAGGGGTTCGGTTCGAAACGGGACTCATCGCTGAAAACAGTTCTACTGCAGTCCGTGAGATCCCAGGTCGTATATTATCGGCACCGCTGCAAACATGTCTGGCGGTGTGCATTGGCGTGGCTTCCATGTTTTCAGCCCCTATTCGTTGACTTGCCAGTGAATTGTCACTGCAGTCACTTGTGTCCCAGTTACACGTCGGTTCACTTATAAAAATGGCTGTGAGCTCCGACTGGATGATCACTCTGTCCTCGTTCTCAGTCGACCGCTACCTTCTTGCGGTTCTGTTCGACTATGGCTCACCCATTTTTACTGGCATCGTCAAATAGTAGTCACTCTGACCCAAATGTCTAATGTTCCTGCTTCCTGTAGTCCAACTGCGCGTACTCTCCCAAATGGTAATATCTGCTCATACTGCACCAATGCCTCATAGACTAACTTATCTGTGAAGCATTGGTACAATCCACGTGTGTCGAAGGACTCACATCCGCATGGAAGTTGTGGCTTAGTTTTTATCCTTTGAAGCTTGGTTATTTATCCTGATGTTCAGCGAGAATTTGTCCAGCTTTTACCAGAGCCTCACGGAATCCCCTAAAGGGTTTCCACTTTAGAGTGCATTAATTGTGAATCATCTTTGCGGATGGAAACTAAAAGAAATATGCCTTAGCAATGAAATATCCTATGTTTTATACATGATCCGGATTCTCCATTGTAATGCGCTGAAGGTTCAGCTAGCCAGTCATATTCTATCGCAAGGTGGCGCCATATGCAATTTCGTCCCATTTGAATAACTCCTTCTTGTTGCGACACTTTTAACAATATAAGGCGTATATTTACTTTAAATTTGCAACAGTTCTCTTGATTTACAATTTCATTGGTTTGAAATTGACTCAAATACTTATTTGGCGCATTCGCTTTAATTTACCCTATGGTTTTCTCATTTCTTACTTCCAGAATACATTTTATACTGTTTAGTTTATAGTAATTTTTGTTTGGGGGTCATGTCGTAATAGATTACATCTTGATGATTAATCTTTACTTCGCTGTGCTTTTAATGGACTTTAATAATTTTTATTTCATTAATTTTTATTTGGCCCTTTTTTAATTATTTCAAAAATTTATAACCATCCAGATATAATTCAGAAACGTGACGATGTTGAAACTTTTTGCCCTTTAAATAGAGCAGAATGTATGGATTTATGGCGTTCTGCCATTTATACTCTCATGGTGAGACGGTTAGCACACTTCAGCTAGTATTTGGAAGATTTGTAGTTCGAATCACCGCAAAAAATAAATTGATTTTCGTGCTCTCGGAAAACTTAATAAGGTCTATAGCATATGATGGTTTATGAACCGTTAGCTGGAAAGTTCATAATATTTTTTTAGTTATTTTGAGTGAATCTTTAAGAATTATAAATGTGTTGTTGAATGTGTTAAAAATGTTAGTAATTCCTTTCCCTTCAAAATGAGAAGAAGGAAATTTACTAACGTTTAGTACTTTTTTTCGTCCGTCCAGTATCTCTCGATTATTTATTTAAAGCCCCTCTTTTCAATTAGAAAAATGTAAATAAGTTAAGAGAAAAAGCGAAGGGTGAACAAATGCACAAACACATTTATATTTGAATATATATATATTATTTAGCACTTGCTACTGAAAATCAAGAGATAAGAGAAACAGGCCAGAGAAAAAACACAAAATTAGGCAAAGCAACAACTTTCTGTTTGGCATAGATTTTAGTCAAGACTATCAATTTCGAGGGCAAACAGATATAGGTCCCTCTTTATCAGGAGTAAAATAATCTGCCAAGAAATCCTGGAGAAAAAACGCCTGTACCTATTTGAACTCGAAATCAATAGTCTTAATAAAAATTTACCCCCAACACAATGTTTTTGCTTTCCTAATTTTAAATTGCTGTTATTCCGGTTGTTGGAATTTACTTAATTTTCCTTACTCAGTTTACGCTCCGGTCTAGAACTGGGCGTCGCTGAATAACAGAGAAGAGGTAAGCAGAGTTCGATGCATTATTAAATTTGAGTAGCTATGTAGGCATTTCATGCTTAGACAAAACTGAAATACTTTTCTTATTCTAAATATTTAACTGTTTACCGGCAAAGACATGAAAACAATGCAGCTGAATTTTTGCTGTTTTAGCTTGTAGAGACATTAGGTTATTACGAAGCAGGAGAGGTGAAAAATAAGCAACGCCTTCGCCGTGAATCAAACCACGGACCTCTCGGTTACGCGTCGAGCATGCAGACCACTACACCACGAAGGCATGCGACGAAGGCAGAAGAAATACTTTATAAGCTTCCTATAAACGTATGTCTGATATTAATAAACTCTGAATTGTAATTTTACCTGCATACGCTCATTTAATAAATCAAACTTGGAATTACTTTCATTATATTTAGAACACGATAACCTACCAAGATAAATTAGGCTTGTAGTCGTAGATATGAATAGAATGAGTTTAATAAGGTATAGCGAAAGCCAAAAAGATTAAAAGAACGAAAAATACACTCATGTCCAATTTTATCTTTGCATGCCCAAAAGCAATGATATTCCATGTAAGTAGTAAGTATAGTAATAATAAGTGAGTAAGTTCTGTAAAAGTAATGATATTCCATAATCTAATCAATATAACCCATTTTTGCCAGGTTGAAATACGAGCCTAAGTACTATAATCCAAAGGGCTTTGTTCAGGATGCAAGGGTTTGTATTTCACTGTTTTCACAACAAAAGTGGGCTCCCTTTAATTGGTACAAAGAACATTAGAGCTAGAGTGAAAATTAATAATCCATTATTCTCTTTACTGATGAGTTGAGGTTTAGTTTAACGTCTAATTGTAAACTTGTTTTCTTCCGAATGGATCGCGAAATCTTCCTCTGAACATTACAGAACGTAACCGTTTCGGTAATCTTGGTATGATTGTATGGGAAGAACAATGATCAATAGACGTATGCCCTTAGACATTTTCAACAGTCGATCTATAACATGTCACAAATGTCTGTATGAAGGCTTAGAAACTTATATAAGACTTATCAGAAGGTGTATGTAGATCTGACTTTTCATTTATGGATGATAATGCTCGTCCACGTCGAGAGAACCTCATTGATGAATTACTTGAAAGAAAAGACATTCATCGCAAATCCCCTTATAGCAGCCCGATAAAGAACTTATGGGACTACTTTGGAATAGCATTTATACGAAGACATCTAACTCCTAGAGATGTAAATGCCTTTTATACCGTATTACTGGAGGAGTTGGAACTTCCACAAACTGTGACTAACAACGTTATTGCCAGTATTAAAACACACTGTGATATGGATTTACGAATCAGAAGAGATCACATTTCATTAACAGATTTCATGTTAAATGCATAAGCCTTAAATTTGTATGGGTTATTCGTTTCTTTTTTGAATTATCCTCGTAACATATTATTAATATCTTTATTGTTTCATGCTACAGTTTTTTTATCAAATGAAGTGCTCTTAATTTTTTTCTTTGTATTGATGGGTTATGATTTTATGTATCATTCAAGCAAATTCACAAACTATTATTCACATTTTTTGAAAAATCCGTAATTTCATGCATGTAAGAATAATTTTGGACGTGTGTATATTTATATAGCTTTAAATGATTTGATTAAAGCGCAGCTCTTGAGAATTATCTCGATGAGAAAGCATTGACTTCGCGGAACTTCTTTAAAGGGAAACTGGCCCATACCTTATATACAAGTATTGCACACGAGGGAAAACCAGATAAAACTATGTAGATAGGCCCATTCAGTAGCCGTGACCCTAAACCAACATAATTGCGGCTCGAAAATGTTCCTTTTACTGCTTTAAAATGTAATGAACAGGCTAAAAACGGTAAAATCATTTATCTCCTGTAAGTGAATTTAATTGTTTTGATAACGTGGTGTTTCTGGTATCACGTATTTTTCTAGATAAGCCATTAAATTTCGCACAATAAAATATTTAAATCATATTTTTCATGAGCTGGACCTCAGTTACACAGCAATAAATATTTCAGATGTGACACTTAGAAATGAATCACATGCTAGCGTGGAGTCGTGAAACTCCCAAAGATC
>KK118806.1:60490-73505 GCA_000611955.2 Stegodyphus mimosarum | reverse complement strand
GCCAAATGAATACGCAATTTAATTTAAGTATATACATAATATAATAGTACATACACCAGAATAGGACACTAAAGATATTTATTCTAGTTAGTATACTAAAATTAATTTCAGTCTGTTTAATTGCTTCTCATTAACACCCCTGTTCTCATCAACGCTTTCATGGGGAAATTAAGAAACCCAAACGTGAGATTTTTGTGCGTCGATTTCAGTAACACGAAGATAAACTGTATTTACAATTTCTGTCATTTAACAGCTTACTTAAATGCAATTAAGATGATATATAATTATTATAAGTACACATGAATTGTAATAACCCTGAATCTCTTTATATTTCTAAGTGAAATCCAGGATAATATTTTTTCGAAAAATCATTATTTTGGAATTTGCTTTCATGATAAAATGATGCATAAAGTTTTGCCAAACGGTACAGCGTAAAAAGTGTGAAAGTTTACACCTGAGGTTTTAGATTAAATACCAGCATCAGTTTTACATTTAATTACAAATTCACATTGCATTGTTAAAAAGAATTCTACAGCAGTTACATACTTAAAATTGAAATATCATTGTATGTAGCAACGGCAATGAATTGCTTGAATTTTACATAATCGGCACAATTGGTTCTAACACATGCAAATTAGAAACCTGTTTTCTGTCCATCGAGGTATTAAGAGCCCTGAGAGTGTACAGTGCATTTCCATAAACTCGGGAACTACTACTATGAGACTTTATTATAATTGTTTGGGCGTCTTTATTAGTATGAATGAAATCAATTCTGTTATATTTTAAGAATTTTATTTTAATGGCCAACGAAACTAGTGCCTAACATATAAACTATAATCATCATTTTCAGTATGTTACTATAAATTATTATTATTAACAAAAGCATAGCACCTTAAAGAAGTAAACAAATTATACTAAAACCTTTCTATTAATCAAGCACGAAGATAAACGTGTAAGGTTTTAGTTAAACTAACAAAGTTCTATTTTAATTTAAATCTTTCTATCCCTTCTCATCTTCAACTTCCCGTTAGAAGAAGCGCGCGTTTTCAGCTTTATGCGAATTTGAAGTGGAGCAAAGTTATATTTAAACCAGATGTAGAAACCTCTCAGTGTGAAAGAGCTTTTAGTCTCAGACCACGATCATTCTATTCGACGTTCTCCTGACTAGCTAGCAGTTAAATTCTAAGCCATAGCGCTTTACGTGATTGCTTATTGAAATAAATCCAAGTGCGTCAGTATTAGTAAATCTTGCTACGCACCATTTAGTTAGAGGCCAACCTCGCGTTATAAGCTCTGTGAGCGACGACTATTTAATTTCTATTTAGCTTTAGTTTTAAATTTATCTGATTGTTCATTTTAGACCCAAGTGTGGTCTTTTACTTTCTGTATCCCTCCCGAGTTGGGAAGTGGTTTGTAAATAATAGTGATTTAATAAAAGAGGATTTTATATCCCTTTCAAGTGCAGTTATTCTCCAACTCAATCACAGTATTCTATCACAGAACATAGCTGCATTCAGCTCCCTATTCAAGATCAGGATGCTACGAAGATGTTTTCCAAGAATATGCACCGAACACTCAGTCCTGACAAACTGTACCTTTAGATAAAACTGTAGATTAGATTTAAACTGCAGATCACTTTCTAGTATTAATTCCATACCAGTAGTACTTCCCAGTAACAATGTAGTAATTAAGAACGATTAGAATATTCCACTTAAATTAAATATTATTGATGCTCCCATTAGATAACTATTTAAATTATTTAAGCAGTATAATATTTTAGAAACTATGAGTTAAAATATTTCTTCTGCATTCAAAGGAATTCAAAGAATTTTGAACTTTAATCTCTTATATGAGCGGTCTCAAACTCGTAGCCTGGGAATATTTTTCAATTATGCAATCATGCACACTGCACAAAAAAAAGAAAAAAAAAAGGATAGTTCTATATCTCCCGTTCTACTGGGTCGGTTGACGAAATTCAAATTGCGTTTTCCATGTCTCGAAAGCGCGACTTAGGATATATATTAGATTTATATTTAGCTTTCTTCTAATATAGGTATTTTGACACAAAAGGGGTCTTTTTCTGAAATAACATACCATTTGTTTTCTATATTTCCATTCAACAACACAAATTATGCCTAAATATTAAATTTTGTAAACTTTGGCTTGAAATTTACAGAGAAATTCAAAAATTTAACCTGGCACATTTCAGTTTGAGCCAAGAATAATTCACTTAGCGAACTTCTTAATATATGGAAACCTATTTTCCTTTCCCTTCCATTGTGCAGGACCGAAAAAAAGACACATTGTTCCTACCATTTTATATTGTGACGAGTGGGAAAAAGTCACATCGTTTCCACTTTCAAATAATTTTAACAAAGTGAGTAAACCACATTTTCGTTATTATCGCTTTCAACAAATACGACAAATTTCAAAAAGCGTCAATATATAAATTCACGTTTATCTTCGGAAATTTTGAATAAAAAACTCTAATGTTTTGCAGGTATGCTTAGAAATACATCTACTTTAAGATAATTGTAAAATTTTTATAGGTTATAATTAAATATTTTTTCGAAAAATTTATAAAAATTATTTAAAAATACAAATTTTAACGATAAATCATAGTGAATTTTGTTTGGAATGAGCCTAAATTTCGAACTGTGTAGGAAGGAATCAAATATGTTTTATAAAAAAAGAGATATTAATAACACTGAGGAGCTAAAATTTTAAAGAGCTAATTTTTTAAAAACTACTCGTGCGATTTTTACAAAACTTGGGAGTTTGGCATAACTTAATTCGTAGAATCGAAATATGGAAACAAATTGGCATGTTATTTCAGAAAAGTCAAAATACCTATATTTGAGCAATGCTATATATAATTCTGATACATATCCTAAGTCGCGCTTTCGAGACATGAAAAAGGCAGTTTGAATTTCATTAATCGGCCCAGTAGAACGGGAGATATAGAATTGCCCCTTTTTTCCCCGCAGTGTACTTTGCAAGTACGATGCTTATGGTTTGGGAGACATAAAGATAGGAACTAAGTTCATGTGCCCGACTCCTGTTAAAGGAAAACTAGTATAATATCTTTGGCATTACATGGTTGTAAGCCAGACCACATGGTTAGGATAAGGTGGGAGAATTTCCCATGTCGGTGCATTCATTAAACAAACTAGGTTGCCATCCGACACATGGTAGCGGCACTTTCTGCTTTCCGGCTAAGGTTAATAGTAAGTTATTTAGCGGTTAATTCAACATTTTGAAATTACCCGAAATAAATGTCAGTCTAAAATTTAACATTTAGCTATCAATGCATTTGAACTGCAGAGAATTACTAATGGAAATTTCTTACAGGTGTAGACTTTAGAGAGAGAGTAAATATATGTTTCAGTTTCTCCTTTGTGTTATTATTATTATTGTTGTTGTTGTTTATGTATGTTTTGATTAATATTCAGTAAGTGAAATTTAAAATTTAGTATAAATTTTTTTCAGTTGGCCCGTTTCAAATATTGTTTAAAAAATGTTCTGGCCCACCAGCTGCTTTCAGGTCGTGCATTCGGCTCGCATCCAATTATAGTTTGATATCACTGTCTTAAATGTTTAATTAAATTAATTGGCAGGTAATTCGTTTCATTTTTATCAGTTATCACTCATTAAATTAAACTTCTAACTATGTGATTGCTTTCAGTGTCGGCTAGTTCTGAAAGTTATGATATTTTATCTAATTGTTTTACTTGAATATTTTAACCTTTAAACATATGCTTATTACTGTAAAATAGTATCAGCTAAATTCGAGTACCTGTATCAAGTTATGTCCGTCAGCCCCTAACGGCAAAATCGCTAAACACTGCTAACTGGACCCAGGTTCAAATCCCTCTGAAGAAGCTTGCTGCGTAGTAGCTCTCCTGGGTTTTCGCCCGTGTAATGTGAATACGAGTCAGTTTCTCTTAGAAAATCCTTCATGAAGGCATTCCTACTCTTAAGCCGAGAGGCTTCTGGTACTTTGCGTTAATCTAAATGAAGCAAATCCAGCTGCCACTAACATAAGCAAAAATCATGCAAAAACTGTTTGTGCTTTTACGTTTTTTTAAAGTGCTTATTTTCCACAAGATTAAACGTTCTTCCTGAAGAAATATTCAGTTAACGCGTGATCATTCTGATGTTTTCCCCTTTTCTTTAAGTTGTAGAGTTCTTAAGAGACATTAGGTATTTTTTGAAGCAGGTGATGTGAAAAATTGAGCAATGCCGTCGCCGGGACTTGAACCGCAGACCTCTCGAATACGCGCCGAGCATGCTGACCACTACACCACAAAGGCATGCCAAGAAGGCAGGAGAAATACATTATAAAGTAATAAGAGATATAATCTTACTAATCATTTTGCTAGTGTAAAGTAAAATAAAATGCAGCTACTTCTCCTAATTTAACAAAAGGTTTCGTCAGGCAATTAATCCAATTAATAAAATTAAAATTAAAATATAAATCCTAAAAATCTCTCCTCTAATGAATAGGTAATCTTAAAGAAATTTCTACATCACAAATTATATGTAAAATTCCAAATAAAAAAGCGGCTACAAAACGCAATCAGACATGCATTCTTTCATATTTTTAAAATACGAGTAATATGGACATAATGAATAAGATAAACTTTAAATAAATTTGTACGTTATTGTCATAGCATTGCAGAACGTTTTGATCTTCTAACATCCTATAAAAACATGGCACGCTATAGAAGGAGTGTAAAACAGTATTAAATTCTTTAGCAGGACTTCGCTAAGTTAATTTAGAATTAAAAATATATGTAATGAAAATTAGCCTAGTACCTTACAGAGATGTTAAGCTCTTGAGATTTCTAGACAAATGAAATTATAAAACAAATTTCTCTTAAAGAATCTCAAATTTTTTACCGCTAACATATCGCTTTTTATTAAGAATTAAACAATGTAATTTGGATTCTAAAATAATTTTAAAAGTGTTAATGCAATAATTTGGAAAGAATATGAGGTCATTAAGTTTGAAGACAAATGGAATTATGAAATGTTTTCCTTATGTGTCACTTTTCCAAACCTATTCCTATTTTCTTTTATTCCCCCCCTTAGTTTTTATCTATAGAAATCTTTGTATTCACATAAAGGAATGCAGTTTGTATACTAAGCAAAATGCGTAATGTTTTCCTCCCTCTTTACCGTACGCCTTCATCGTGTAATTTGAAAGCACGTCTAGCTAGCAACGAAAGGTCCGGAATTCTAGGAACTGCACATTTTTCATGTCTCCTGTTTCGACTAACGTAATGAGTATTCAGCTTATGAAATTAGCAACCTAACCTTAAAATTGTCCTTCGTAGTATATCTTTATTCGCTTTTTATGATTCTTCCTAACTAATCACGTACAGTTTTCTGTTATGTCAACACTTCCCTTACTTGCACCTTTTCGCTTCGTAAAACGTTACATAATGAAAATTACAGGCTACAATCGAGTAAAAATCTATTTTTGTACTCAATGTATAATGCTTAAAAATGGCATAATCTATTGTATTCCTGTTCGAGGGCTTGCCAGCTTTACATTAGATGAGAAAAAAGCTGTGAATAGTTATAATCAAAGATTAACATTGCTCAGAGATAATTCAATTATACTAGAAATTATTTTATTTGAATGTAAAGTAGAATAAAAGCAGTTAGAATTTTTCTTTAAAATGTTTAGTTGCTGTCAGTATTGTGCACATAATTAAAAAAGTACTATTTTCTATATAACTGTACAGTCATTAGGTTTTTTTATGCTGGAGACCCGAAAAATGAGCAAAGTCGAATATGCGTGGAATATGCTTCCACTTACACCTCGAAGGCATGCGGAAAGGAGGAGAAAATATCTTATATACTCCCCCCTTTTAAAGGGCGACTGGGGATTAGGGGATCCGATCTCCAAATACTGGTGGTGACGAATTATCGTCGATCACTTTTAGTTAGGGTGCTGCTGTAGATTCATTAGGATTTTCATTTTCTTTTTTTTTATGCAGGAGACGTGAAAAATGTGCAGTGCCCTCACCGAGATTCGAACCCTGGACCTCTCGAATACTCTTCTAGTTACACCACAAATGCATTCGGAAAGGAAGGAGAAAATACCTTACAGAACACAAATTTAAAATTGAAATGACATGAAAGAAAATAAAAAAAATTAAACCTGGAGTAAGGTTTAAATAGAAGCTTGACATGGCTGGCATAAAAAAAAATTTCTGTTGTATATTTTAAAAAAGGAAGGTTGAACGTCTGTCTAGGCCAATCTTAAATGATGTCATCTAGCATTTCTGAGCCTAACAACAGCAGAAATATATATAGAGAGAGAAACAAAGCAACTGCTTAGAGAAATATAATATTATAATTATAATTTATCATACCTAATAGTAGAATATTAAATTTTATTCTCCTCATGCTTTTAGAGTCAGCAGCAAACCGAAACACACTTCAGGCTGAAAGACTAATTTAGGCCCGGTAAAAGTAAAATGTACCTCTCTTTCCTATTAACAGGCCGAAATTAAACGGTTCTAAATTCTAAACCTTTAAACTTAGAAATAAAATGAAGAATGGTTTAAGTGCACTATAAACGTGAGTTCGAATTGTCAATTACTTGTTTATCTGAAATGTTTTGGAGAATAGCGAATCTAAATGATTTAAGTGAAAGATGAGACTGTGTGTATTCAAATAAAAAATGTGATCTTAATCGTTTACGAAGATCCGTAATTATCTAGGCGGAGAAATAGTCAAGAGATGTTGATCATATCGGAAGAAGAAATTGATAAAGGTGCCGAAGCATGACAAAGATCATGATATTGGTATATATTAACATATCCTGATAAAAGGTCGATATTTGAAAAGACGTGCTTTTCCCTGTTTCACTGGAAAGGTACACGAATTGCAAACAACAGCATTGAAAATTCTGAAATTTTAGGACTCAAAGCCCTCCATTTCGTAGCATTCCTCAAAAGTACGGATACGGAATTTGTTATCAAATTATTATGATCGTAATTTCACTCTTCCAGAGAAAATACATTATGAATTAAAAACTGATGAAGCCCCTACAGTAACAAATAAATGTAATTAATTTGCCGAGCTACGGTGCTTAATGTGTCGTCATGTACCACAGCATCAGCCACTAATTAGAACTGTGGAGAGAGATCTTACAAACCCAACACTTAAAATGGTTGTTTTCAGAATCAGTTTTTTAAAGGTATCATTCATTGACAATGCGAAGGATTCTCTACCGCAGAATCAAAATCATTCGATGATGATCTCATTCATTTCAACCATATTCGCTTAGTCAGGGCAGAAAGAATGCTTCCTACTTAACATTATCTGAAGATTAAAGTCTTTCGTTGAAGCAAAACGAAAATAAGCAAACTTTATGAATGGCAATGAGTGATGAACGACTTCGCATTTCTAATAGCTAACACTAAGTAATGTTTTGTAGATTTATACGTAAAATATTCTTAACTGATTAAAACATTTAATAATGAATTCTTAAAAGGATTTTTTCTCACCTGATAATTGGTGATTTTTGTTTTTTGAAGCTGAATTTTTCATAATTTTCGAGGTTTTACTAGGAATTTCTCTTATTTCAAAGTATGCATCATACATTACATTCGCTATACCTTTGTCACTAGAGGAATATTGTTTTGTATGTTCGTATTAGTATCTCCAGATAAAAAAGCAAGTAAGAGCTGACAAGACGCATACTAAATAGCTTTATTCACACCATGATTAATAGAATATACCGCAACTTAACAACAATGCCATTCCGTTTCAACCAATTACAGCTAAAATCAGAAATTCTCCAAATCTTGATTTCTTATATTACTTTTTGGTCAATACTTCAAATTTGAAAAAAAGGTAAATAAATGAAACTGTTCCTGTATATAAAATATTTTCATTAAAGTCACTCAGTATGCGTGCATATAAATACATCTTGGTTTAAGAAAATACCCACAGAAACTTACCTGAAGTAAGTTGTACTCTGTGAAAAAAAATTGTCCCCAAATAAAGCTAGATTTTACATTAAATTTTCTAGTTAAATAGACCCCTTTTTTTATTTTTTTTTAATGCAATCGCCAAAAATCAGTCACTTTGCCGAAATAGAAGCAACAATTATTAGTAAATTATTAATTTTAATATATCTCTCGGATTCTAGTCACTTTTAACCTAATGGTGCGATGCTTTGTTCAAGGTTTGAATCCTGCGTAAAGCATGGATGGTTAGGACTGTAGTATCTTTGCGGTAGGGGGCACTTAAAACCTGCCGAACCAAAAGTTCTCTTGAGAAATTAACGGCAGGGTAATAGAGATATGAGACCTTCATATGTTATTCACTCGGGGATACATTTGTTAAAACTGAAGCTCCAGCTGATATCCAGCTGCTATCAGCTGGAGCCCTGGTATACTTTGCTGAAATCAAATTACCTAATTTTATTTCTAAAATTAGTCAGTTTAGAGATAGTCTATAAAATGAAATATAAGAAAAAATAACTATTACTAAATTATAAACCTTTAGTAATTAGGAATAAATTTTAAATTATTATATTGTAATGTCTCGTAATTATGGTAAAATAACTGCTCATGTGCCATTGCCTCACAGGAAAAGGAACCCAAATTTTTATTCCTATAATTAGTTGAAATACTAACACACCATTTACTTTTCAGCCTTTCTTCTTTATCAGATATTAATTTTAATATAAAGAGATTTTCAGATGATTATGTTTGAAACATTTCATCTTTAAACGTGCATGCACTATAAGTTTAAAAAATCTCAGCTTCATATATTGAGTTCTTTTCAGAGTAAACAAATTCTCAAAAAGGACAGTTTAGCTAACTCCGTAATGTTCCCTAAACGGTTAAATGTTTTAACAGTTAAAAACGCATTATAAACTTGTCTGCAAATACGACATTACCCTCATTACTTTATTCTCCTCTACTAACAGCTGCATTCAGTTCGCTAATTCAGAAACAAAATGAAGAAATTTTTCTTCATTCGACTTTCGAAATGCATGCCATCCTCATCACATTTCATAAAATGACTAATGAGATCTTCATTCTCTAAAATGATTTAACTATATTGGATATGGAATATCTTTAGCATCTGTTTTTCTTCACATGTTTTCGTATCTATTTTTAGAGATTTAGATTTTCAGGTGCTAGAAAATGTTTTCGTAATGATCATTAAAAGGAATGTAATACGATTCAAGAACGTTTGTTAAATGCTTACGCATTGTACTGAGTTGTCTTACAGTTTTGCACTCCAAATTCTTTACTTAAATTTAATCTCTTTTAATGGACTGCCCGCATGTAGACTAAATTTTTAAATGTAGGAATGACACTTTTCAATTCTTCAGCGAAAAATAGGCTTTAATCTGCAGCACGTATAGTTTCAAAGGCATTTAAAATGCTTCTACATTTAAAATGCTTCGAAAGTTAATAAAATCAGAAAATTCATAACTTCAATTATAAATATGCAAAAATAATGTTGCAGTCATCATAGAATTTAAAGTTAAAATTACTATAGAAAATCATGAGTAAAATGATTCAAGTTAAAGTAGAAAATGTAGTAAAAAGAAAACATTCTTTATGAAGGAAACATGCTGAATAAAATTAAGTTTTTTAATTTATAATTTGGCTTAAAACAGCAGAATTACGATATTATTGCAGAAGGAATTGGCTTAGGAAAGAATGTAAATCGAAAAAAAGTGAAATAGATTGAAGTAAAGATCTAAGTTTCATAGCTTTCACAATTAGATTTAGTTAAGTTTACCGAAAATAGAAAATAGAAGGAAAAAGATAAATGAAAAACAAAGTGAAAAGAGCTTTTAGAGAATTAAAACTTCAAATTCTTTACGAATGAGGAAGACTGTGAAATGTAAAGTATAATTAAGCTATGAAGATTGCCATCTAACCATAACCTAGAACGTATTCCAGAATGAAGAACATGAGCTGATAATGCAATGAAGCTCCTATACTTACATTTTTAGAAAAATGAATAAAAATGTCGCAATGCTTTTTGCGGTATTTATTTTTCCTCGAAAGCCTAAAATCAATCATAATTTTTTAAATAACGTGTTCTAAAAGTTACGATTTTGAAAGCATAGGAAATATACGTTCATGCATCAAACAGCATAGAACCTTATCAATAAGATGAGACTTTTACGATTGGAATTTTCATAAAACATAGTTTTGCATCAGTATAAAAACCATTTCCAGAGTAAATCATCCTATAGTAGCATTTCCAAGTCAAAGAAGCCATAACGCGATGCAGAGACTATTATTAAGGAAAGTGCTTTCCAAAATACCGACATGGTTTACATCATAAAACAGAGGGATAAAAGGAAACTAATGCTTCTGCCGGTAATTCTGAATAGAAAGATTGCTCTTTAAGACTTTGGTAAAATGCCTAAATCATAAAAGAATTAACAGACGGATTATTTTCCTTCAGGATGTACCTCTACAGAAATACTAAGGTTTTTTAAAAGCAGTCAGTGCTTGGTTTTTGTATGCCACATGTACCAAAAAAAGTTATTTTACCAAAAGGAAATTTTTACCAAAAATATATCCCTTGTGTATCAGATCCTTAAGCATATTGACTCTTGTCGTTTCTCTAAGGAAGAAAATATTTCTTTACAATCTTCTCATTGAAATCAAATAAAACTCAAAGTATCTGATTAAAATTTATTCCTAAGAAAATTAAAGTTTATTCCTCTTTTTTTTAATTTTATTTTTTCCCAAAATCCAGATTCATTTTGTATCTAAAATTATTTTTCTACAATGAATCAGAAAGAAGTAGACTTTAAATGCAATTTTTATTAACATCTATGCTTATACGAAAAAAACCTATCTTTTACCATAATTTAAAGCGCATGTTCTCTCACACTCCAAATTACGTGTTTCATTTTAACAATGCACTTTCTGTTTTTGCCTTACTGCCTACATTTTGCATTATGTATACGCTGTATATTCCGAATTAGGAACAAAGGATAGACAGTTTTGCTTTGCTTCACAAAAAGAAATTAGCGAGAAAAAGGGAAGCCCTTTAATTAAAATATATCCTTATATAAGTGATGACGTCGGAAAGCTTTTTTCTGATAACTGCTTTGTTCTTACTCTTTGTAGTACAAAGTTCACAAGATAGCTGTATTCAGTGTAAGTCACAAGATAGCTCTTAAGATTTCGACAATTTTTTTCAGCTAATTTCGAATTTATATCTAGTCTCAAATTCCTCTTCAACTAGCAATGAATGAAGGCTTTTCTCGGGCTTGTTCTTGTGTTGTATTTATTACATCTAACTATTAACTGGAAGATCCGCGGCTCAAATTCCGGGAAAGGCACAGATGATTTTTTATGTTTCTCATTCCAAAAACTAAGCAATATCGACTTTGGTATTCACATTAAAGTACGATGGATGATAACTCCTCACCACCTGGATTTGTCAGAATCAGTCTCGTCTATTCGCCTTAGTTGCTCTTTAAGTAAGGATGCAACGACTGATGGCATTCCCCTCATGCGGTATCTTATGAAGTAGTGATTAGCACATCCAGCTAACAACTATAAATAATATCTTCACTAGTGCGGAACATGGAGATCTTGAGAGAAGATCTTATTTATTTCTCAGGCTTCCTCATTCGAAATATAAGTCTCTATAAACTGAGTATCGCATTTCTTCAACAGTGTAAAAGCATAAAACATTTAACTAAAATGTAGTAGTTGTGTGTGGGAGAAAAGCAGATGCTGACAAAAAAAGAACTATTGACGAATATATAAATAACTTTCTTTCCCTTCTGGTCCGGAAGCACCTATTTAACTTCGGGTTCTTAAATCAAATCGCTAAGCAAACTTTCCCTCTATAATTCAAAGTGACCAAAATGAGAAAGTCAGAAAAACCTTTAAATATTGTTGAACTGTATGCAAAACTTTAAAGCAAAATTTGGAAAGTCAGAGATGAAATATCCATCAAGATCTATGAGAATTAACTGATTTTCTGAGGAAGGTTTGCAAAAAATATATTAAACTGTACTATCGTGATAAAATTATTATTGCTTAATTCATATAAATATATTTTTAATTTAAATCTCGCGCTGTGCTATTTAATAAATACTTGATATTTTGGAGAAAACTCGTAAATAAATTATAAAGTGTTCACCAGACTCGTGAGTCTTTAAGGAGGTTCCAAACTAAATAGCATATAACTTTTATGCTTCTTTATTAAAACATTTCTAATAAACTATTCTATATAACGAAAAATAGGAAAATGATTTCAAAGCAAAAATATTAGCTTTCATATACAGGAAATAAAATATTGGAAAATGCAAGAAACTGAAAGTTTCTTTTTGAAATTTCAGTTAAGTAAAAAGGATTTCCGGTCTGAATACGCTTGAAAACTTTAATTCTCAACTTTTAACTGCTTTACTGATATAATCATCCAATAAATCTAAAAGTCTAAAAAGCAAAGACTGAGTAATGTCTACAAAACGAACTAAAGTGTATGTTTGAAATATCTTCTATAAGTAATCTTCCAGTTAGTATGGGTTCCAGAGTAAACAATGGGGGCGTTTGATTTCTTTTCATGATGCAAAAAAAATATTTAACTTATTTTTGAGCAGAGAAGCCAAGAAATAATGGAGAGATTAAGAAAACGTTTTTTTTGTGTGTGTGTTCCCTTTCTTATACAAGAGAATCCCCAGTTTCCGCCATTTCTAAACTTATGTTTAAAAACTAATATTTTACATCAAAAACGAAAATACGACACTGGTTAGATTTTAATCAGCGTCTGAGCTCAAATAGTAATTGCTTCGAATGAACACAGTTTCACAAGAAAATTAAGTATTTTACCCTGGTTTTTACAAATTTTAAATAATTTACATTTGCTATTTTAGCCATGTTTTGTAGAAATTATCCAGAGAATCCTTTAATATACATTTGCTATAACAATTATTTAATTTACATTTGCTATAATAATAGTCTACATTTGCTATTTTAACAATTTTTTGTAC
>KK118806.1:22225-40577 GCA_000611955.2 Stegodyphus mimosarum | reverse complement strand
CATTTAGAATAATTAATAAATATATTATATTTTTTATTTTAATTTCAGCATCCACAAGCATCAAAGGAATTTCAAAGAGCAAACATTTTCAGTAATTTACTCTTACAATTTTTTTTACTTAAATTTGCTTCATGCTGATTAAAAATGTGTGAAAAATGGTATGCATAAAATAACTTTCTTTGTACGAAAACTATCTCATTTTTTTCATTCTTCCGTCTTATTATAATTCATCTGTAGTATTTTTCTTTCATTTGAATAATCATAAATTTAAATTTAAATTTAAAAACTGATGAGAATAAAATACAATATCGACTGTCAGGAAAATCAGAAATTAAATTTTTAACTAATAGGTATATAACGTCGCCTGCATTTCCGAGCTAAAGCGACATAATTACTTAAGTTTTTGTAAAGAGAGTTCTAATTAAATTCGTTTATGAATGAACGAATGAATAAACAGTAACTCGTTCATTTAATGATTAATCATATAAGTTCGTTCATATGAATTCGTCATATGAATTTGTTCAAATTAGTCTTATTAGTTCAATATTGTTGAACTGCAAGCCATAAGTGTTATTTTTCAAAGGCCTTCTTATTTTTCCTCTTTCTCTCTCAACTGCAAGCGAAAATAAAATTTAATTTTTCACCTTTTCGCCTATAATAATAATAACTTTCATGCTAATCTTGTAACTAGTATTTGTGTTAAAAATACGTAATTATGAAATCGAAATAAACTGTTAACAGCGGAATATATTATTCATACTCTGAAATTCATGAATACCACAAAGATGCCTAAAATTTTAATTTTAAAAGCAGTAATTTTATCTCTTAAATAAATTCTTATCTTTCATAAATATTAAATAAATTAGTAATCTATAAAGAGTAAAACGGGAACCTCTTGAAAATTATTTCTTTCTAAATGATAAATATTCTCATCCTGTCATTTTTTTATGTAGTAAAAACTTAGAAGTGCTGTTATTTATCTGCTAAATCCTTATGTTAAAGTTATGTTTATTAAAACAATGATGTGAAAGAGCAAAAGGGAATTTTCCTATATAAAACACTGGTATTTAACATTGAAAAAATTCTAAAGAAATCTTCGCTTCTTTTCATTAAAATATGTCCAAATACTAAGAGAAACATAGTTTTAAAACTACAAATATAATTTATAATTTATTTCGGACTATTACTTGACGACGCTAATAGAAAGAAGATAAAAATAAAAATAATGGAATCATGATGTTTTTATATATTAAAAGCTGTTATACAAAAGAGGTTACAAACATAACTGAAATTGCATGACATACGAGAGGATTATGATAGAATTAATTACAGATATACTTGATTATTAAAGCGCTACAATTTTCTGTACCCCTAAAGATAAAAGAAGGCTAGAAGAAGATGATCGATTTTTATACTAGATAACTATACGAAGAAGAAAAAAGAAAATGAAAAAGGAAAATGTAGCCTCAAGTAGATAAAGTGAACTGTTGTATTGTACAGGGTGTTTTAGTGCATGTAACAACAATTTTAGAATCAGAAATTTGTGAAAAGTCATATAAAATCTTCCCTTCATTCCTTTTCAGAGAAATTAGATTGATCATTAACCTCTTTTGATCCACAATCTAAAATTTTTTAGCGGAGCTTTGAAACCGGAAGCATTAAAGCGCCCTTGAAATTACTTAATCCTTTGTCAAAATTGAAAATTCAAGAAAGTATTCTAAATTTGAAAGGTATTAAAAGTTTAATTTTCTCACTCTGATTTCACGAACGAAAAGAACAAGTCGGTGGAGTCTATTCCATTTGAAGTGTCAGTTGTAATTCTCGATAAATTAAAATATAGTAAAATAAAAACCTAAGTAAAACATTCTGCTTTTCATTGCAGTTTTGAGAAATTCGTTCATGGAAATTAATGCTTTTTATTCTTTTTTCAAAAACATAAGGAAAATAAAATTCTGTTTTGTAAAAATTCCCTTGCTCACTTTAGACGTAAATCATGGTTAGAACATAATCTTAGGAAAAGTTAAATAATTTATCAATTAGTTTTTGTATCCATCTATAATTAACCGTACATTTGGTATCTCCGTTTGCAGCATAGCAAATTATACGTCAGCCTCGTGATCATATATTATATTTGGTTAAATGCAAATTCTTCATTATACTGTTTCCATTTGGTTAACGGCAAAGTTAATTTAAAAACATAACATTAAACTTTCAAGATACAATTTTTTTCTAGATCCGGAGTCAGAAACTTTAGTTCTCTTATTTATTAAATAAAAGTTAGAATTTTAATTCTTCTTTGAGGTCTTAAAACACATTGACCATTATGTACGGTATGAAAATAAAATTTAAATTATTTTTATAGAAAAGTATAAATTGTAAACGTGAAGAGCTAAATGAAGAGCACTCCCTAAAGTTCGGCTCTTTTGGAGATTTGCTTTTCGCGCGCTCAGTTACTTTATAAACTTCAAGAAGGGGAAAAAATATGTAATTAAAACTAAAAAAGTATAAAGGATTGATATATAATCTTACCTTGAGAAGCGACAGCGTAGCAAGTAATAAGCAAATGAAATAACCCCATTATCATCAGTTCCGTTGGAATCGGAGCGGAGCTTAGCAACAGGTGTTCGCCTGCGAAAGAACGCGCCGTCTTCTCCGCAGTCCAATAAGGGGAAAGAACGCCAGGCGGCTACGGCAGCAACTATTGGGATGATCTCATTCTATTAGACAACGAGAGCTGCGCTAAATTTCGAACAGCTCATCTGGAATTAATTGGAAGTTTGATAAAGGCTTGATGCCCGCCCACTGAAGGTAAATACGTGATAAACGCCCACTGAAAATATCCGCTGCTTCCAAACAATTGCCGAGAAATATGAGTTTTTTTTTTTAATTGAAACGACTTCAGAAGTATTTTCAAAAAATCTTTTGATTTTCCGCCTGGATTTTAAAGTTGATAGGATGCCTATATCCATATATATATATATATATATGTTATACCCAGATGTCTTATGTGAGACTTAACAAGCACATTTTTCCAAAAGTAAAATTAAAGTCATCACTTGTTTTTCTAATTTACAAAATTGCAAAACTTTCACAAAACTTTACTGCACATCTCCAACGTTTTGATACTGAAAATAGCGTACATTTGATTCCATCAGTCGAAATGCTTTTAGTGTCTTTTATTCTTTTATATGTTTTAAATAAATTTCTGGGTTAAATTTTTAGAGGGTTTCAAAGACAACATTTGTTTTTTAATTAAAAATATAGTTTCACGAGCAAGAAGCAATCTTTATATGCTGTTCTCAATACATCACTATAAATTATTACAAAAGCCTAGAATTAGAATAATTCCTTAAATAACTTTTGCGCATGGCTTAATTTCTAAAATTAGAAGTGCCGGAGCGATTTGGAAGACCGCCAAGAAATGGGAACAAAAATTAATAAATAAATGAAACGACTAATAAAATCATTAATAATTAAATATTAAATAATTAATTATTAAAATATTAAAGTAATAAATGGTTATAATAATTAAGTGATTAAAATTAAAATTTAATAAAATGTAAAGAAATAAATAAAAATTTAATAAGTTATTAAATAAACGGTAAATGGCTAAATAATAAAATAAACTGCTGGACCTTAACTTATTTGGCGTTTCGACTGAAATTTAAATTTCGCACAACTAAGAATTTGAATTAAATTTCACAAAACACCTCAACCGTCTCCAGTTGAATTTAATCTCTGATATAATGTATTACTTCAAGGGATGTTATAAATAAAAACCATTCCTTTTCCAGCACAACAATGAAAAACATAAAAATGATTCAAGCATCATTAATGTGACTGAATAGAGGGAATGCTATAAACAGTAACAGAATATGGAGATTGTTTTAATCGATGATGTGTAGGTATAAAAACAAAAAGAGAAGAGTATAGCATTTTTTGACCACGATCTTCTGTCAATATAATTCTAGCCGTTAAACAGAATGTGACAGGGGAACAAATTTTCTCCGAATCCGAGTTTGAGCTGAGAAAAATGCAATGAATGACAATTTCCATACCCCGATCTTTGGTTAAAGCTTCCAAAAAGGCCTGAGACAACTAGCGTTGGAACGAAAAATTTACCCGCTGGAATAAATTCATTGTATTTCTGGAGAATAAGCCTTTGACATGTGGGTAAGGGCTTTTCCTTCTTTAAAAGTCTCGACCTCAGTCTAAGAGTTTGTTTTCCAAGGAAAGAGAGGCAGGCATTCAGAAGTTAGAATAGACTTTTATATAATTTAATTATTAAAAATAAAATTTCTTATTTAGGACTCCGGTGCGCTCCGGCTAGAATTAGGATTTATCTCAAGCCGTAAGAAGCACCGGAGCCGGGCTCCGGTGGACTCCGGCGCAATTTAAGATCTGTTCTTGAGCACAAAAGTATATACAGTAGAACTCCTATTACTCGAACTTCCGTAAGTTGAAACTTGCTTAAGTCAAACTGAATGTCAAAATTAAGAATTCGAAATTAATGGTAACTTTTCTGGATGACCATATTTTCAATTACCTTATTTCTTTTCTTTCAACTCGCTTTATATTCATCTTACCGAAGTTTGAAAATATTTCATATTTTGCGGAGCATTGCTTTACAGAGAGTTTATCAATCATAGTGAAACTCACTCTGAAGAATTAAGCCATTCTATTCATAGTGAAACTCCTTGAAAACAAATTCTGTCTTTAACTGATCATATCAGTCTCAACAGCAATTACAAAACCTTAATGACTAGTTCGTGAATTAGTTAAAAATTGGTTTATCTTCCATTTTAGATTATCTAGAGGAACGAGCAAGCTGAGAGAGATTTTCTTATAATGCATTATGCGATAATTTCTTCCAAAGACCTCTAAATAAAGCCTTTATTCTATAGCAGGTAGCTTTCACGTAATACGTTTCTGATGTAATAAGCAGAGATAATTATATAATAAGTGGAGGTATGTATAGATTTTACTTCGGCAGGAAATCGAAGTAAGGACTCTTAAGGACTAGACTTAAGGATCTAAACTCTGACATTATCAATTTCCATAAAATGAAGCTGTTCCTGTGCCTTTGAGGAAGACTGGCTTACTCCTCCATACTTTCAGTATTTGATGACCACATTAACAGAAAATCATTCATAAGAGCATGTTGATCACTGTTTAGCATTAATGGCAGTATGCTTCGTATACTTCGAGACATTGAGTGAACTGACAGACTTTAGAAAGTTGCTGAAAGAATCGCAAAACACGCTTGTTATAACATTACTTTCAACTTCAGTTTAAACATCGGTACCGAGTTTAAGCATATGAATTTTTCCTAATACCCATCTCCGAAAATTCAATAGGACTGAAGTTTGGGGAATTTTAATGATACTAAATGGTTTAGAAATCAGATGAGTATCTTTACCTTTCAGGGTGGATGAAGGCTGCAAGAGAGAGTAAGTACATTCACATAATATGCAGCGTTTAAGAACACTGATAGGCTATTTATCTTAATATGCCTCTTAGAAAAGTTCTACATCATCACAAAACGATCACCACCAAAGTAAAGAAAAAAAATGTCAGATCCATCAACTTACGTTGCCGATGCCAAACGTAATCTTTCAGACCAAAATAATAGCGAACGGGATTCGTCTAAGAACGCAATACGGAGCCACATTCCAGAAGACTAATTTTCGTGTTGCTGGTACCGAGTAAAGTACAATAGTGGATGAAAGTTAGTAGAAAGTATTACCAATATTAGCGAACGAAAAAGGTCTTGACTTCCATAGACATGAGTCTGCAGAATGCGCTCTGTACCACTGTGACATTTGCTTTCAGTTTACTGACAACCAGCTTTATGCGGATTTCTTTCCAGCATGCCTTGTTTTGTCATATATTCGCTCAGTCTAGAGGGTTATGAAAATTTCACGGCAAGCGACACACAGGTTAAAATTAGGAGGAAATCGTTAACAATGATTCGAAATAGAATTCTCGTCGCTGCTGCTATTGCTTGACTGTAGAGCCGCTCATCCAAACAGAACGTGAAGGTTTTGGTCACCTCTGGTAAATTTTGGGAGTTAGTTGAGTTTTCTGTCTGTGTAGATTTGTGAAATTTTCAGCCAGCCAATAAACTGTAGTTTAAACAGTGAGTCGTTGTCAACAGGAAGTTGAATTATTTGTTTTATATTATTTTTAGTTGGAATTTCATAAGCTATATTATATAGAAAACCACGGCACCAATTTCTTATGTAAAAAATTTAGTTGCCGTTTTAAATATAAAAAAATTATAATTAATCTAATTTAAATTAAATAAGAATTACGAAAATTTTCTTATAGTGGTATATATATATACAAATATACCCGAAAAAGTGTGCTTAACCTAAAAATGACATCGAACAACATGTCAGTGGATCTTCAAAATAAATGCAACACTTAAATGGATCAACTTCCGTTTATTTTCTCTCTCAAATAGTAAAAGCGTATTAAATTTTTACGATATCCAGTGTTACTTATCAAATTTCAAAAATCTGTTTAAAAACCGTTAGCATAAATTTCTTCGCATTATATGAGAAATAAACACATATCTTAAAGTAACATTTTAAGGTGATGGCATCCCATACAGGAAAGTTGAGTATAGAAAAGTCTTTATTGTTCCATGTAACACACAGCCGAGTTATGCTAATCCTAATCCTCATGAGGAGGTTGAAACCTTGTATTATCTTTGGAATTCTTCTGTAGTCTTGAAGAGTGGAATAATGTATGATAAAGACGCTTAGGAACCTCTTCTGCAGTGTTCCATTATTTCAGAAATTTACCTTTATGCATTGAAGAAGGTGTCGATTGATCCTGAAAATTACTGTTCAGCTGAATCGCAAGGTGGGTAATAACCTTTTCGTTCAGACTCTACTATGCAAACTCCTTCGTTCTCCTCTGGTCGTCTCGCAGAAAAGGGGGTATTTGGGGTCATTAATCCCCAATCATTTTGCCTCGTCCACCTCATTCTCACACCACCATCGCAGTTCGCCCACACCTTTCTTCAGTCTCCCTTCTCCAACCGGGTTAAGGGAATTAATTCGAAGCTAGGTTTTTACTGTTATGCCCGAATAAGACAACGCGCTACGTTCATGGCCAATCTCCCACTGCCAGCAACCATTTTGTTTTCCTTAAAAGGCAATCAATTCTCCGTTTTCGAAAGTTCTGCATTCATTTTCCAAAACGGAAAAACTTTAAAATCTTCCTTTCTCATTCTCTGTCCTTCTAGAATAGTCTCTCATTTTCTTTGCTTAAACTTCAAGCAGGTATTATAATTATTATTTGCTTTTACAAATATGTATATAAACAGTTAGAAACCAGTTCTTCGAATTAAAAATTCAAATAATAACATAACATGTTTTAGGAATGAAGTTTTATGTTAACCTATATATTTGAGTTCTATCTCGTGTCTACCGTAAACCTTAAGAGGAGATGATAATTCGCTGACAGGTTGAGTAACTTCTAAAGACAGTTGTTCTAAAGGCAGTTTACAGTGCAACAAGTAATTCAATTAAGTAAATAAGGGACGTTTAGATTATATAAACCTCTGCTCGCTAACGTTGTGATTATCTCAGGTATTTAGTCCAGTTGGGATTTGCTCTAATTTTGCCCTTCTATGTTTCTGTATAAGATCAAGTCACAAACTGTAGAGGCTTCATCTGAAACAATCTCGCTGGGCTCTGATACATGCCGATAGACCCTTGATACGTTTGTTTTGAAATTTTTAGTTTTGCTGTACTTTAGAAAAATAATGAGGATAATGTGTCCGTGATCAATATTCGTTTTTGCCGATATTTTTCTGGACGAATTTAGCTCATATACATAGGTTAATTTTTCTGCATTGTATTCTACTCTAGAAGTGCCAATATATTACTTCCGTCAATAACAGTTTCAGTGTTTCCGTCATAACAGAAGCTCAATCGCTCGATGACGAAATAATGTTTCTTCAAGAGGGCATGAATCTCTGGAGCTCTCGATCTTCAGTAGAGCAATCCAATGTTTTCATCCATACTGTCCCAAAAATACAAGGCAATATTTCTGCTACATAATAAATATGGTCTTCAATAAATGTTGCATACTATTCCCGCTATAGGGTTTTGTATTCCGCACAGCTGATGCTCATTATCGAAGCAGCTCCGCCCCTCCAAAAATTGCGGTATAGGCCAAAATTTTGCCTTTTTAAATTTGAAAAGGGCTATTATTGATTTATGGACAATTATTAGTGATATTTACACAAAATGAAAAGTGACCCGAGGATGAAATAAATCTTCTCAATATTTTAACCTCTGAAAAATGAACCAAGTTAGGATCCATACCAAGTTCGCTCATTAACCTTTGTATTAAATAAACTTACATGATACGTATGACTTATATTTATATATACAAAAATAATATAATGTACAAAAATCAGAATAACAACTAAAATAAAGCAAAAGTAATTGTTTCCCATTATACTTTGATTCCTCTCCACGGTTGGCGCCAGAGTAGGTAGTACATCCAATGCAGAAAAATTTCTAGAATTTAGTAAGCAACTACATAGCAGAATTTCAGAGTTGCAGAGTTTGCTCCGGGAGGCAAAAGGCTTAGAGCTCCAGCCTTGGTCATCTCAACCATATATTGTATTTTAATTATGCATTCTCTCTAAACTCTCTATTATAAATAAAACGGAATGCTAGAACAGACTATTTTATACGAGGAAAAGTACATATTTATGCCATTTGCTTTAATATTAACTAAACAAAGTGTCCAGTTACTTGTTCATTTGCTTGAGTGCAGATCAATGTTCTTTCCAATTTTCTTAAAGCTGCATAGGACAGAACTGTAGTTTTGACTACATATTTTTAGTAGTACTATGTAATATCATTATTAAAGTTTAACTAATATACTCAGTAATTAATTTCTTCATCTTCTCAATTCGTGAGTTGAATAGTTTATTTTTCTCGCAGTGCCCGGCAATAGATACATTAGTGTCAGTTTCATTGTTACCGCATCTCTCGGCAAGACAATGTTATGTGACGTAAACGGAAGGATAAACCTAATAGGTTTGTAAATATTATGGAAACGGCATCGAAGGTGCCCGAAGCATGACTGCACTTTACTTAAAATGATATCCATTATTAGTTTTAGTCAAAACCATGATATGCTGCAACACATATTGCTAGTGTTGTACACACTTTAATTTAGCCAATACATTTAATGGATGGCATGCCTAAATCTCCCTTTGTCTATGCTTGATGAATATATCTTTACTTATGATTTTATCGAAGAAATCAGGTAGATTCGATTTCTTATTTTTTTAATATTCGTAAGTCATTGTAAAATTCATAAATTCATCTTTTTATCTTCATATGGGTTATACCTTTTGAAAGCTTCGTTTACACAGTCGTGTCTCATTACTGTGATTTGATTTAAAGTATAATTTTCATTTCAACATTAAGTCTACCATTGCAGAACATAAAGCAGTTTGCAACTATTATATATTTTAGAAAACACTTGATTTCAACTAACTAGAACTTCCTCCTGAAATGCTGATCTGTAAACGTGAAACAAATTTTTCTCTGCTTTTCATGCTCATTTCTCTGGCAAGTGCGATGCATCTATGATTTTTAAGTATTTTAGGTTCTATGATCGATATAATTGAAAGAAAAATTGCCTTCACACTGTTTTTTCTATAAACTGTTTACTTGTACACAAAATAAAGTAAATTTTTGTTGAAGGGTGGATGTTAATACTGAATTCTACCTGATCTGACTATATTCGGTATTTCTACTGAATCTTCACTGTTCAGAAATTTAAGATTATATAAGAAATTTAAGAAATGTAGCATCCAGATAGCTGTTATCACCAATAAGTATAAAAACGTATATTTTTAACTATAACTTTAAATTTTAACTAATCATAAAAAGTCGCGTGTTTTCTTCGAAGCGAAAAGATAAAAACAGTTTCATAAAGGAATTTTGAAGTTTTTCAATCCCAAACATTTGAATGCTTAGACATTATAAATACATAATGCTGCAATTTTAAATAGTTTGAAGAATATTTTATAATTACTTCCACATGCATGGCCGTAAATGGAATGTTTACAATACCCTTTTCTATTCTTTTTTCACTGTGAGAAAAAAATATTTCTAAGAATAGCAACGATTTATTGCTCGTATTCTGTCGTTAGATTTCTGAAAAAAAAAAGAATTCCTTGCACGAGAAAAGAAATAATAAACTTTAATAAGACATGGAAAAATGAGAGTTATTTCTCTTCAAAAGAATGCAAATGCTTGAGAAGCGGAAACGTTTCCTGAAAAAAGCTTTACTCGAGTATTCTTTTGAAGTTTAAAAGGAAAATTATTAGGCATTTGCAGCAACGCATTGGATAACCATGCATTTGTTTTCATTTTTTGTATAGTTTTCTAAATTTGTTACATATTACGAAATTTATAACCAGTAGAATTGTTTTCAGTAATACAGGAAAATATATATTGCCAAAAACCTTAAAATGGTATTTCAGTGTAGGAAACCTCTCCTAAACTCCTTTTCTAGACGTCTTCTTCCTTTCATACCTTTAAAAATGCGTGTTTGGATCACAATTAATTTGCATTATTTTTTTTTACCTCAACCAAAAGGTATTGAATTGCGGAGTAGTATAAAAGGAAGGAAATAATAAATCTGTTTAATTCAGTTCTCTCAATTTTTAATTCTATTTTCAGAGTAAAAACATTTTCTTTAAAAAAGTCACGAAAGGATTATCTGAGAAAATAAAATGCATTTCGAATTCTGAAAATACATTACCAGAGCAAAAAGAAATATATTTTGTCGTTACCAATGATTAGATTTCTGGCCCATCGTAACATTAGTTTCAACACATATGATTAAAATGCAAAGAAAAAAAAGATAAGATAAAAAAATGTAAATCAGGTTTATAATTTATTTTAGTAATATTCTCTTAATTCCTCATTTTTAATTTGAGTATTCCCTTTCTGTATTCTAACAGTAGTAATAACTTTTCTGGACTGCGCAGTTTCTAGATTAATCTGTCGCATGCCTTGCGTAACTCTGATGACGTAGCTGATTCCAAAACTTTGAACAAAATTTTGAGCTCAACATTTTGAGAACTGTAACTTTCTAACTTAAACCAAAACCTTCCCTCAGTGAGCTTCCATACTGGATAATTGCTCACTTTAGTTCTACCTCTGTTACTGCTCGGACGCTATTTCATTATACTCTCTTCTTATCGCAACAGTATCAAAAATGTAAATATTCTGTAAATTGGCACGATTGGAGTGCCAAGTAAGTTGTGGCCACAAATATCAGTTGAAATAAATACGAAGACTTAATCTGCATCTACTGCCAAGTTTGCTGTTCATTACGGATTCAACATTTTAGCATTCTACGCAATCAGAATTTCTCTTCTTCAATATGCGATCTACGTGCTTCGTCATAAATATTTATGCATTTCTATGTCTTGACGTTCCTACATCAGTACTTCTAAATTTGTTTTTATTATATTTGACTGTTTGTCCATCCACGTTGAATATTCCACGTTTGTCCATCTATGCCATCGAATTACATCAGTACTTCTACATTTGCTTTTATTACATATACATTTATTGTTCAGCATAAAGCAACTAAATCATGGATTTGGACGTAATAGTGCTATTTTAGTAAATGCTAATTACACGAATATAGTTTCCATCAAGATGCACGATTTTCATATTAGTACGTGCATTAATACAGGGTGTTTAGAAAAAGCTGCATCCACTGTGACTGATGACAAAGTCGGCTTGACCAGGTTCTTGTCACGGCGGTCTTGTTCTTGGCTGCTTAGTTATATTCGTGGTGTTTCTCAGTGTTAACTTAAATACGTGCCAAACCAAGTTTTTTGAAGGCACATTTTAAGATAACTATGACGTTATTGGAATATTAATAAAAAAACAGTTCTTTCGAATTTCAATCTGTAAAATTGCTTAATTCGAAATTTTGTATTTCATGAAACTAAGTTTTTATATGCTCCCTAAAATCGGTGAGTTAGTTTCGGGTGAAAGAGGATAGCTTAGAAGTTTTGAAATTGTTTTTAGGCTCAGTTTTGTATTTTACAAGCCGGTTTATTTTCTAGATCTCTCACAAAATATTGAAAAGCGTACAAACTGGAACTTTCATTGTAGATAGCAGGTCGAAAAATTAATTTTTTTCCCACTGAAAGATGCTGCAAAACCAAAGTTTACCTTATGCTGTCTTTATCTTTTGTGGGTCTCTTAAAGAAACATTAGGCTGGGCGATCCTTTTTAAACATGCTATATTTATTCTTCATCAGTTCCATATTTCCTTCCTTTCATTAAAGAGCTTTAAAAGCGCCGGCTTTTGCGTGGTCTTGTAATACGAAATTTTAAATAATAATTTATTGAAATTAACTCCATAGCCTTTTGCTTTTAAATATACAGATACTAGTAGTAGTATTTAATAATTTAAAGAGATTTTAAAAGATTTTCAAATTTGTTTTCAAAAATTAGCTTATTTTCCATGGATAGTCGTGTGTATTCTATGCTGAGAAACAAACATAATGTATCGAAAATAACTCATTGTAGCACAGATCCTTCAAAATTCAGATTAGACTTAAATATGTGAAACCCACAAATGTGAAACCACTCTTAGGAGCAGAGGAAAGAGGTAATTCCTTACAAGTCCCGTACCACACATTATAGTATAATATACTTTGTGTTAATTCAACTCTCAGTTGTAATCTTATTTCTCGGTAAATGCGATAAATCCCTGACGCATTTAGAATAACTTAAGCAGTTATCACATTCCCAATGTGCGTTTTCCATGGCTGTTTAGTATCCAAGGGTCTATTGCAGGGTGTCCATCCAGCCAAAAATCAGAAAATACATGGTTCAAACTCTGGTGAAGGAAGTTGGTTTCTGACGCTTCCTGCCCTTAAATATTTGAAAGTCACCAGAGCAGCGCCCGACCTAAAATTTCCATAGATAATAATTCGTCACGGATTTAGTCTACTGTGTCTTGTACCTCTCCCGAATGACGGAATTTTTCCTTGAGTGTTCTTGCTGGGTTAAAATATAATAATTTTGACAAGGGTGTTGATTAGAGTCCTAGTAAA
Source organism: Stegodyphus mimosarum (assembly GCA_000611955.2). NCBI lineage: Eukaryota > Metazoa > Arthropoda > Arachnida > Araneae > Eresidae > Stegodyphus > Stegodyphus mimosarum. The sequence continues at coordinate 27,445 of KK118806.1, read as the reverse complement.
CTCAGGTATAAAGTTACATACTTACAAAGCCAGTCTTTATTTGCTAGATCGTTAAATTTCGAGAATACATGTCATAATTAATACCCGTAGAACTCTTCAATATTCATGAAAATTTAATGTGCGCCGTTCCACAAAAAAGAAGGAGATTATTGTCCTGTTATTTTGTTGTTTGTCTGGCTCCACTGTTCATGAGGTCATAAACAATTGAGCCAAGTCAGATTTAAGAATCGTCACTAGCAAGTTCAATAAAATAAATTAAGTATGTAAAATATGCATAAATCAGTTCCACTAAAGCAGAACATGAGTCATATCCCAGAATAATGATTAATTTCACTGGAGCTTCGATTCTGTAAACAACACTAGATCCAGTTACAATTTAAAACATTCAATTCTGAAATGTTATTATGAATGGAGCCATGATTTTCACCACTGAAAAACTTCTAGGGTGGATATAAATATTAAGGTAATGAGGGTTCGAAAACATGAAGAGTTGTCAATTATAAAAAAAACTTTAAATTGTTTTTGCAGGAAAATTTAAATTTGCTTTACACTTTAAAAGCCTCCTTCTCTATGTCTTCGTCTGTTTCTTACTGTCACTTTTCAGCATGTTCTCTGTGCTTCTTCCTACTCTTATTTTTCTTTTGCTATACCTCAGTTCTGTCTTCATTTTAGACTTTATTAACTATAAATTATAGCTGACAAAAAGTTTGACACTACACAAGTACTTTTATAAGATTAAATAATTTACATTCAGAATTATAATGTAAGTAAATTATTATGGGCAAGGCAAATAAATATAAGGAGTAGTCAAAATGGGACCTTAAACTAATGATAAAAAATTATATCACAGATGGCTGTGTTGTAGATATATCACACCCTGCTCTTGAAATATCCAGACTGCGCAAGTTCATGGACCATTTAACAGAAATATATTTTCAAACAAAAGCCAATATGGCTGTACCTTTAGAAGTATGTACGAAAAAGAGAGACAAACAGTTATCCAATTTTGGAAAACTGAATATCTGAAATCAGCACACATGCACTGCGAGATAAATAGGCAATCGGGGTCATTTGAACATTGCGTCAGTAGTTTATGAACGGAACCATCAGACATTAGCTGACAAGAAGTTGAATGCATACAGTGAGATAAAAAAAAGCAGTCTGTTAGAGGTTACGCAGTCACGAAGATATTTTCTTAACGGAATTGAGACCTTGCTGAATAGATGACACACGTACACTGAATCTGCTGAAAGGTCTTTCAACAAGGTATTAATTACTTTTATCTGTATCTGTATACATATTTCTGGAAAAATATTAAGATTACATTTTAAACAGTCTTACATAACTTAACTGAAATGTTGACTGCACATATTAATAGAAGTGATGATTGAATATATTGATTGGCATCTGGCTGCATCATCATCATCAAACTTTAAAATATAAGGTTACAGGAAAAAACATCGCGACGAAAACATAGCAGAGAAAACAACGCTAGGCGGAAACATCATCATACGAAACATCGTGGGAGAAAATAAAGCAAGGGAAAAAATATCGCAGCTCTCAAACTTCAAGGTATAAAACATCGTCGAAACTAAAGCGGTTCAAAGACATAGTAGTCTTAAAACTTCGCCGTGAAAAATATCGTGGTAAAGAATAAAGCACGTACAAATCATCGCATGACGCAAACAATGAGTTTTTCAGGCTTAAGTTGCAAATGCATATTCGGATAAGGGATTTGTAAGCGTAAGTAAGAACGAGGAATATTTTTAACTCTATATTTCATACTTTTGGATTAGTTAATATTTTGTTTTGCTGAAAAAGCAAAAAAGAAACCTTAGCATCCAAAACCTGAAAAAGAGCAGAAAATTAATATTACCTATAGCAGTTAATAGAATTTTAAATTTATATACTTAACTAATAAAGGCCATTTAATTAATCTCTTTTATAAAGCTGTATAGGCAGTTTTCCATGAAAAATGTAGTCAAAAAATTAGAAAAGGGAGAATGAGTAATTGCATTAGAATACCTACATTAAAACTGGTTAATTATCAAAATTTTTATTTTTATTTTTGTTAATATTCTTTTAGCAAAATTCAGTCTTGTTTTGTTTCATTTCATTCGTCTTCTTGAAGTGTCATTAACAATTTTATGTATAGCCTGCAGGCAATCGTTTGGATGTTGATTCTTTTTTTTATGACGAAACATGTCAGTAAGAAGTTCCATAATACTTCAGTAGAGTATTTGGATTTATTGGATTATTGTAAAGCACATTAGGGCTATCTTCCGAAGGGGAGGAATGATTTCGTCGAGGAATTTCTCAATACTTGCCTCGCATCGACGTTATATATTAGAAAAATCACAAAAAAATTCAAGCAGTAAGTTCGTTCGCTGGGTCAAACTACCACCGTTCAGAGACTTTAGTCCTTTGCCACTGGTAGCCATTTCATAAAGGGAGTATTAACGAAAACTGATGAGTTTTCATATCATTTAGTGATAAGACTCAAGTTTAAAATTATAACTAGAAATTTAAATACAGATTGTTTCTCAAAAACATATGTACGTCATTACAGTGAACCTTTTGGCGACTATCACCCTAACACGAGCAGTATTTCGGAGAATGTAAATAAAGATAGGTATTAAACAATACTTCTCTAAGATGGCAACAGACATTTTTATACATAATTTTAAAACATTATTAAATTTTTTCAGATATATGTTTTTCGAAAAATGTTTTATTATTGCTTGAATTTTTATAACATACAGTGAAGCGTTTATCTAAGAGAACGTTTCTGAAAGTGATCAGTATAGCTTTAAAATTTTGTTATTAAATCTTATGTTTCTAAGACGACCAGCTTTATATAAGATTAAACCATTTAGAAACGTAAACAGTTGAGCTTTCTCATTCAGGTAATACTTATTTCTTTTAATAAGCTTTAATGCTTCGATTTTTTTATTTGAAAATTTTAAACAATTTCTTGTTATTTCTTAATACACAGTGAATGATCTTGTAGCGATGGCCTCTGGAAGTGATCAGTAATTTGCTTATTGTGAAAGATTGCTTCATATGTTATAGGTAAGTATTTTATCACGGCTGCTGCTAAACATCTGAGGAATTATCGCATAGAAAACTTGGCTTCAACGAAAACAGACTCATATTATTAATTAGAATATAAAATACCGATCGTAGTCTTTTATTTCTTAAGATAATGTTTTTTACTTGTAATTTCTGAGTTTCAAAAAGTATTTCAGTTTAAACACAATAGTACGAGAATTCAATACCGAAATGGTACTAATATATCTGAGTGAGAATTAATTTCGGATTGACTTTTGCTCTCGGAAGTTTTAACCAGCAAATTTGAGACTTCTGTTTGTCGCCGTAATATTTTATTAAAATTAAAAATTAACGCAATAAAAATTAATAAAATAAAAATTTCAATAGACTGCCTTTAGGAAAGATAAATTACAAGAATAAAAGTTGCTTTACTTGATTTTTGTATTCACTGAATGAAGAATTTCAAATACAATTTTTCGTATTTCAGTGGCCAAAGCTTGAATTAAAAAAAGTCACTATTTATAATATGTTCTGTTAAACATTTTATAAACGCATGATTTTGAATATAAATAAAAAGTAAAAATTAATATCCATGCTCGCTTTCTCCCTAATTATTTCTTTAAATAAAATTATAAGGTATAATCCTTTTTGAGTGAAAAGAAGATATTTTGTGCTTCTACATACTAAATTAAAAGCATCTAAGGCATTTTAGAAAAAGATAATTTTAAAGAAGATATATTTATTTTGATAATTTACGTTCTTATTCGAACATTCCTTTCCTTTTTACTAAATCTATAAACTTTATTGTGCATGAGAAACTTAATATTAATTTTATTTCTAAATTGCATACATTTTAATACTACTCTTTATATATAATCGAAATTTCGTGATTCGATTTTATGTATTAAACAAAGAAAAAAGAGGAACTGCAAACATTTGTTTGTTGCAAAAGTTTATTTTAAAGAGCTATATGACAGCTAATTTTCCTACCAGAAAAGTTCAGAATATCTTCTATGGACTGTTGACGCCCCCCCCACATCAGTTGTTTATCCCATTTCTGAAAGGTAGCTTTTAGTTTTTCAAAAGACTATTCTCTATTATAATAGATGAATAAAATTGCTAGATACGTAGGTAAAAATTAATCACTTTATGACAAACGTGTTGTGCTGTACCAGCACCGTCTCTATTACTAAGGCCTAAAGACTAGCGGCCGACTGGTCAGTGACGTCACGAGCAGAAGACCGAAGGGAAGCAGCGGAAAGCTTCTCCAACAATCATCCAGCAATGACTCTATAACCTGGGAATTTTTACTATACTCTTGTTTTCCAAATTTGGATTCTGTCTCGCATTCAGCGTTTAACTTTGAATTAAAATTTTCGATCCATGGAAAGTTGTTCAGAAATTATAAACAACTAAAAATATGAATACTGTGCCTATTTTTCCCCAAATCTACAAACACTTGCATCTCAAACAGTGTGTGAGTAATTAAAACATGAGAAATACTAAATAATAATTAATTAATTTTAATTAATGATGACTATGTATATAACTTAAATAATGATAAATATTCTCGAAACGTATTGAACAAATGAACATTAAGTGGAACAATTACAGATGTTCAGGTATGATACTACAAAAAACTAGGATGAAAGAACAATAAATACTGACATATATTTTTCATTCATATATTTCGCGCAACATAGATAGAAGAGTTTTATCGCTAGCAAGTAAAATCAAACCGTAAATAAATGCAAGGAGGTTTGAACAGTAGGTAGCTTAAAAAGTCTATTTTAAATTTGGATTTTTAACTGAAGATGTTTAAGAAATTCTTCTAGGAATTAATGAAACTATCAGTTCAACTGAAAAACAAAATAAATTGAAATTCCTACTACAAAGAATTTGTACACGCAAAATGAAAAATTAAAATTTTTTGAACAGCACAAGACGTAAAATGCATTTTAAATTGTACGCAGATATTATTTTTATAGTTTGTTCAGTTAGAATTGCAATTAATTTCAACAGACTGGCCGATTTAACATGGAATTAACGGTATATTTCTTTCAACAAGTTTTTTCTTGAGCCAAATTTTCGACAAAAGTTTGCATTAAGGTTATATGTTATATTTATATATTAACACAAGTGAGATATAATGTTTGTTATTGTAGGGAA
>KK118806.1:0-11395 GCA_000611955.2 Stegodyphus mimosarum | reverse complement strand
GTCATGAAAATCTTTAAAATAGGACAGTATTAACTGATCAACAAATATTTCGGTCATCGTGATTATAATAAGAGTTAAGAAAAACTGCTTCGAAGTACAATCCTCCAAGATTTGCAATGAAATGAGAAATATAGTGAGATAGGATATTTCTAAACAACTTATTTATATAGTCATTTACTGATACGAAAGGACCATTTGATTCACTATCCTTTATCCTGCTATGATTTCATTCTTCTAATCGATAATCACCTTATTTATTCCCATAACCTCATGTTTCCCAAGAAGATGCTAGTCACACTGAATCATTATAGAATAAACAGATGGGATACTTCTTATCACTTCTGCTTATTCTATAATGATTCAGTGTGATTGGCATCTTCCTGGAAAACATGAGGACATTTAAAGGAAACTAGTTTGTATTTATGCTACACATAAGGAAAACTGCGAAAATAGACAAACATCCAGATTGTTCGCCAGAATTCGAATCCAAATTGAACTACCACTGTTCAAAAGAAGTAAGGAATAATGAAAGTCACTCGGCATCAGATAGGATAAATATGGTTAAGAACTGGCACATGTTTTTTCGCTAGAAATTGCACCACAACATCAAACGTGCAAGCAGACGCATTGTCGTGAAACAAGAAGAAATCCCTCTCCTTTCACCATACGTACGAACCCGCTGAACCCTCTTGCACAACCGATCCATGACACACGTGAATTGCATTCCCAGTTTTATCCCAGTTATGAATATATGCCAGGAAGATAAGTCTCAGAAATTTTCGGATAGGCGGTTTACACAGTAATTGATTAATTGCAGTTTCACTATGCCGGATGTCTCGGTAGCACGTTTCAGAAATTTAAAAGGGTAGGGTGTACTCCTATGACGTGGAATCAAATACACTGGTGACATAAATTAAGAGAGTTTGCATATTATATCGGATTGCATGAAAAGAACTGAACTGAAGGAAAAACTACTATTTCTAGATAAAAGTAAGTGCAAATCTTGTACGCAAATACGTAAGCGTACACATGTGTGTAGGCGGAGACAGCAGAAAAACATGCTTTAGGAGCGCGTGGAGGGTAAGATGCATTGCGTTCGTTAGCACACCTCGGCGAATTTCTTGGTGTTATCTTGCAGCAATCGGTTAAATTCACATCGGAGCAGTAAAAATGAGTAACCACCAACGTTTAGATGATGTAATGAGGTGGCGAATTGTGGGGAGGCTAGAGGAAGGCCAGTCGCAAGCGCAGATATGCAGAGAGTTTAATTTAACGCCCAGCGTCGTGTTAACCTATGGAAACAATTCCAGGATACTGGATCCATCGAGAGAAAGCCTGGGCAAGGTCGTCCAAGAGCCACCACGGCCAGAGAAGATCGCTATTTGTCCATTTTAGCGAGGCGGAACAGAGAGGCTACAACTTCTCAGCTCTCTCGTGACCTGCATGCAGCCACAGGAACCCATGTAACAAGGATGACTGTTTCCAAAAGACTGAATGAGAGAGGGTTGTTTACCAGAAGACCGGGTGTTTGCGTCCCGCTCACGTCTACGGACAGAAGAGACCGATTAGCATGCTGCAGGCAGCATAGCGATTGGAGTACAGAGGAATGGGCCACCGTTCTCTTCACCAACGAGTCCCGTTTTAGCCCGAACACCAATTTTCGTCGTACTTTCATATGGAGAGAGCCAAAGATCCGCTACCTACTCTCCAATGTCCGAGAAATCAACAATTATGGCGGTGGCGGTGTAATCGTCTGGGCAGGCATCATGTTGGATGGCCGCATACCTCTCCACGTCTTTGACAGAGGCTATGTGACTTCTGCATCTTTTGTGTCTTCTGCAACAGCTGTTTCAGACCTTTGGACTCCCATGAGTGTTACACACGAACATGTGTGTCTGTTATAACTGTTGAATGATTATTTTTTTTGTATTATATCAACTTATCTTCACACGAAATTTTATTAAAATCTGTTCAGTAGTTCTGGAGATCGCAGATCAAATATAAAAATTCTCTTAATTTTTCTTTCACCAGTGTAGAAACACAAAGTCGGAAATGTTTCCCTGACACTGTGATATACACATAAACTTGAGAAATAAAAAAACACCATGTAATGCACATAAACATCAGAAATGAAAAACACCATATAATGCACCTAAACATCAAAAGTAAAAAAGCACAATGCAAATTAATATTCGTTTTAATGATAAATTTACATGAACAAAAGCAACATGTGTCAAGGATAGTATTCGAAGTTTCGTCCACAGTCTTCAATACAGACCTACGGTGCATGGATTTCCGAATATTCCTGAATATTCCAGCCATATCTCGAATTTCACCGGCAGCTATTTCGATTTGTACATCCAACTCCTCGGCGTTGTGAATGGCGATGTGATAAAGCAGATTCTTCATATATTACCATAAAAAGAAACCGAAATATGATAGCTCCGGTGATCGAGCACACAAACACATAGGTAAGATCACCATGTACCCTCCATTGTTGGCCATATCTGGTGTCTAGGTGGGTACGAATGTAATGGCTAAAAAGGGCATCGGTCCCCATCATATTGGAACCACATTGTTTGTCGCATCAATGCAGAAATCTGTTCTTCACCCAAAAGTTGTGACAAGATTTGCTGCAAAAAGATCAAGTGGTTACAACTGATTAGACGAAAAGGTAACAGGTAAGGTCCGATGAGATGATTCTCCGCAGTGCCGGCCCAAACATCAACCGAAAACAGACTGTGCGCTGCACGACGTCGTTTTGCATAAGGATTCACCACCCAGAAATGGGAGTTATGTGTGTTGAATATTCCCTCTATTGCAAAGGATGCTTCATCAGTGAATAGCACGTTAGCAGGGAAACAGGGATCTGCAGCACACTTTTCTAGATACTATTACGCAAAAGTAATAGAAGGTGCATTATCACCCGGTTGAAGTGCCTGGACACGCTGCATTTCATGCGGATGAATTTCGTTTTCTCTGAGAATCCTCCAGACGCTGGAACGCAAAAGCCCGACTGCAAATTTTGCGTATTGAAACTTTTTTAATTAATGAATTATATAATTTGCTCCACTGAAATATGTCAGGGGAAAGTGAAGAATCGCCCACTGCTAGGCACGTTTTTAAGAAAACTGCACAAACTTCATATCCATGTACACATTGACCTATTTTCCCTTAAAAAAAATCACAGAATTGCACAAACTTGGTACTGTGCACTCCCTTGACTTTGTCCATGTATATATCGAACTATTTTCACTTAGAGTCAAAGAAAATTGACAAAAATCCAATTGTTTTTAACGCTTGTAAAAAGCATCAAACAAAACGCCCCAAACTGGGCAATTCTGCACTTCACCGAAATGTCTTACATGATTGCATTCTTAAAGATCAATAAATATTCTTCCGATTTTAGCTTACTTCTACTAAAATCAGACAATAATTAAAAAAAAGAGGAGGATAAAGGAAATCGGAAGAAAATGCCTGCTTTTTCTGTTTGAAAGAACAACACTTAAGTGCACAGTACAATAATTCAAATTATGTTTATATTTTATTGGAACTTTTCTGAACATGAGAAGAAATAAAATTTATTTATTTACATTTATATGTAACCATGTGAATCACATATAAAATGTGAATTTTCACAAATTTACTTCAAAAGTTTCTTTATATTGAAAACCTATCTTAATATTTTTGGGAAACAATATAAATATGGATTTGTGGCTCTCGAACTTTCATGAAATCTAGTATATAGCTCTTGTCATCATGAAGTTTGGCCAGCCCTGGTGTAGGCTAAAAATTATAAACAAGTAGAAATGGTAGCTATGGTACACGAATTTAAAAAAACATGACACCTAGCTCGCAAGTGATTTAGAAAAAGGCCAGTTTTATTTCAAAACATACGTGTTAAAACAGTGTTGTATATAAATCTAAAATGACGCACTTTCTCCCTCTGGCACAAATATATAGAAAATCAAAAAAAGACAAAAAAACTTGGTTAGCCAAAATTTGGATTCATATTTAAGAGACTTTACATGGCAATAGTATGCAGGATGGAAAAAATATCTGATTATACAATAGTGGCTTAATATTTTGTAGGTTGGCGTAGAGTTTCCTAATTTTGACTATTTTAAATTTTATGTCATCAAAGTGTACACAATGGCTTCTTTAATAGGGATTTTCTTATGCAAGTATAAATTTTTAATTAATTTATTCTCAAAAAGAAAAATATGTGTAAATGTTAAAAAATGTTACCATTAATAGCAAAAGGCCCTTGCATACTTCTGTTTGTCTATTTCCAAATGTAAGAATTTTGTGGCAGTTAAAATGTGTGGGAATACAGAGGTTACGTCACAGAATCCCTGTGGCCCTAAATTTTAAATTATTTTCAAAGAAATCATGGATGGAACTTTTTAGACCCCTTCACAGATATGTGTACATACCTACTGCAAGTGTAGTATCTAGTGATATGAAGATATGAGAATAGGTATGTGTGAGGTATCTTGAAAGCAATGTCATCAAGAATGAAAAATAGAGCTAGACTTGGCATTGGAGTCCAAACATCTTTTTCTAACCAACAAACCATGTTAAAAACTAAATTTAATTAAGCAGCACAGTTAATGAAAGCTTTCAGACTGTTTAGCAAAGGATTTTGAAGAGCTCACTAATAAGCTGTTAATATATTGAAGACTTTCTCTTAAAAGAAAAAAAAAATTGTCCAAAAGGATATTATACAAATCCATGCATTTTTATCCAATCTTTGAGAATAAAATTACAAAAATATTAATTTCTTTCATGATTACAATAAAAGTCTGTCTGAGGAAATAAATATTGAATTCCAGATAACTTAGCATAAAAAAAAATGCAATTCACAGCACAACAGTCAAATGGATGTGAAGAAAAAATTTCCAGTCTAAAATTATAAAACGTCACTGTTATTAATTTGAATTGACACCTACATTTAAGTTATGCAATACTGTTGAAAGAAAGAAGGACATTCCAGACATAAATGCCAAAGTAAAACATCACATTCAATTGTGAAATTCCATCGACCATGAAAACTTGCGTCAGTATTTCCGGCAGAAGTTTGAAGGAACATATCATTGCTTATTTATCAACATATAAAAGTTATGGACATAACACATAAAAACCTGAATTCACTTGTCATTATTTTTTATGCCCCACAGACAGTATTTATCCATTTTTACACAAGTCACTCTTTTTCTTAAGCCAGGATGCTGTAAATTTGAAAGTACTTCACAGCAATCTGTTCCATTGAAAACAAGTCCCAAATTTAGCCATTTTTTTTCAAAATATAACTGATAAACAACAGTTAATTTCTTTCATTTTTTACAAAAATTAAACCAACTTATCAAAAATTAACTGAGTTTACATACAGCCAGGGAGATCGGCAACATTAATCCATTACTGGCACTAAAACGCAACATATTCCACAGTTTTTACTTTGTTTGATTTTTGCTAGCTAATAAGAAATACTCAATTTGTTAAAAATATGGCCTGTTCGCTTTTTCAGATCATACACTTGGCCTGCACACTGAGCTTTAGATCATAATTAATTTGTATTCATTTAAATAGTTAAGGTCCACATGGACAAAAAATTCTGTTTACTAAAGTTTTATGTACCACTGGGTCACCTAAAATTTTAAACGGCATTCCATTATACATAGAAATCTTTTTCTTTAGAATACATGCAGCCAAATCTGAATGCATGTAAGAGAATTCAAACTCATACAAGTGGCCTATAAAGGTAATATATGTTGTGTGTGTTTGGATACCAATGGCACTAAATGTGTTAAATGTATCACATACAAATATGTGCTATTACAATATTTGCTATAATGATTTTGGCACTTTTCCGTTAGCCGGGTGCAAAAGAGTCAACGCAATAAAAGTCAAAAACGTTAAACTATAAACAAATATTTATTAATAGTCAATGAATTAGAACTGAATTAATTGAATGAGAAATACTGAATCGTCTGCGAAAAGGGTTTCTCATTTTGTTTAATTTCTTTTAAACATCGCTTCAGATTTATCATATTATTTGAATAGAACATGTGGCCACTATTAGATAATTCTTCAGTCATTTGGGGCCATGTGCTCTATTTTCTGAATTCAATCAAAACAAAGCATGGTTTCCTTTTTTTCTTCCATCTTAATTTTTTTTTTAATGATAAATATTCGGGATTTAGCTAGAACTGAAGAAGCTGCAGTCTCTTTTTTTTGAGAGAAATGTATATTGGCAAAGAATGCAACATGCGATCAGAATATGAAATGAAACTGTCTTTTTGTGACAAGAGTATGTTGGCAGTGAAATCTTTCAACATGCTAACAGAAGTTTGTGTGGAAGTATTAGCGGAACATGAGCAAAAAAAAAGGTGGTCCTGAAAAAATAGTTGAGATAGACAAGAGCTTATTTACAAAACAAAAGTACAATTCCAGTCAAATTGTTTCACACCAGTGGATATTTGGTGGCGTCTGCCGGGAAATGGATGAATGCTTTCTAATTCAATTTTCAAACCTTTCTTTACCAGTACGGTTAGATGTGATAACAAATCACATCGAAGGAGGGTCGAAGGAGGGTCAATCGTCTATTCTGATTCCAGGAAGTGCTACTGTACAATTAAAATGGAATACGCTGGTCTACAGCATTTCAAAGTGAATCACTGGTACAATTTTGTTGATCTCGACACTGGTGTAAACACTTAGAAAATCAAACAACTTTGGGGCAGTGCCAAATGGAGAAATAAAAAACATCGAGGAACTTCTCACCATCATTTGGAGTCGCACCTCGCTGAATTTATGTGGAGATGAGAAATAAATGATCCATTTGAGCAAGGACTTCAACGTATTATAGAAAAACCAATAATTATAAACATTTTTTGGGGGTAAAATTGTTTTGTTTACAATTCCTTTATAGCTGTTCATAATTAAACTTTTTTTTTGCTTACTATTAATAAATATTTGTTTATAGTTGAAGACTTTTATTCCGTTGACTGTTTTGTGCCCAGCTAACAGAAAAGTACCATGATTTTGGTAAATGTTTACAATTGGGTGACCCTTGTTTTTTTGGCGATTCTTTTTTGACGCCAAGATCGGTGTCAGAAGCACACAATTTCAAGATGGCCGCTACACAAAACCAAAATAAGAAGTCAAAGAATTCCACAAACTTGATATCCATGTGCACATTGATCTATTTTCACTTAAAAAAGAAAATCCCAGAACTGTAGAATCTAATCACTGTGCAGTGCCTTAACTTTGTCCATGTATACATTGATTTATTTTTACTTAAAAAAAAATCAAAATCTAAAACTAAGTTAAAACTATCATGGTAACCAGAACTGGGATTTCGCCAAAAGTTAACAAAATTTGTCGCCAATTGAAGGGGCACCCAATTCTATACTAAAGCCATGATTTCTTACCAAAACTTCTTTTTGACTTATTCTGTATACTTGTAGCCTAAATATATTCAACCAGGTACCATGTAATCAAAAGCACACAATAATTACAACTGGAGTAAATTTATATGCTAGTAACAATGTTCAAATTAAAATCAATACTAAAACTAATTCAAAACATAGTAAAACTGGTAAAAAGGATGCTGATAGACTTTAATTTTAACACTATGCAATTATCTAAGAGTTTCCTAAGCAGCAGAATTTAAAAGAGTTCTAGAATAGCACACCAGTTTCAAAATATGACAAATGATAACTTGATTTGCTTATAAATTTATGCATTCTTGTAGCTTACGTAGAGTTACCGAAACAGCTGGTATTAACTTGCATTCCAAATTACTTCCATGCTAATGTCCCGAGATTTTCAAAGAAATAGCTATATAGCTAAGAAGTAATTTTTAACTGATATAAAGTAGGGGGAAAAGGCATGTGAAGCTACAGCTAACGTCTTTACCGGTATCCAGGCCTTTAATGATTACTTTTGGAGATTTCTGCAGGTTCATCTACCATTTCATATTAGGCTTAATGAACAAAGCAAATATTAGGCCTAATAAACAGTCCAAGTTTCAATATTCAGGATACTTCTTATTCGTCAAGTTACTTTTACCTCAACTTTTCGTTTATCCTATTAATTTAAAGACCTTAAGACCCTTCTTAGCGCTGAATGTACTTTTCCGCAAAGTATCTTAGATTAGCTTTAGGAAAGAATGGGAAGCCTAATTCTAACGGTCCATGTGAACCTGAAGTATACCCGAGAACTCTACCTAAATCGTCAACCTGCAGCAAATAAAACAGTTAAAAAATAACATATCTACTCCAAATTACAGAAAATATTTATTACCTTCAATACTAGAGCACTTCTTACAAGCAAATATAAACGAGACCACTAAGAAATCCAAGAAGAAAGAACGAAATGTTAGTTACAGTTAAAGTCGCATGCAATGTTCAGAGTTGCCAGAAAAATTTCAGCTAAGGTAGCGGGGCAGGCCTCATAAGTATTAGAAAAAAATAGCTTACAATTTGAAATACAGCAGAAGATTGATTATTCCAAGTGCTTAACCAATTCAAATAATAGAAAACTAGTTAATAAAAAGAATATTTTTAAGTCACTCCAGTTTTTTTTCATAATATTTTTTGAAATTGCATATTTGAAATTCTGAAAAGTAAGAGCACAGGTGTTTGCATTTTCACAAGCGTTTTTACTGCTTAATAAAATTTGCTTCATTGCGTTACAATCATTACACGTTTTCTTTCCTGACAAACACAATTGGAATATTCCAACCAATATTTCACATTTGTGAAATTTTGTCAAATTTTTTCACGCGTTTCAAAGAAACATTTTTTACAGTTTATTCCCTATTTTATCACCATTCTATAATTCTACAAAGGCTAATTTACACTATCAAAACGTTAACCCCCCCCCCACAAAAAATCACATACGCGAACCTGATGATGGTGAGTGAATTAACCGATCTGGATGACCTTATTCCTAGTCCCACTGGTTTACCGGATGTTGCAATTTACTGAGTTACAACGTGCAGGTTACAGACGAAATAATCGCATCAGGGATTGTTGAATATCAAGATATTAATACGGATATTTCACACAAGCGAAACGTTATGTTACTTTAACATAGCGATGTACCAGGTTGCACGCAGGTGACGAATCACGACATAGAAACAGGGGACGCCCAACCAGTAAGGCAAAAGCCTTACCGCTATGATAAGGTAAAAGAAGAAATAATTGAATACCATATTAAGGAAATGCTGAAAAATATGATAATTACCCCGATTTCTAGCAGTTATGCTAGCCCAGTAGTCTTATGCAAGAAAAATAATGATTATCCGATTACGCACCCGAAGCGGTGGCGTTTTGCCATACATTACAGAAGGCTAAATGCCGTCACAAAATATCCTGTATATCCTTTGCGATGATCGAAGAGATAATTCGAAATATTACCTCTACAAAGCATATGTCCGCATTAGATCTTACGAGTGGTTATTTTCAGATAGGGGTAAAACCCGAAGACGTCCCTAAGACCACCTTCATAACGAAGTCTGGCACGTACGCATTTCTTAGGATGCCTTTTGGTTTATCCGGCGCGCCGGCAACTTCCCAACGATGCATGGATATTGTCTTCTGACCGGTCCTTGGTAAGAGAACGTTCGTTTATTTGGACGATATTCTAATTACGAGTAATAGTCTGGAACAAGACCAAAAAGATTTAAGAAAAGTGTTTTATTGTTCAACGAATCTGGTTTGAAGATAAGTGCATCCAAATGTAAATTTGCAGCAAAAGAGTTACGTTACTTAGGGTTTAAAATTTCTCAGAATGGAATCGAAACGGATCAATCCAAGATAATAGCTATTCAAAAGGTTCCTTAAACAGCGAAGATGTTAGCGTCGTTTCTTGGTATGTGTTCATACTATCGGTCCTTCATTAAAGACTTTGCCAAAATAGCTGAGCCTCTGCTGAAATTGAAGAGGAAGAAAGCTAGGTTTTCGTGGTCAGCAGAAGCCAACTTGGCATTTCAAAAACTGAAAGACGCATTGACTCAAGCTCCCGTCTTAAAATTTCCGGAGGGGGATAAAGGACTAGAACTTTCAGCGGACGCTTCAGATTTTGCGATTGGGGCAGTGCTTTCTCAAAATGGGCAACCCGTGGCCTTTTTCAGTCGAACGTTAAATAAAACCCAGAGAAAATATTCGGCCACGGAAAGGGAAACTTTCGCAGTGTTATCAGCAGTGCACAAATTTCGTGTTTTCTTTGGAAGTTCTCCAGTAACTGTATACACCGACCACGCTGCGGTCACCAGACTCTACTCTCGAAAAAATTTATCACCCAGATTAATAAGGTGGGCACTTAAATTACAAGAATGTAATCTAGTAATTAAACACACGCCGAGAAAGGAAAATGTTGTGGCAGATGCTTTAAGCAGAATTAATTTGGATGAAAATGGAAATACGGTTAGAATAGCCATGCTGACATCCAAAGTATTAGATTCTCGTGAAACAGTAACAGCCAAACTCGGACAACATTTGGAGTTCAAAAATATATACAATTATTTGGCCGACCCTGAGAATTTCAGTCATCCGGATATTGTGCCGATAAGAAATAGAGCCGCAAATTACGAAATAATTGATGGACTTTTGTTTTATACCAAAGCGACTAATGAAAACCACGAGTTTAGACCGGTTATCCCAGCTAGCATTAGATTCAATGTATTAGAGGAATTGCACGATTCGGCCATTTCTGACCATTTGGGCATACGAAAAACTGTCCACAGAGTTCGCGAGGCAGTTTTCTTTCCCGAACTGCAAACGTTTACTAGGGCGTATGTCCAGTCGTGCCCAACATGCCAAGTTAATAATTATATTAATTTCCGCCCGGCCGGGTTCTTAAATAGTGTTAAATCGGAGTTCGCAAATCAAATAATGGGCATTTATTTACTGGGACCTTATCCTGGAAGTAAAGTTAACAAAAGCCGATATCTTTTAGTTATAGTGGTCCATTTTAGCAAATGGTTAGAGTTAATTCCGTTAAAACGCGCGTCTGCAAAAATTGCAGTAGATTCAATTTTAAATAAGTATATTTTAAAATACGGGGCGCTTCTAAAAGTTATTTCCGGCAATGGTCCCCAATTTGTTAGTAATATTTTTGAGGAAATGTGTGCAAAACTGGGCATACGTCACCTAAAGATGGTCCCGTAGCGTCCGCAGTCAAACTCAGCGGAACGGGTTAATAGAAACGTAATGAAAATCATTCGAAGTTATATTAAGAATGATCACTCTACCTGGGAGAGCCATATAAATGAATTTGAATTTGCCCTTAGAACGGCCAAACATGATACAACACAAAAAATCATCCGCTGAACTGTTTCTTGAAAGAAAGATTTTGACACCCTTAGACAAACTTTTCTTTGTCCAGG
>KK118805.1:18818-40032 GCA_000611955.2 Stegodyphus mimosarum | reverse complement strand
AATTATTAGTGAAATTTTATCATCTTACTTACATGCATGGAGGAGTACAATTAGTTAACTCTGAGATGAAACAAAAATATTGGATTATAGGAGCAAATGCTGCAATACGCAGAGAAATAAAAAGGTGCGTTATCTGTGCCAGATTTTGCTCTGACCTTTCGAAACAAGTGATGGCTGATTTACCTTCTGCGAGAGTGAATCCTGGAAGACCATTTCTTAGAGCCGGTACTGATTTTTCAGGACCATTTTTGATCAGCCCGAGACGTGGTAGAGGCGTTAAACCACTGAACATGTACGTGTGTGTGTTTGTATGTTTCGCAACGAAAGCCGTCCATTTAGAACTTGTTAGTGATCTTAGTGCTCAGGCATGTATTGGAGCTTTGAAACGATTTATCGGACGACGTGGAAAGCCAACTGAAATATTCAGTGATTGTGGAACAAATTTTATCGGTGCAAAGAATTATTTAAAAGCTTGTACGATAGAAGCTCTTGGTACTTATTTGACCAATGAAGGCATTAAATGGACAATGAATGTTCCACAGCCCCTCATTTTGGAGGCTTATGGGAGGCTGCCGTTAAATCCATGAAGTTTCACATGAGACGTGTTATAGGATCGCAGGTCCTCTCACAAGAAGAATTTTCAACGTGTCTGGTGGAGATTGAAGCCATACTTAACTCCCGTCCTTTAGTGGCTGCTTCTGAGGACCCAAATGATTTTTCTGTCATTACACCGGGTCACTTCATTATCGGTTCCGAGTTAAATTCCTTGGATGTATTTCTGTTGTACAGTATTAAGAAAATGGCAGCGTTAGAACTAGCAAAAGCTAAAAGAACAACAGTTCGAAAATTAACAACCCAGTTAATTAATCAAATTGATGCTAAATTAAAGTCAGGAGAGGAGCTTGATGAGCAGGATTTAAGAGATGATTACGAGCTCTTAATAGAAAGAAGTAACGAACTAAAAGCTCTCGACAGTGAAATCGAAATTTCCATTGCAGTTGATCAAATGGAAAAAGAGGTTACGGCGAGTCAGGAATATAAAGCGAAATGTTTGAAATACTCAAGTAGAATATTACGTTACCTTGAAAGCAAAACTAAGATTGAGTCAGCTTCAAGTGATTCGCATAATCAAAGCACGAATGTCTCTTTAAATGAAAATTTAAGAAATCAATGTTCAGTTAAATTGCCAAAGTTAGTAATAGAAAAATTTTCCGGAGATCCGAAACATTGGCAAAATTTTTGGAATAGTTTTGAAAGTATGATTGATAAAAACGAAAGCATTTCTAAAGTTGAAAAATTCGCATATCTTAAAACCTTTTTAACTGGTCAAGCTGCTAATGTTGCTTCAGGAGTCGAACTATCTAACGATAATTATGACAACTGCGTAAAAATTCTAAAAGATAGGTTCTGGAAAAGAGACATCATTATAAATTCCTTTATGAATAAAATACTAAATTTGGAAGAAGTTAAAAATTCTTCTAATGTTTCTGCGTTACGCAGAATTTATGATGAGCTTGAAATCTCCATTCGAATTTTAGAAGCAATAAACGTTACATCAGGCTCTTTCGGACATTTGTTAATGCCTATTTTGCAAAAAATCTTGCCCCACGATCTAATTTTGGAATTTAACAGGCAAAGAGATGAAGGCGACGTTGACATTTCTAAATTCATTTTATTCTTAAAGAAGGAGGTCGAATGTCACGAAAGTACTTTATTGGCTTGCGGGGAAAATAAAACGTTTTATAATCAGAAAGCTGTAAATAAAAGACACAACATAAATATGCCCAAGGCTAGTGCATTTAACACTACAGTACAGCGAGTATGCATCTTCTGTGAGAAACACCACGATTCTTTTAAATGCTGTAAAGGGGTAAGTGAGAAAATAAATACTCTCAAAGCACATAATCGATGTTTTAAATGTTTTAAGAAATTTCATTTGAGTCGTTTTTGCAGAGATAAAAATGTATGTAGTAAATGTACCGGCAAAAATCATCATGAATCTATCTGTTTGAAAGGTCATGAGGAAAAATCAAATTCATGTAATTTATCTGAAAATGAATCAATCGCCACGAGTTCGAAAAAGGAACCTTTAGTGTCAAATGTTAATACTAACACTTTGGTTTCTCAGTGTAATATTTCTGTTTCAAAAAATACTTTATTGCAAACATGTACTGGTTTAGCTTGCAACGAAAATGAAACTAAATTTGTTCGTATTCTTCTTGATCAAGGTAGCGAAAAATCGTTTATTAAAGATACCTTAGCGCGATCTTTAAAATTAGAACCTATCCGAAATGAAACATTGTCGATTTTTTCGTTTGGAACTAAGAAACCAATAGCTGAAAATTATCCTGTGGTCGTAATTGAATTAAGAGATAGAAATGAAAGGAATAAAATAAAATTGGAATGCTTGGTCAGCTTGTCCCATAAAGAGTCCCAGACATAACACGCTCGAAAAAATGAAGCGCTTAGTCGCCTTAGTGGCGAATTTTTGAAGGTAGAACCAGCCACACCTGATGATCACCGTGCATTAAGCACATTTTTCTTGGATAACGGAATAGAGCATTATGTCGTCAACCCGAGGCATAAGAAGCCCGTGAAAGTACTCCTAAGGGGCCTCCCCATAGACTCAAACGTCAAAATTATTCAGAACTCGCTTGAGGAATTAGGATATGACGTACATAAAGTAGTACAACTAACCAAGTACAAAACCAAAGCTCCGATGCCCCTCTTTCAGGCACAAATCATTCCAGGACCCAATTTTGAAAAAATATATGATATAGAATATCTAATGCTATTTCATATAAAAATTGAAAAATATGTGGCTAAAAACTAAGTCCCCCAGTGTCACAATTGCCAAAAGTGGCACCATTCCTCTGAAAACTGTTTTGTAGCACCCAGGTGTGTTAAATGTGCAGGTTTCCACCGGACAAGCAATTGTGATCACCAATGGACTCTAGAAACACCCAAGTGTGCCAACTGCTCTGGGCCTCATACAGCGTCGTATAGGGGGTGCCCTAAGTTCCCCTCATATAAGAAAAATAATAATAGTAATGGAAAACCTCAAAAAAGTTCAATCATCAAACCAGGAGTTAGTTTCGCCCAGATGGCAAAAGCTACCAGCACCCCAATAGCAATATCTGAAAATAACAGCAACAAACTACCAGTGCAAACGCCTGCTGCCGCTGCAACTCCTAAAATTATGAAAAATAATCATGTTATTAATGTTAATACTATGCATAGTACCAGTAAGACTCAACCAGGCTTGCTGGAGTTATTTAAAATAATGAACCAGTTTCAGCAAGAATCAGGCCTTAATGTTCCTCGCCTTATCAAGGCATTTAAAAGTAAAATCAGTGCCTTGAAAGAATGCACTGACATGTTAGATAAATTATTTATTTTGTATCAAATACTTGAGGAAATTAACGGGTTCACTACTCCTAATCATGGATAGAGGACTCCTAATTGTAACAAAACGCAAATGGTTTACTCCCTAAAATGGATGAATTTAAAATCTTTGTAAATGAGTACAGTCCCGATGTTATTCTCCTACAAGAACACAAGCTGAGACCAGGGGTCAAAGTGGATGTTGATAACTACCATGTGTATCGCCAGGATCGACCACGTATAACGAGTTGCTGTCCGGGAGGAGGACTCCTCATCTTAATTAAGCGCTCCATTGCCCACTACCACACAACATTGCCACAGCTTTCAGCCATAGAGGCCTTAGCTATCACTATCACACCACTCACTTCACCACCACTCACTGTTATATCCACCTACATTCCAGGCAACAAGAGATCTCATGTAAGCATTTTGAGCGAATTCCAAGCTCTTGCTAATGTCAACAATAACATAGTCATAGGTGGAGATTTTAATGCACAACACCGCGCGTGGAACTGCAACACTAACACATTCCTTGGAAACGTAATTCTACGATTTGCCAATTCGGCTGGAATTACAATTGCAGCTCCTCAAACCCCAACACGTTATGGACCTACATCAGCTACCACACTGGATTTCTTTATGATTCGAGGCTGTGCCTCGAATTATACAGAAAGCCTTGGAGAACTCTCCTCGGACCATAATCCAGTATTAATACAGCTTGATGTTACTGGACATAACACACCACACAAGAAGGCCTTTATCACTAATTGGTCTGGTTATACCAAAGCCTTAAACAACACTGCATTACACATTCCAACGCCACAAACAGGCAATGAGTTAGATGCTTTAGTGCAAAATTTCACAGATGAATTCTAAATGCACTTCAACAAAACAGTAAGCAGCTCAAAAAAGAAAGACCTAAATTCCCTAAGGAGATCAGGGATTTAATAAGGAGAAGAAATGCTGCTAGAAAACAGTGGCAACGTTCCAGATACCCCCCGGACAGGACTCTATTGAATCAATTAAATCAGCAGGTCAGGATCCTGACTCGCACACACACCAACACAAACTGGGCCAAACATTTATCAGCGCTCTCTGCAGATGATAATTCACTGTGGAAAGTTGTCTCATCACTTCAAAGATGCCACACCAACATTCCGCCCCTTAATGGCCTGAATGGAATTGCATACACTGAGCTGGAGAAAGCTGAGTCGCTAGCCGATCACTATGCTTCCCAGTTCACCACAAACAACATATCACACCCTGAAACAGAAACACTTGTCTCTCAAACATTGACAAATATTACTCCACAAACAAACGCGAACAACATCCCTCCTGTCATTCCATCGGAGGTCTTTAACTACATCTCAAATCTCAAATGCAAAAAAAGCCCAGGCATTGACAAGATCACGAACAAAATGATCAGGTCCATGGGGAAAATCATGCTCTTTAAGCTGGTCAAGATCATAAATGTCATAATGACACTTGGGCACTACCCAGCTCCCTGGAAGACTGCTATCATCACGCCTCTGCTCAAACCTGGAAAGGACCCAGCTGAAGCCTCCTCCTACCGTCCAGTCAGTCTGCTATCTGGACTGAGTAAAATCACTGAGTTCATTATATTTAAACACCTGTTAAAACTCACAGAAGAAAACAACATTCTCCCTGAAGAACAATACGGATTTCGGCGAAAGCACTCAACGGTGCATCAGTTATACAGAGTGACGGAAATGATTTCTACTGGCCTCCAGGAAAAGAACATCACAGGAGCAGTTTTACTCGATGTAGCAAAGGCCTTCGACAGAGTTTGGCTTGAGGGCTTATTATACAAAATTCACACCCTGGGATTTCCAGGGTACATCACACACATCATAAAATCATACCTCACAGACAGACATTTTGTCGTTCGTGTAAATCACACTACATCTTCACCTAGAATCATACAGGCCGGGGTCCCTCAGGGGTCCCTCCTTGGCCCTTTACTTTTTAATCTTTACACGAATGATATTCCACGCACACAACACACTACGTTAGCAATGTATGCTGACGACACTGCAATTCTCACACAAAGTGCATCTTTTGGCTCAGTTATACAGTCACTACAGGACCACATCCATGCACTGGAATCCTGGCTCATAAAATGGAAGATACAAATAAATGTATCCAAATCAGATGCCATTCTGTTTACACGCAGAAGATGTGACACGTCACAAGTTATCTCCATGTATAATACACCCATCCCCTGGACGAAGCAGACCCGATACCTTGGAGTTACTCTTGATAATACACTTACATGGGGCCCCCACATTACAAGTATTATTGCCAAGTTCCGAGTACGTAAACATACACTTGCCCCTTTAATTGCTCGGAACAGCGTTCTCTCAATTGATAACAAGTTACTCATTTACAAAACCATGTTGCGTCCCATCCTAACCTATGCTTGTCCTGTATGGGGATTTGCTTGTGTTACTTCTATGAACAAACTACAAACAGTTCAAAACGTTACATTAAGAGAAGCGGTGAATGGTCGTTGGTTCATAAGAAACAAGGCCATTCACCAGGAGCTTAAAATTAAAGAATTGCGTGAATATATGGCCAAATTAGCCAAAAGATTTTATGACAACATAAACAAAGTGCAAAATAGCACAATACCTAATATTAATTATGACATCCAGGATGTACACAACAGGAAGCGCCCCAGGGCAATCCTGAGATACTTAAATAATTGATACTGTATCCATGTTATTGTAACCTATTTGTATTTATTTTATTGTACCACCTTATCACCTTATAATTATTCGATAGAATTCATTTGTTTGTTTTTTGCATTTTTTGTGTATTTTATGTTTGTAACCCAATATTTTAATTTTCCTTACTCATAGTACTAGATAATAATTCTCTAATAATAGTCTCTCAGAGTAATTTAACTTCCTTAAATTAATTTTGAATTAAACACATTAATTTGTATGACACAGTACTGGCTATTGGTATATTTCTTTTCTTCCCTGCCTCTCAATGGGTCATCGTACTTGTTCGCTTCAGATTTTCTCCGCCTTTTAGGCTCAGCATGCAACTATCGCCGGATGGTTTGCGAAACTCCTGAGAAAAGTATTTGCTTTTCGGTTAGCATCACTTAACTACTTGTTACATTTTCTTCAACTCTCCGAATGGAGTATCAGGAACTGTAAATGTTAGAAAATCGTATGTCATGTTATCCCGGGATAGTGAAGCTTTTTCACGGGAGCCTATTACAGCGTGTGCCACGCCTGAACCGCGTAAAGAATACGTAGGGGAGGGATCTTTAAAGACCTTTTTCGCTACGCGTCCTTTAGGAGAGAGGGAGGAGAGGACCTGGTTACAGGCGACACCACCGAGACTAAGAACTTCCGAGCTGAGCCTCCGAGCGTGTAGCACGCTCTACATTTTTCTGCTTACTTGTTTAAGTTCTGACCCAGTCCCGTAGGCGGTCAGTGATTTCGCTATATTTTGATTTTTACTGAACAACTTCTGACTCCTAGGAGTCTATAAGTTTACCATGTCCTTTTTTAGGACAGCTGCAACAGAGGATGAATATACTGAACAGTCGGACTCTGAACAATCTACGTATTCCTTGCTTAATGCCCCAAGAAGAGAGGACTTTCTGAAAGACTCGCGGACGAAAAGAAAAGGAAACAGAACTTCGGAAGAAACGGGGAAAAAGACGAAGAAAAAGGAAAATGAGCCAAATATTATAGGAAAGGATAATACTTGTAGTGAAAAAGTTACTGAACAGGGTGAAGTATATGTTAAGAGACAGATACAATTATGTCAAGACATAGCCGCAGCAAAGACGGATGCAGAACGTGAGGCTATACTAAAGAAATTTACAGAAAAAAAACAAACGTATGGATATAACTAAACCTGTACAGACAGTTAAGGAAGGACCCTGGATTACTCCTAAGAAAGTTGCAAAGACACCAGAAACGCATGCACTTATGGAAATAGTTAAAGAAAATAGGTTTCTTATTAGGTGACGCAGTCACAGAACCAGGTGCCTGGGCGATGCCCTACCCCGTGTCGAACAGTCAATTGTGGGTTGTACATAACTTTTATATAAGCATAGCATATTTTGAAGAATTAGCTGAAAGTTGAAGATACGTCTGTGAATTAATTATTATGGCAATAATGATAGCAGAGATAAGCAAAATATATTAAAGGCATGTAGTAAGTCCATGGCATTTTGAGTGAAGATCGAGCTGCTATAAGCATGAAGAAAAATTCGACTTCGTCATCTTGCCGCAGTAGAACGGTGTTTGCAACACCAGGGTACCTGAGCCAAAGGCTCTACCCCTTGTAGAATTTATTTGGTAGCTACGAAAGATGGTACGAAAGTAACTAGCCAATTAATAAAATAAGTGTCGGAGATAAATGTATACAAATATTTTTTTTTAAATTATATGTGTAGAATATGAATTACTGGAATAGTTAATATTAGATTAATTAATTAATTTCTAGGAAGCTGGAAAATAGCAAGCTGTATGAGCTGGTGAGGAGGCGAAAAAGCATGATTAGTGATTAGTAAGCACAAACATATCAAGCAACCTGAACCCAAATATATAAATAGAAAGAGACATGTTTAAAGACAAAATAACATATATGCAAGATGTACGCAGAACGACAAACACAAATCATAATCAATACTATAACATAAATATATACACAGGGAATAGGAGCAAAAATAAAGTGAAAAGTGATTCAACGAAATGGGCAGCGGGTAAAGAATTTACATTATGGTCGTATTCAACAGGGCCAAGGGCCTATCCATATTATTTAGATCATTGTAATCATAAGTACAGATTTTAATGCTATCGTTGTCAATAAGGCTTTGCCTTGCGTGAAAATGTTTTGCCAATTTGTAGTAATGGGATCTGAGTAGCTTCATTCCAAGCTCCTCATGTATCCTGTTGTTTCGAACATACCATTCGGCATTAGTAATTTGGCGAAGAACAATGTTCTGGCAAGCCTGCAACTTTTGCCTGTTAGTTTTTCTGGTCTGTGCCCAAACTCTTCGTCATCTTTGAAGAGCTGGCACGCTTTACGTCCTACGTCGTCTCTGTCTTCCTAATCGTAATCGGTTCTTTGAACAAGCGGCGTTTAGTTGCAAAGACAACTTTTACCGGACGTTTGGCGATTTTCAGCCCTTAGGCGATGAGATTTAGATAAAAAGGTAATACTACCACGCCATATAGTCGAAGCTAGGACAAGTACTTGTAGTACGTAATTTGGATGTTGAAGGGAGAGGATAAGCATCTGGTGTAGCATACGTTTGGCGATCGGCGGCGAAGCACAGAGTGTTCTTACTGGGAGCCAATCGGCTTCTTTTGGGAGAACAACTGGCGATTTGTTGAGGCGCGTCACGTGAGAGGTCACCCTCTCGCGGACTGACCCCGATGAATGCTGGTTGAGAAACAGGAGGGCCTGTGAAATTAAAAAAACATGAAATATCATATTGGATAATTAAGTTACCGTTTCCTGATCATCTAATCTTTCATTTCGGCAAACTTCATGAGAGATAATGCTGCACTAAATCCAGCTGCAAACTTCTCTGCCGGCGATTTAGCTGAGCGTATCTGTTGTACATGAGAGATAACATCTGTTAAGAAATCTTGTATTTTCTTATCTTGCAACCAGTTGATTGCCTCGCTGAAGTCTTCTGGTGGGGGTCGTAATGACTCTTTAACTTTTTCGCTGTACAGCGTTGATCTGGAATTTACTTCTTTGGGTTTATTTTCAGTTGCTGTTAGTTTTGGAAATTCTCTTATGCTTTGGGTATTTACTGCTTTGTAAGTCTTCTTTTTCTCAAATCTTCTCTTGTACTCGGGGCAACCTCGGTATGAACTGACGTGTTCTTCTTCACAGAAAATGCATCTCGGTTTTTCTTCTGGTTTAAGTGGGCAAAGTTTACTTCTGTGCTGCTGTCCGCATTTGCAGCATCTTTCAATGTTAGTACAGAAGTGCTGTGAATGACCGAACTCCTGACATCGGTAGCATTGGATTATTCTTTTCCTTGGTGTGAATTTTTCTACTTTCACGTTCACACTGAACATATTGTTCAGGTGAAAGATGGCTTGACCTGCTTTATTTTTATTTAATTCCAGTAAAAATATTGGAATTTTTTCCATAACGTTCTGACGTCTTCTAGTAAATTGTTTAACCTTCCGTATAGGATATTTACGTCTTTCTAAGTCATTAAATATTGCTTCTTCGGTCATGTTGTTGGGTAGATTCTTCAGAATAACCTTAATTGGTTTTTCACTTGGTAGCTGAAATGAGTGGAAGGGTATGCCTCTTTCCTGGAGGGTTCTTGTTGCTTCTCTGAAGTCATTGATGCTTCTTACATTTACATAAAGTAGTTTCGCCTTCATGTCTGCTTCAAATTCTTCTTTGCATACACTAAGCAAAACTTCGTGAACATGGATCCAGTTAATCGCATGTTGTTGGAAAACGATAGGTGGAATATTTTCTTCAATTTTTTGGCTATTGTCAGGTTCGTTTGTTTCGGTTTTTTCATCATCAGCTAGAGCTTCGTATCTATTACTTTGAGTAATTTCCATCTTTTCTTCAGCTTCTTTAGCTGGAGCAGTTTTCTTTGGAATCTTGAAGAAATTCTTCATCCTCTCGATAGCTTCTGTTTCTGTCCGTTCGTTTTCTCTTTTTTCTTCCTCGGTTCTAGGAGCGTATTTCCTTGCAAATTCATCTGCATCCACATGGCATTTTTCCGTTATCAGCTGAAGGGTTGGATGGTGGCCTTCTGTTTTAATGAGTTTTAAAATTTCTTCCTCGGTAAAGGAATAAATACTTTTCCTGCTTGTATTACTTTTGTCACTACCGACATCATTTACTTCAGATGGGGTCGCGGATCTTTTCTTCTTGACTTTTTTCTTTTCAGGTGAGGCTAAGAAATCTTTAAGCTGGAGTGGGAATTTTCTTGATCTTCTTCTGTTAATTTCTGATTTATCTGCGTCTGAGTCAACATCAGAGTAGTCATTAGGTGTCCTATAGAAGGACATTTTGTTTCCGTAGGGAAGCAGAACTTTTAATGAATTACTTGACCGCATACGTGACTGGGTCAAAAATCTGGAGTATTTGCTGTTGTCAGAGGTACGTGTGTGTCTGTCTTCCTTCGAACTGCAAACTGCAAGTAATGCTGTGTAGCTAAGGAGGAGATGAAAAAGTGTGGAAGGCATTCTATTGGCAGGAATAAGGGAGGGGCGGGGGTTCAGAGCCATACTTTTAGAGGATTGGTTGAGCCGAAAAAGGGGGAGGGGATTATAATTTAGGAGATTTTGATTGGTTCTGATCAAAAAGTTGTACTTAGAAAATTTTTAGGAGCTGTGAAGGCTGTTTAAGGCTAGTAGCATATATTGTCATGTATTTTAGAAGGTTTAAAGTATTTATTTAAGCAAATTAATTAAGCTGATTAATTTTTTTCATAGTCAGTGAAATACTTAGTCATTAGTTCTTAGTACTGCAGCAGGTTTTCTTCTATTGCCTGGGTCGTTGACATCATACATCAATAGCGGTATACTGCTGTTTTTCACATTTTCAATATTATTAAAGAATCTTTTTGCAATTTTAGCCATAAATAGTTTTATTGATTTTACTTTAAGTTCTCTGTGGAGGTCTTCATTTCTAACATACCATCCACTGTTAGTTATTTGTCTTAGTATGATGTTTTGTAAAACTTGCAATTTTTTAATATGAATATTGCTGGCAAAACCCCATACAGGACAAGCATAAGTTATTATGGAGCGCAACATGGCTTTATAGAGTAGTAACTTATTATCTATTGATAAAACTGAGTTCTGAGCAATTAAGGGGGTGAGTTTAGCTTTAGCTCCTCGGAACTTACTAACTAGTTTTGTTATGTGTGGGTTCCAAGTGAGATTCCTATCCGATATGATACCTAGGTATTTGACTTGCTTAGCCCACGGGATGGTGATGTCGTGCATTTTTATTGAAATATCAATATTCTTCTTTTTTGTGAACAAGATTGCTTCTGATTTTTCAACATTAATTTGGATTTTCCACTTGATAAGCCAGGCTTCTAATGCTTGTATGTGTATTTGTAATGCTTGGGAGATCTGATTTAGGGATGCATTTTTTGCTAATATCGCTGTATCGTCTGCATACATGGCAAGTGTAGTGTATGGTGTGTGTGGTATGTCGTTCACATATAATAAAAACTATATTGGCCCTACCAGAGACCCTTGCGGGACTCCGGCGTAAATTGGCCGTTTATCAGAGTATTTATATTTGTAGCGAACGACAAAGTGTCTCTCAAAGAGATAAGATTTGGTGATGTTTATGATGTATCCTGGGAAACCCAGGTTAATTAATTTGTAAAGTAGTCCATCTAGCCATACTCTATCAAATGCTTTCGATATATCGAGAAAAAGTGCTCCGGTACTTTCTTTATTCTTCATTCCATCTGTGATGAGTTCGACGACTCTGAGCAGCTGATGAACAGTCGAGTGTTTCTTTCTGAATCCATGTTGTTGGTTTATTAAGATGTTATTTCTTCTATGTGCTCGGTGATTCTATCTTTGATCACAGCTTCTGCGATTTTGCTTAAATTTGACAGAAGACTCACCGGTCTGTATGATGAAACTTTTTCAGGGGGTTTGTTGGGCTTCAGGATAGGAACAACTGCCGCTGTTTTCCATTTTTTAGGAAAGTATCCAGTCTTAAGCATTCCATTGATCAGATTTGTGAATTTGAATAACATGATATGTCCCATCTCCTTTATCATTTTGTTGCTTATTCCATCAATGCCAGGACTTTTCTTGATTTTTCTTTTCTCGATATATCGAATTAATTCGGAGGGCATAGCTAGACGGATGTTGTCTGTGTGTGGTTGTGAAAAATATAAATTGTTTGTGTAATTAACTGAGCGTTCTGTTGTTATGTCAGAAATGTTGTTTGTGCGAAACTGAGATGAATAGTTGTCAGCTAGTGACTCAGCTTTCTCAGTTTCGGTGTAAGCGATCCCATTTTGGCCATTCAGGGGCGGAATATTTGTGTAGCATCTTTTATATTTGGAGGAAGCTTTCCATAGTGAATTATCATCACTTGATAAACTCTCCAAATATCTAAACCAGTCATTTTGTGTATGTTCGTTAGTTTTTTGCCTGACTTTTTGGTGCAGTTCATTCATTAATTTTTTGTCCATGGGACAACGTGTACGTTGCCACATTTTCCTTGCTCGATTTCTATCTGTTATTAGTTTTGTAA
Source organism: Stegodyphus mimosarum (assembly GCA_000611955.2). Classification (NCBI taxonomy): domain Eukaryota; kingdom Metazoa; phylum Arthropoda; class Arachnida; order Araneae; family Eresidae; genus Stegodyphus; species Stegodyphus mimosarum. The sequence continues at coordinate 27,375 of KK118805.1, read as the reverse complement.
TTTCAGGATCTCTATTCCTTCTTCTTTCGTTGACTTCTTTACTGTTATTGATCATGGTGTTAGTTAGAGTATTTGTAATTTCGTCAATATATGCGTCGATCTCATCCTCACATTGTAATGTTGGTATAGTGTACTGTGTGTTGTTTAGAGCTTTGGTATAATTTACCCAGTTGGTTATAAGGGCTCTTTTGTGTGGTGTGCTAAATTTGCTGATAGTCACTTCCATAAGCACTGGGTTGTGATCCGATGAAAGTTCACATAAACTTTCGATCTTTGATGGCATATTAATATTTTTCATAATGAAAAAATCCAGCGTGCTTGCACTATCAACATTATAGCGTGTTGGGTAGTTTGGAGCTGCAATCTGTTGCCTTATCGGCTAAGTTTTTTATAGTGAATCCGTATGCGTTATTACGACTGCAGTTCCATCTAATGTGTTGTGCATTAAAATCTCCACCGAATATAACTCTGTTATTTATTTTGGATAAGGCAGTTAAATCGGCCGAAATATCCCTGGGAACTTTGTGGGAGGGTAGATAAGTGGAGCTTAAAGTGATTGGTCGTTGAGTGTGTGGTATGATCGTGATAGCTAGGGCCTCAGCGGCTAAAAGCTGTGGTAATGTTGTTTCATAGTGAGCGATGGTGCGCTTAATGAAAATCATCAAACCTCCTGAAGGTCTATTGCCTGTGGTATTTCTTTCCTTTCTGTAGCAATCATAGTTACTTATACGAAACTTAATTTGTGGGCTGAGCATGGTTTCTTGTTAAAAAAGCATTTGTTAATGCTATTTGGATTTGTATTTTTGGATTGTTGGATTACAATCTGTTTTATTGTATTTTAAAGCTGATTATTAATTTAAATTTTGCATGCTTTATTGTTTTAAGATTTTACGCGTGACTTCGTCTTGCCAATAGCTTGATTGCTTTTCCTTTGGCTTTTTGCCTTTGTGAATTATTGTTTTTTGTATTTTAAATTTTTAATGGCTTCTAGCGCTCAGCGCTAATTTTCATTTTGGTGCCTTTTTGGATTTTTACGCTCGTGAGTTACCCTCCAAGCTCACGCTGTCAGGTGTGAGTCAGAGGCCTCACGAGCATCCACCTGCTGATCTGTCTGCACAAACACCTTCGTGTGGGTTGTGTTCCGGGCTGCAGGTTTTCTCCTAACTTGGGCGCAGGATTTTGATTTTCTATCGCTATGGATAAGTTCATTGAGGCAGTCGCGGCGCAAGTACGCGAACTTGAAGAAATAAAAGAACGAAATGGATTCAGTGATACTGAAAACAAAATGTTCACTTTTTTGCTAAGTATCTTGGATATGATTAAAGCTATGAACACTGAGTTTACACAAGCTAATACTACAGATCTGAATAAGGATCCACAGGGCTCACGTCCCGCTGAAAATAAAATTTTGCCTGAAAATGTCAGGGCTCGTAGCCCAATTAATATAGACAATGATCATGAAATCGGCACTCCGCTTGATAAAGGATCTAGCTCTGACGAAGAACCTAATGCTAGGAAACGTGGAGATCAGACTGTACGTACAAGATCTCATCGTAACACGCATAAGAAAATTAAATTGACTACGCACACTAGTATTTTAAGTAAAAAACCAACTCCTCCTCCTGTCACTGATAAAAATATTCTGACTCCAGCCACTACTGCTGAGGATACTACTAATGAAAACAATGATATGGATACTACAAATATACCTGATAATGTGAAGAACACTAATAAAATACAAAAACCATCTGATAATGAACCTAATAATTCAAAACTACCACCAATAACGTTAAAGCCGACAACCATGAAATGGTCGGAAATTTGCTCACATTTCCATGCAAGAAATCTTAAATTTTACGGCCAAAGAATTGGCAATAAAATCAAAGTTACTGCGCTAGATGCAGATAATTATCGTGGAATTGTTAGAGTGCTTAGAGACTTTAACATTGAACATCACTCCTATATCTTACCACAGGACAGAAACCTGCGGGTTGTTATACGTGGTCTAAACGAGGACACTGAAATTGATGAGATTCAAAGAAAACTTGAAGAATTGCATTATGTTATTGAAAATATAAAACAAATGTCTAAACGCAGAGATGGAGAAACAATTTTGCTCCCATTATTCATTGTGACCTTGCCTAAGACTGAACAGTCACGCAAAATATATCATGAACGTTACCTATGTGATCTTCGTATCACAGTCAAGGAATACAAGGGCCGCCAGGGCCCAGTACAATGCTTTCGCTGCCAGGGGTTTAATCACACCCAACTTGGGTGTAATTACTCCCCTAAATGCGTTAAATGCGGCCAGTCTCATTTCTTCACGGACTGTCCAGTCAAGGAAGATAAAGATTTCATACCTATCTGTATAAATTGTGGAAATGCCGGACACACAGCCAGTTTTCGCGGTTGTGAAAAGTTCCCTAAACGAAAAACTGATCAACAGAAAAACTACAGCAATAGAGTTGTAGAAAATAAAAGTTATGCCCAGGCTTTATCTACTGGCATATACTCTGATACCTTGAGTGAAGCTAAGAAAGTTTTTACTGACCTAGCTGAACTTGTCAAAGTTATAAAAACAGCTGGTTTCCAGCTTACATAGCAAATGCAAGAAATTAACACCCGTCAAGAAAAAATTGACAACCAATTAAATAATGGGTCAATACACTAAATTGTCGCCTACTAAATTTTTGGTATGGAATGCTAGAAGCATCCAAGATAAAACTTCAGAATTTCTTAACTTTCTTACCACTAACTGCATTGACATCGCTTGCGTCACAGAGACTTTTGCAACACCCTGTATTAACATTAACGTTGCAAATTACAAATGCTATCGTTGTGATAGGTTAAGTCATCGTGGTGGGGGTGTTGCTATTTATGCAAAGAGCAATATCCAGTCCTGCCTTATTGATACTATTAGAAAAGTTGAACATGAAACATTTATTGTCTCTGCTTATCTACCTGTTTATGGAATAATTTATTTTATTTGTATGTATAATCCACCGCATAATGTATTAAGCAAAGAACTTTTAAAAGAATTATTACCTGAAAATAAACCAGTTATCCTTGTTGGGGATCTGAACTCCAAAAACCAAGAATGGGGATGTCGTAGAACTAACAAAAATGGACAAAAATTACTTGACTTTATCACTGACCAGCCCATTTATTTCTATGCACCGGTTGATTACACCTATCTGCCTAACAATCCACATAAAGGAGACATCTTAGATATTGTTCTTACCACTCTTCCAATTCCTATGTGCCTCGAAGTTACTGTCGATCTCACCTCAGATCATGTGCCAGTTATAGGCACATTGGGTATTATGAATAAAGAAAAACCGACTACTAAGAAAATTACTGACTGGAGAAAATTCACTGATATTCTCTCTAGTTATTATACTTCCTTCCAGCCTCTTAAAAATAAAATTGATATTGATAATGCTATTTCTTCACTTACTACGTACATCATGAATGCGTATCAATCTGCTTCACATAGTGTTAGTGCTGATAAATTTACTGGCAAGCTCCCTAAAAGTATTCGAGATAAAATAAAAGAACGTAATCATCTGAGACGCCGTTGGAACCTTACCTGGGACCCCAGGGTTAAGAAAAAGTTAAATAAAATCAACAAAGAAATTAAAAATGAGATTAAACTTCATAAAAAAGAAATTTGGGAAGAGAAAATCCTCAATCTTAGTGCTTTTGACAACTCCTTCTGGACTTTCACTAAAAGCCTCAAGCAAAAACCCAGCATAAATAAACCAATATATTCTAACAACGCCATAGCTCTGACCAATAAGGACAAAGCTGATATGCTTGCAAACCATCTTGAAGAACAATTCACACCAAATGAATTTCCCTGTGACACGCAATTTATTGAATTTGTAAATCATTTTGTTAATGAATGGCTTAACGCGCCTACTGCTAGAACTTGTCCAATCTTCACTACTCCGCATGAAATCATTGAAATTATCAGAAAACTCAAGAACAGAAAAGCCCCCGGGCATGATGCGCTTACGAACATCACCATTAAACATTTTCCTAATAATATCATTTGCAGAATCACTAGCATTTTCAACGCTTGCATTGAAAACTCTTATTTTCCGGATTGTTGGAAAACGGCCAAAGTCATCTTAATACCAAAACCAGGAAAAGATCATACTCGACCCGATGGTTACAGACCCATCAGCCTCCTCCCTGGCTTAGGGAAAGTCTTTGAAAGGGTTATTTTACAGCGACTTCAAGTTTATTATGACGAACTTCCCAGGGAACAATTTGGTTTTCTAAAAGGCTTATCTACTGTCAAACAACTGGTACGTCTTTCTGAATTTATTGGCAATGCACTACATAACAAAGAAAGCATAGCCCTCCTCATGCTAGACGTGGCGAAAGCTTTCGACCGCGTCTGGCATGAGGGGCTTATCTTCAAGCTTATCAACTTTAATTTTGATCGCGAAATCATTAAGCTCATCTACTCCTTCATCATAAAGAGAAATTTCTACGTATCTATTGGAGATGAAACATCAGATTTAAAAGAAATTAAAGCTTCCGTACCGCAAGGTTCCATTTTAGGTCCTGTCATTTTTCTCTTCTACGTAGCGGATTTCCCCTCCTTTAATCTCAGTAGAGATTATTATGTGGGTTGTTACGCTGATGATACTGCGCTGGCAGTCCGTTCTAGACGTGCAGAAAATGCAACTCGTAAATTACAAAATTTCATACCTCTTGTTGAAGACTGGTGCCGTCAATGGCGAATTGCCATTAACGCACAAAAATCGAAACTTTTGATAATTCGAAGAAGATTTGCTAAAGAAAATTTCAAAGGCTCCTTAAAGTTATTTAATGAAGATATCCCGACTGTTCAAAAAGCTAACTACTTAGGAGTGGTGCTTAACTCTTCTTTTACGTGGAAAGACCACATTAAACACACCACTCGTAAAACCATCAGTGTAATTCAAAATCTTACTCCTTTAATTGGTAGATATTCAAAATTAGATCTCTATAAAAAACGACTCATCTTTACTTCTATAATTCGACCAATCATGACCTACGCTTCTCCGGCTTGGATTATGCATAAAGAGAACGATATCAAGAAACTACAAGTTATTCAAAACAAATATCTCCGCACTATTACAGGTGCACACTTTTATGTTTCTAATTTGACTCTTCACACTGATCTAAAAATTGACACCCTTGAAACATATCTGCACAAGCTGAATAAGAAATTTTTTGACAAGGCAGTAAACTGCGAACACCTGCAATACTTCAATACCTTCAATTATGAAGTTCTGGATGAAGATAAAGAACTCAGACCTCTAGCAGCATTCCTATCACGAGATGCAAATTTTCCAACCTAGATTGTCAATGCATATATAATTGCTATATTATCTTACTTTCTTGCTAACACCATGGACAACATGGACCTCACTGTTTTATTGTACATAATGTATATATTCTCATTTACAAATATTCTAGAACATACTATATAACATGTTTATAACTGCACCTATTCTTGTTATTTTACTTGTCTTGTACCTTGGTACTTCACTCAACTTTTGATTGCGCTTGACTGCCTCTCTCGTCGTTTTTGCGCTTTTCGTTGTGGTGTCATTGCTGCCCTTCTTTCCTCATCCTCTGACCTCCTTTTTACCACGCGTCCTGAGCTTTCACCGTCTTGTTGCCTTCGGGCTAAATTTCACCGAGCCGGACACGTCGTGCTTCGCGCGACATCCCGGCAATACCTGCCTGACTGACTGACTGACTTCATAGTGAGCGATGGTACGCTTAATGAAAATCATTAATCCTCCTGAAGGTCTATTGCCTGTGGTATTTCTTTCCTTTCTGTAGCAATCATAGTTACTTATATGAAAATTAATTTGTGGGCTAAGCATGGTTTCTTGTAGGAGAAGTATGTCAGGGCGGTACACCTCTATAAAATCCCTAAGTTCGTTGAATTTAGTTCTTAAGCCATTTGCGTTCCATGTAACTATTACAATATTCTCATTACCATTAATTATTCTGGTCATTAATTTCTGAGAGCATTTCAAAATAGACAAACAATCTACCGACATTATCTTTATGAGCTTTTAGTTTAGGTACATATTTCTTAAAGATTCTAGTCATTTTATTAATATTGTTAGAACCAAAAATATTGTGCACTTCTTTCATGCATTTAAAGAATTCAAATATGTCCGAATTCGGACTATGCATATTATTATTATTTGGTGTATTTACACTAGTATTATTTTCAATATCATTTGATTTATTTAGCTCGGGAAACTCAGCAGTAACGGGTGTTGAACTGAATTTAGGATCCAGCTCTAGCCTATCAGATTCCAGAGTTTGTTTGTTTTTTAAAGCTTGAGCAAAGCTCACTCCTTTCTTGATAGAATTTCTTCGTGGTATAGTTGGCTTGTTCTTTGGAAATTTTGGGCATCCACGATATGATGAAGGGTGCTTCCCGGAGCAGTTTACACACTTGGGCTCCTCCGTCTTCCCGATGATAGGACAGTCGGCTGTACGATGGTTCTCCGCACATTTTACACAGCGCGGTTGAAAAAAGCAATTATCTGATGAGTGATGCCACTTCTGGCAGTTATGGCATTGTGGCACTTGGTTTTTGGATTTATATTTTTCAACCGACACTATGTAAAGCATCAGATCTGTTAGGTTGTATATTTCTTCAATATTTTCTGATTGCATTAGCGTTATCAGAAATAATGGCATAGGAGCACGCGTGCGGTGCTTAGTGAGCTGTGCAACCTTTTGCACGATAAAACCTCTGTCAGTTATAGCTTGGGCTATTTCTGTCTTGTCCGCATTGGTCGGTAGTCCCCTCAGCACTACTTTAATTGGACGTCTATACTTCTCATTGATTATGTAGTGTTCTATCTTTTCTGTTTTAAAAATTGTAGTTACAGTCCTGTGATCGTCTGGAGTTTGCCGGAATATTTTTAAGAACTCTCCATTCACTTTCCCTAAAAATTTGGCTTTAGTTCTAGCAGCGAGCTGCTTTAAGAAGTTTCCAAAAGATATTTCGCCTGGATTAACCATAATTGGCGGTACATTTGGCAATTTGGAAGGGTTATTATTAACCTGCTGATTTTCCCCATCCTGCGGAGCTGTGCCAGCATTATTAACCAATGAACTATCAGTAACATCATTATCACTTAGTGCAGAGAATTTATTTGCAACATCTATGCTATCTTTTATTTTTTCGATCTTTAACTGCTTAGCAGTTTTATGTGGCATTCTGAAACCATCTTTATCAACAAAATCTATACTATTTTCTATATTAGATTTGCGTTTAGTAGTTTTTACATTGCTACTAGCCTTAACATTATTATTTGTGATATTTAATTTTGAAATTCCTGCCAATAATGTCAAACCACACTTACCTCTTAAGTCGTCTGCTTCAGCCTTTAGTTTCTTTATCATATCCTTCATCGGTTGAGTAACATTATCCACTTCGGTGACTGGGCGAAGTTGGTGATAAATTTTCACTGTGCTCCTTATTTGATCTATTTGCAATTCAATATCCGAGATCCTTTTTCTCATGAAAGCCTGTGTATCCATATCGTTGTTTTCGTTTAAGTCAGCGACCCCATCGCTGCTGTTCTCAGGTGCAATATTTTCCGTAGGAACACTTTCGTCCATACGGCTGTCCAGATCGCTGTCCGGTAATGGGATTTCGGCGGCGTCGCTCATAACGAACACCTACATGCACGGATGCAAATAACCGAATGAAAATAGGTTTCAGATACTACAACAGTTGATTGAACCGACACCGGCAGGAGGAGTTAGCGAAGAGACCCCACCCCCGCCCATTGTGTTTGACAGCAAAGCAGTTGATTGGATGGAAATAGATGAAACACTTGAGCTTTGTGATGGACGCCGAGGAGGAAGGTCGCTCGTTTCACGAGCTCCCGCCGACGCAACCAAATCTAACGAATTTTTGTGTGAACAACGTTAATACCGATATGGATACTACCCCTGTGCAATTGTGTACAACGGAGAGTGACATAACAGCTACTTTGGATACTACTACTTTGGATACAACTAATGATGATATCAGATTACAGCTGATCGCCGATTTCTATGCTCTTAAGCAGCAATTCGAGGCAATTCAGACGCAGAAGATGCACATGAAACGCACCGGAGCGCCGCTTGACACCATAGGATATCAAAATCTGGATTCTGCGGGTAAGACCCTTTTTAACAAAATCAATTTGATCGCAAACAAGCTAGAGGTTCAAATTTTTCAATTGCCTGCTACGCTTGAAGAATTTAAGCAAATATTGGAAAATGAGAAATTGGCCAAGATGGCTGACAAACAAGCTCTTCCCCACCAAAAAGAGAAGTTCAAACCTGTTTCTCTCACTCATAGCGTGAAGAAACACGGGGGGAAAAATCCAGACTCTCCTTCTAAGCCAGCAATGGCCGCCGGAAGTCGAAAACGCAAGACTGCAAGCGTCGATTCGGAGGGCTTTATTACCCCCGCGTCACGCAAGCAAGGAAAGCAACCTGAAATAATAGATATTGATTCTGACAGCCA
>KK118805.1:0-12871 GCA_000611955.2 Stegodyphus mimosarum | reverse complement strand
CAAGGATTTACGTTTTCTGAACAGAAGACCGTCTGCGTGCATTTTTGTAGAAAGAGAGGTCTCCATCCTGAGCCTGAATTACACCTTAATGATTCTATCATTCCAGTTGCACCTGAAGCAAAATTTTTAGCAGTGATATTCGATCAGAAACTGACCTTCCTTTCTCATGTTTCACAGCTGAGAAAGAAGTGTATAAAAGTACTTAATATACTAAAAGTCCTGTTGAATACCTCCTGGGGTGCTGATCGATGGTCCATGCTTCGCATTTATAGAGCGCTTGTCCGCTCTAGACTGGACTACGGCTCAGTTATCTACGGATCAGCTCGGTCTTCTGTGTTGCTAAAACTAGATCCTGTGCATCATCAAGCTCTGAGGATTTGTTCTGGGGCTTTCAGGACATCTCCTGTTCAGAGTCTTTACGTTGATTGCCATGAACCATCACTTCGTTTTAGGCGTGAGCAGTTGTCTCTCTTGCATTATTTTAGCATTTTATCACAACCTGACAATCCTAATAGGCTAGCTTTGACTGATAACAGCTGTGACACTTTATTTGATGCACGGCCATCCTGTGTGCCTCCGTTTTCTTTCAGAGTTCGCTCTCTGATCGAGGAACTCTCCCTGTCTGATATATCCCCCCAAGCCATGCAATACTTTGAAATTCCTCCTTGGGAACAGGCAGGAATCCAGATTCTTGAAATTTTTTCCCATCAGATGAAAAAAAACACTAACAATGTCATCTATACCCAACTTTTTGCTGATCACAGATGTAAATATCAAGAATATGTTCCAATATACACAGATGGTTCAAAGTCAACTTGTCATGTCGGGACGGCATTTGTAATTGGTGACCATGTAGAAGGCAGAAGCTTGCACCACGCTTCCTCAGTCTTAACAGCTGAACTTACTGCAATATATCATTCACTTTTGTACGTATCAAAGCGACGGCAGAAAAAGTTTATAATATATTCAGATTCCTACAGCGCGCTAAAAGTTTTAGAAGCTTTTTCGAACACCCATAATCCGGTAATTTTTGATATCCTGAAGCTGAACTTGAAATTAAAAAGGCTCGGATTTAAAATTCTCTATTGCTGGGTTCCAGGGCATACCGGTATAAAAGGTAATGAGCGGGCAGATGTCGTCGCAAAATCAGCTGTTGAAATATCCAGTCGCCTCATCCCTATCTCAGACATTAGTAGTCTTATAAAGGAAAAGATATTGGAAAAGTGGCAGCAGTTTTGGGATGTCCAGTCTTTTAATAAATTGAAGAGCTTGAAACATAGAATCGAACTTTGGCATTTTAATGGAAGACGTAAGGAGGAAGTTCTTCTGACTAGACTTAGAATCGGTCACACCAGAATGACACATAAATATCTTTTAAATGCTGACAATGAGCCCCTGTGCTCAAAATGTGGTGTATGTTTAACTGTCCGTCTCCTTTTAATTGAATGTCCATCTTTTAACAGTATTCGTCAGAAATATTTTAACAGCTGTGACTTACCTCTCGACCATTTAATTGGAAGAGAGGTCAATCGTAATATATTTTACTATTTAAAGGATATTGGTATTTATCATCTCATCTGAAGTGATTTTAATTTTGTATATTAATTTCAAGACTTGTGATTTTAACTGATTTATATGACCTCATCCACTGGATTTTGTACATTCTTTTATCTACTTGCTTAATTCATGCTTATTTTAATTCCATTGTCTATATCACTTTTTATCTCATCACCTTGTGTTTGGCGCAGTATAACCATTTCTGGTTTTGCGCCAAAAATCTCACCCACCACCACCAATTCACACCCAATAACGACGCCTACTGTAACCGCCCGGTGACACAGGGGCGCATCCATGGACGGGTTGAAGAATTTTTATCACAACCTTACACTCCTGAACTCAGGCCCACTGATCCTGCTGAGGTGATGACCTATATTGAAAGACTAAAGCCTAATAAGGCTCCTGGCTTAGATTCAATTTCGAATCGCATGATCAAAAATTTCCCCGTAATGTTTATTGTTTGGATTACGGTCCTTATTAATTTTATGCTTAGGAGAGGCTATTTCCCCGACTGTTGGAAAATTGCAGCACCCGTTTACATCTCGTTCCTTCCCCCCCCCCGCCGTTGCGTTAACAATGCAAAGGGCATTGACCAGCGGAACCCAAACTACAACTCTTTAACAAGAGTTTCTTAGCGGCTCTTTAAGAAGAGTCCCTTTAAAAGCAAGGCGCACGCGCCAGCACTTAACTTTAAATACTTTTATTCTTCCCTTAAAAGGGTTGCTCATTGTATCCTTTCACACCTCCTTAAGAGGCGATTGCTATCTGGCCTTTTAAACAACGCACTGAATAGCGGTCAAAATTCTCTCCTCTCAGTCAGCTGACTACTGGATCTGTTACTTTTTCGACCCGCTTAACGGGTCCCCCCCTCCCACTCTCCTAGACTCCGAGCGGAAACGAGAATCAGTGAAGTTCATAGTTCATTGACCTCGCGAAGCTCTTTACTCGCGCTGCTTGGCTCAGGATTTTTATCTTTTATTTTTTATGATATCAAGAATCAAGGAAAGCTCATGCCACCTAACAATGTCTTATTCAAAATTATTGAAGCATTGATTGACCCCATCTAAATTGATTCTGGCCCTTATTTTGACACTAAATTAAAGTCCTTCATTGGGTTTTTACCTTTTTTTGTCCCATGCAGAAGGCATTATCTGAGCTAAATAATTTATTTTTTGGCTTTCAAAATTTTCCCGTATTTGATGATCCCCTCTTTTGATGATTAAATTTTATTATTGATGATGTGGAGTTAAAGGCTTTGCCCTAGTGTACTCCGTAACTTTAACTTCCTTGATCCTTGATCCTTGATCAGCTTTGTGGCATGGAGCCCTATGAATGCAAAATGAAAGCGCAGTCAATATTTCTGTACTTGAAAAGTCTAAAAGATTATAGCACAGCTATACAATACCTAATGAGCAAGAACATCCCTCATCATACGTACAAATTTGAATGCGAAAAACCAGTTAAAGCAATTTTGAAAAATATTCCGGCATCATTCAAGGAAGAAGCCATACTGCTGGAACTACAAAGAAGAAAATTCCCTATCACAAAAGTTAAGCAGTTTACTAAAAAAGTTAAAGGACAGACCATCAAAATTCCGATATACCTGCTTGAATTGCAAAGAACTAAAGAAGGAAACCAAATTTTCAACCTGAATGACTTGTTTAGCTTCCCAGCAGTCATAGAAAAATTCACTCCGAGGAAACGGCCCATCCAATGTTTCAAATGCCAACAGTTTGGTCATTCTCAAATGTTCTGTAACAACCCCATGAGATGCGTAAAGTGTGGATCACATCACAGAAGCAATGAATGCACTATGAAACCAGAAGAAATGAATGAATGAGCAATGAATGCACTATGAAACCAAAATGCATTTTCTGCGGAGAGAATCATGTAAGCAGTTATAGGGGCTGCAAAGAATACCAACGAAAATTTGAAAAGAAAAACCCGATCCAACAACAGAAGGATAACACTCTTACTGAAGAAAATTTCCCCTCCCAAATGAAAGCAAAGATTACAAGAAATAGGCCTCAAGTACTATACAGCGACATACTAAAAGGAAACAGTAACCCACCGCCAGAGCAGATCCAAGAGGTTTTCTCATGGATGCAAGATGAAAAAATTAATAAGTTCCTGAGCACAATTATCACCCTTATTGGAAAAATTAAAAAAGCAAAGACTCCAGCCGATAAATTACAGCTTGGTTTTGAAGCTGCAATGACACTTATTAAATTCGCCGAAGTTCAGTTCAGTTCAGTTCAGTTGGCATGAGTCTGGCAGCTTATAGTCAAAACTTTGACTTTCACTGCCTATCTTGGAAATTGCCCTTGGGCTTGGTAAGATAAATTATAAAGGAGTAACCTCCACGCCAAACGGCGAAGCTAGGATCAGTACTAAAGTACAGCATTTGTAAATAAAGATAAAAGATGAGCCTCCAAAATCAACAAGCATCTAGCGCCGCTGAGCTGATGGCAAAAAAATAGTACCACAGCAGTGAAAGATTGAAAAATGAAAATATTATGTGTGAAAATATAATGTGAGAAAGAGAAAATTTTAAGATATAATTTGGATTTTAAGGAAAAATGTGAAATACCAAAAAAAAATGAAAATAGTTAAAGAAATAAATGAGAGTAATAGTACAGTTAAGTACAAAATTGGAAAAATCAGCTATAAATGACGAAATTCAGGCAGCAGAATGTACATAGTTCAAGCTCCAAGTAAACAAAGTTCAGCTTAACATTGGTGAATAGTTCATGTATCATTATACACTGTTATGTTTCAAATAAATGATGAAAATTATTATGAATACTTTGTAAATTATCGATTTCACAGTAGCGAAGTGATGATCATAAAGTAAACATGATAAATATTGTTCATTGAGCTTTGTCATATCCAAAGTCCTATCTGTGGGAACTTACAAAGTCTCTATGATAAGAACACTGTTACATTAAACACAAAAACACAGTCACATTTGAGCTTTGCAAAAAGTTCTTGTTTAGAAAAAAGAAAGTCCCAAAGTGAAATCAGATTATATACAAATGTGTACACTATATACAGTCACCACTTCACATTGTGAAAAATGCTTCTTGGACGCTTTGCAGCAATTTCCAAAGTTGGATCATAATTGATGAGATCCCTAATATGCTTGTATTTTGATTTTTCAATTTTTTGATAAAAATTATGGCTGGTACTAATAATCTGGTCTGGGATAGGTCGAATCTTGAGTTCACGATGAATTTGTATATTTCTAATGTACCATGGTGCTTGAATAATATCTCTGAGAATTTTATTTTGAAATATCTGGAGTTTCTTTCTATAAGTTTTATAAACTGTGGCCCAAATTGGGATGGCATAAAGTAAAGTTGGCCGAATAAGGGTAACATAAATTTGTTTCTTAACTTTGATACTTAGGTTAGATTTTTTATTAATTAACGGCTGAAGTGCAATTTTGGCGGCAGTAGCTTTACGTAAAGCATATTCACTTTGTTCTTTGAAGAGAAGTTGAGCATCAAAATAGACTCCAATATATTTAGTACTAGTAACCTCCGGGATTGGTGTATTATTGATCTGAATGTTAACGTTGACAGGCATGTTTCTTCTGTGTCTTCTGAAAAGGAGAATCTGACTTTTGCTTGGATTTATATTTAATTTCCATTTTTGAAGATAATGAGATATATGACCAATTGCAATTTTGAGCTTATCTACTGCAAGTTGTGGTTTGATGGATTTAGTAAAAATAGCGGTATCATCCGCATACTTAACAATTTTTGTATTAAGTGGCAAAGGCATATCATTAATATATATATTAAAAAGACAAGGCCCTAAAACACTTCCTTGTGGAACTCCATTTCTAATATATTTCTTGGTGGAATAGGTATTATTGATTTTAACTTGAAAAGTGCGATTTTTGAGGTAGCTTTTTAAGAGCTTTATGAAATTAATTGGCACCCGAACAAGGTGTAACTTGAAGAGTAAGCCTTCATGCCACACCTTGTCAAATGCCTTCTCTAAATCCAGGAAGCAGCTTGCAATAGTATTCTTTTTAGCAAAGGAGTCAGCAATAAATTCAGTGACATTTAGTAATTGATGAGTAGTACTGTGTCCAGCTCTGAACCCATATTGCTCATTGCTGATGATGTTGTTATCTTCAAGATGTTTGGTGAGTCTTTTCTGAAGAATTCGTTCAAAAATCTTGCCCATCCCTGGAAGTAAGCTGATCGGACGATAAGAATTGGGATCTTTAGGATTTTTGCCAGGCTTAAGAAAAGTAATAATATTAGCATTTTTCCATTGCTGTGGATAATAATTCAGCCGGATACATGCATTAATAATATTTGTAAGAAGCACAATATAATTTTTAGGTAGGATCTTTAGGATTTTATTTGAAATTCCATCAAAGCCTGGCGCTTTTCTATTTTTTAAATTTTTGATAATTTCATAGATTTCAGAAGGAGAGGTAGGAGTCACGTGATCAGTTCCAACACGATCGGTGAGATGCAGGTTGAAATTGTTCACATCTTCATCAATTTCGGAATTACTATTGTAGTTATTAGAGAAAATTTTTTCAAGGTGCTCAGCTAAAGCTTCCGCAGTTTCTTTCTCAGAGTAAACCAATCCATTATTAGTATTAATGGGGCCGATGTCATTGAAGACACTATCAACGAAATGTGATTACCTCTGACCAATAGGATTGGATCAAGGATCAAGGAAGTTAAAGTTACGGAGTACACTAGGGCAAAGCCTTTAACTACAAATCATCAATAATAAGTTAAATCATCAAAAGAGGGGATCATCAAATACGGGAAAATTTTGAAAGCCAAGAAATAAAATTTTATTAGCTCAGATAATGCCTTCTGCATGGGACAAAAAAGGTAAAAACCCAATGAAGGACTTTAATTTAGCGTCAAAATAAGGGCCAGAATCAATTTAGATAGGGTCAATCAATGCTTCAATAATTTTGAATAAGATATTGTTAGGTGGCATGAGCTTTCCTTGATTCTTGATATCATAAAAAAATAAAGATAAAAATCCTAAGCCAAGCAGCGCGAGTAAAGAGCGTTCGCGAGGTCAATGAACTATTACTTCACTGATACTCGTTTCCGCTCGGAGTCTAGGAGAGTGGGAGGGGGGACCCGTTAGGCAGGTCGAAAAAGTAACAGAATCAGAAGTCAGCTGACTGAGAGGAGAGAATTTTGACCGCTATTCAGTGCATGGACTAAAACATGGAATTCCTCTCATGTAAACTAAAATTAACTGGAGTAATTTCAATTATAAAATTAATCAAATCATTAAAACTGCCTCTCCTCCTCTCAGTAGCACAGCTCACATTGATACTGCAATTGAAAATCTGAATAAGAACATCCAGGAAGCCATCAACAAATCAAAAAGAATTCTTGCGGATGAGCTCATCACTTTGCCTACAAATATCAAACAGAAGATAAATGAGAAAAACAGACTCAGGAAAATTTACCAACGCTCACAAAACCCGCAAGATAAAAGAAAATTTAATAAATGTCATAAAGAACTCCAAATCATTATCAAAAGCTATAACCAAGAAAACTGGCAGAAATTCATCTCAAACATCTCACACACAGATCAATCAGTCTGGAAAATAGCTAAAGCCATCAGATACAATAGTAATAACATTGGCCCTATTAAAAATAATAATGAAATTCTTTCCACACCTAAAGAAATTGCTGATCTCTTCGCTAACAACTATCAAGATCAATTCTCAAACAACTCTTACCCTAGCTCAAATGACTGTAACGTCTCAGAGCATGTCAAAAATTTTTTACAAGAAAATAGAAACATCAGAAGTCACCCAACAAGCCCTCAAGAACTTAAATTAATTATCAAAGACCTAAATATCAGGAAGTCAACAGGATATGATGGTATCTCAAATGCAGCTATCAAAAACCTTCCCATCAAAGCTATTGTACTGATTGTCAACATCATAAATGCCTGTCTAAGAAATAATTACTTTCCCAAACTCTGGAAGCACGCCATAATTACAGTACTTATAAAACCAGGGAAAAATCCTTCCGATACCTCTAGTTACAGACCCATTTCTCTCCTTCCTGCCATTGGAAAAATTTTTGAAAGAATAATCGTCAATAGAATCAAGACCCACCTCAAAACTAATAGCATCTTAAACCCTAATCAATTCGGCTTCAGATCTGGCTACTCTACAGTGCATCAAATATGCAGAATTGTGGAATATATCAGTGAAGGCTTTACTAAAAAAGAAACATCCATTGGTATCTTTTTGGATATCGAAAAAGCTTTCGACCGTGCCTGGTTTGACGGGCTGCTCATCAAATTGATAAATTATAACTTCCATCCAGGAATCATCTCTCTAATTCATAGCTTCCTCACCAATAGAACTTTCCAGGTTAAAATTAAAAATCAACTCTCAGATATCAAAACTACTACTGCAGGATTAGCACAAGGATCAATCCTCTCACCTATTTTATTTAATGTTTACATCAACGACATGCCTACCAGCAATAAAGTTCTAACTGCCTGCTACGCAGATGATACTGCTCTTATAAGCAAATCAAGAAACCACAAAATTGCCAGGAAAAACCTCCAAGAATACATCGATCAAGTTGCACAATGGTACAGAGCCTGGAAAATCAAAATAAATCCCAGCAAATCTACACTCATCCATTTTAGAAAAAACCAGACTAGAAGAAATTTAGGAGGAATTAACATTAACAACAATAGCATCCCCAGAGCTCACCAAGTTAAATATTTAGGAGTTACAATAGACGATAAACTCACTTTCCGTAATCACCTAGTCAATGTTCGGAACAAGGCCTTCCAAGCTACCATGGCTGTTTATCCCCTCCTTGGAAGAAATTCAAACCTTAATACCAAAAGGATCCTCTACCTACAAAGTATTCGCCCTATTCTTCTATATGCAAATCCCGCATGGTGTATCTCTGCCAAAACAAACAGGACGCAGCTGCAAACTCTACAAAACAAAATATTAAGAATCATCACAGGAGCTCCCTGGTTCATGAGAAACCATAATATTCACGAAGATTTAAAAATCAAACCAATCAATAGCGAAATTCTTAAAGATACACACAACTTCTACCTTCACTGCAAAAATCATCCTGACCCCAATATACAAAAATTAAATGATTATGATGGCTCCATTATACTTAAACAGAGAAGACCAAAAAATATTTTTCACGATGAAAATTGGTAACTTCTTCAAAACTTCACGACTAAAAAATTTTCTAAGTCCAACTTTTAAGCTCCTCCCATCACGTGACCTCTGCACCTCCCTCAAGACGGATCTTAGCCCTCAGAAGTTAAATCAAAAATTTATGTACATACTTCCTATTCTACTCTAATGTATATACTATGTTACTCAGAAATTTTTATATAGAAAATTTTACTGGATTTATCGCATTTTGAGCAAGAAAATTAGGTTTTTATCTGCCGCTTAGCTATAAGGAAGTCCCGCCCACAGGCGGACAGATGCCTCTTATGTATATATATTTTTCACTTCATTGTACCATATTTACTCAAGATTTTTGTTTCTCCATATATTTTTACGCATCTTTGTGCTATTACTCAAGAAATTTACTTATTACTCAGGAAAAAACTTTCATATATTGGAAACTCACTCTAAGCCAATAGGACTCTTAGGGCACGCCCACCAAAGACGAACTTTTGAACTTTCTAAACTTTTGGCTAGATTTACGTGTAAATAATTATTTTCCCGCATTAAGGATAGCATCTATTTTATTGCAAAATTCATTTTCTACTTGTACTTACTTCTTTCCTACCGGAATCACTAAATCAGTTACTCATGACGTCATCACCTACCCAGGACGCAACTACAGCATTTCATCTATTACCAAATACCTTTGCCAGGACCTTTTCACCATTTTTCACCAACTTTAACTGCATTAACTCTACTCCCTGCCATTTTACAAGATAATTGCTTATCAATACCTCAATAATTTCCAATCCTACAACATTTCAACTTTCACTCGCTGCCAATAGATGGCAGCACATTTGCAACGTAGCGCTTAGGAGGCGCTTTCCCAAAAATTTTTTATTTGGGTATAATTCTTCACAGGAATTGCAGATCGGGTATGATCTTTATACTAGTAAGGGCCTCAGGCCGAAGACTAGTTTCCCAGGATATGATACGGATACGGATACGGGCCTCTTAAGCAGGTGTGAAAGAATACAATAAGCAACCCTTTTAAGGGAAGGATAAAAGCATTTAATGTTAAGTGCAGACGCGTGCGCCTGCTTTTAAAAGGACTCTTCTTAAAGAGCCGCTAAGAAACTCTTGTTAAAGAGTTGTAGTTCGGGTTCCGCTGGTCAATGCCCTTTGCATTGTTCACGCAGCGGCGGGGGGGGAAGGAACGAGATGTATGCTTCCACTCGGGCATCCGTACTTTCATAACGTCGCCTTTTGAATGGTGTGATGGTATACTCAGAATTTAAAATAGTTCTGGGTCGCTTTTTTGATGATGCGACCGCAGGATCATATACTGGTAGCGTATGAAGTACTGGATTTCCGACGAGATGGATATTTTTGAAGAAATTGACCGAAAGTCGCTGTATAAAGGGATTGATGGGCATAATTTTGAGATCATTATGAATATCTTCGTTCCTTACGAACCATGGAGCGTTTAGAACTTGTCGTAATAATTTAGATTGAAAAATTTGGACGTGTTTACGGTTAGTCAGAGCAGCAGAGCCCCAGATGGGACTTGCGTACGTGAGTATAGGCCTTATCATAGACTTGTAGAGTAAAATCTTGTTATCAAGTGACAGGTCGCTATTTCTAGCGAAAAAGGGGCGCAAGTTGGCTTTGGCAGCCTTCGCATTCGCAATAATTTTTTGAATGTGAGGTTGCCAAGTTAATTTTGAATCTAGTATAACTCCTAGATATTTATATGTAGAAACCCAGGGAATAGGTTCACCGAAGAATACAAGATTATCTAAACGTGGGATATTTCTTCGGATGAACAAAGTGGCAGCACATTTTGCAACATTAATTTTGATTTTATACAGTCCGAGCCAGAGTTCTAAGGACGAAAGGTAACTCTGTAATTTAGAGATTACCGTGGTGGTGTTGGCATGTTGTGTTAAGATGGCTGTATCGTCTGCATATAAAGCTAGATCGATACTAGGTGCCTTAGGCACATCATTAATATAGAGGTTGAAGAGAAGCGGTGAGACCAGACTACCCTGGGGGGCACCGGCTAAGATCGGGCGGGGAGAGGAGAGTTCGTGGTTAACTCGCACGCGGAAACTTCTTCCTGATAAGTACGAGTTAATAATATTAATGATATGAGCCGAAAAACCAAGTCGCATGAGCTTGTATAATAATCCGTCATGCCAAACCCTATCAAAGGCTTTGGCTATGTCAAGATAGACAATTCCAGTTTTCTCTCGCTTACGAAAGCCTTCATGAATGAATTCCACTACACGGAGTAACTGGTGTACCGTGGAGTGTTTAGGTCGGAAGCCGAATTGTTCCGGGATGATCAAATTTTGATCTCGACAGAATTCATTCAGGCGATTAAGTAAGACAAATTCATAAACTTTTGAGAGTGAAGAAAGTAGACTAATAGGTCTATAATTGACGGGTAAATTTAAATTTTGTCCCGGTTTTGGAATGGGTACGACTGCTGCAATTTTCCAACAGTCGGGGAAATAGCCTCTCCTGAGCATAAAATTAATAAGGACCGTAATCCAAACAATAAACATTACGGGGAAATTTTTGATCATGCGATTCGAAATTGAATCTAAGCCGGGAGCCTTATTTGGCTTTAGTCTTTCAATATAGGTCATCACCTCAGCAGGATCAGTGGGCCTGAGTTCAGGCGTGTAAGGTTGTGATAAAAATTCTTCAACCCGTGCATGGATGCGCCCCTGTGTAACCGGGCGGTTACAGTAGGCGTCGTTATTGGGTGTGAATTGAGTAGCAAGGCTGTCAGCTAAGATTTCAGCCTTTTCAGTGTCTGTGTATGCCATCTGTGCACCATCGGCCGTTTCAAGGGGCGGAATGTGTCTAGATTGTTTGCGTAATCGGGCGGCAGCGCGCCAAACCGATCCGTCATCAGTCGTTAGGGACTCAATGTAATGTTTCCACTCCGTCTGTTTAATTAGACGGGTTTCAGTCCTTATCTCGTTCTGTATTTTACGGAATTTGGTCCGGATGCTGGGATCTCGTGACCTTTGCCAAAGTTTCCGTAAAAAGTTCCGCTGCTTAATTTTGGATTTAATCTCAGGTGGGAGTCGAACATCCGGATACATAATTGGTTTTGAAGCCGCAGCTCTCGCTTCTTTGAGTATAGACTCCAAATTTTGTAAACACCTGTCAAAGTCCGAATTGCTGGAAATTTTGATAGGGGGGTAGCAGTACGTTCCAAAATAAATCTAAAATCGTCCCAATTTGTTGAGACTTGCTCCTGTAATTTTGAGTAACGATTTTGAACATCTAAGGTAATCAAAACAGGATAGTGATCAGAGTCTAAGTCTTGTATCACTTTAATTTCATGCCGAAAATGAACCAATAGGATTGGACCAAGGACCAAGGAAGGGGTCAATTACGGGGCACTTAGGCAATTTGCCTTTATCCCCACATCATCATTTAATATATTATCTCCAAAAGAGGGGTTCCGCAAAAGATAAATTTAGTGCCAAAAATTTGGGAAAATCCAAATAAGAATCCTGCCTTCGCAGTGACAAAAAAGGTAAAAAACACTGAAGGACTTAATTTAGTAGATTTTTGTGTCGAAATAAGGGCCAGAATCAATTTAGAAGGGTTACATCATGAATTTTGAAAGCATCTAGTTTTCCTTGATCGATGGTCATCATTATAATTATGGTGTTAACAGCGCGTGACTGGAAGTGTTTGCGAACTTCTTTCGCGCTCACTTCGGGTCTAGGAGAGGGGGGGAGCGGGAACTCGTTAGGCGAGTTGAAAATTTAAAGAGACAGGGCCGAACTGCCTCTGAGGAGAAACATTTTATGATTAAATAGTTACTATTAACGTTAGGTGTTATGAATTTTGAATAATAGCATCATAAGAGAATTAAAATAATATCTTAGAGTCCTTTATAGAACTTTATTTAAGAAATAAGTAATAGAGCGCCAGAACCCTTTTAAGAAGGGAACAGAAGGCGTTAAGATAGCAATCTATAAGATTGCGTCAATGGTTGCCCCGGTTACGGGACAGAGATAGTGGACCTGGGTGAAGCTGCGCGCGCAGCCCAATAGGATTGCAGGGTGTAACCGAGTTAAGCCAATCCTTCGTAAGCTCCGAAATCGAATT
>KK118804.1:858841-912083 GCA_000611955.2 Stegodyphus mimosarum | reverse complement strand
TATAAAGAAAAAAGGAAAGAAAGGAAAGTGTGAGGTGGCAAGTCGAAGGTGGATTCCGAAGTACTCTTGCTGCAGGCTTAGAAATAATAAGTTTCTGATCCTTTTCTTAGGTATGTAGCTTACTATGATCTGAATAGTGTCTTATCCTTTTCTTAATAGCAATGGGATGCTTTCTTGGCGACTTATCACCCTTTGATACATGTTGTCATCTTTTTGCGCCTAAATGATTGCAGTGAATAATATCTTCAGAAAATAATCCGTGTTCTTAAATAATCAAAAATGAACAGTTCTTATAAGTAAACAAAATAGAACTTCAGTTATGAGACTTAAGAACAACATTGTCAGAAAATTTGGCTTAATGCTTCAAACTCCAATACACATATTTGAGAATTTAAAAAAAGATTACGCACATTTAAAGTAGCTTTTTTTTTTCAACATTTGTGAGCAAAAAGAGTACTGTGATCAGTTCTAGCGTAACAAAATATTTAACAAGCTTTATTCAATTTCCATATATGAGATGAAGTTTATAATTCTAGTTTCTATTCGAAATTTCTTCAAATGTGTAAACCTAAAGCGATTTCGTAAGCATATAAGCAAACTGTCCAGTGAAATTTTTATGAAAAACAACGCATTCCTTTACTCGGTTTGGAACAGAACAAATGAACCGCTAACATAATTTTAACATGAATTTCTATTTCTTACTAGTCTGCTCTTTTTTAAGCTCAAATAAAATTATGCTAGTAATTTTCTTACCAAATATGACTCTAACATTTCATTTGAACTGCTAGACATCGCCGCCATAAGTAAAACTTCAAGCTTAAATCATTATATAATGCAGATTCATATTCTTCATTGAATCGTCCACAGTAGTTTGAATTTTAGTATCTTATGATCATTAATACAATAATCAGGTACATGATCAGTTTCCAAATAAACCCTTGTACTCAGCCAAAGCTTGAGGTATGCATGTTGACTGAACTAATATTTATTGAAAAATCAAATTTTCAATTACATGTGCTGCTTTACACCTGCTTAATTTCCCACCTAATTAGCAAATTTAATACCAAATAAATAATTTCTTACCTAATAAAGCAATAAAACAGTCACCTCAACGTAACTGTAATTAAAAATACAAGTTTTGCGGCAAAATGCTCTTGTAAATAGTAAAATGTTCCTCGTAGCAGAAACAAAGAATTTTTTCTTAAATATAGCAGGACTAAACTTCCAAAAACCATATTATCTTCTTAAGTTTAAAGCTGATAAGACTTGAGAATACTTTACGTCTTTTATTTCATGAAAAATAGAGCAATTGAAATTCTAGGCTGAACAAATACTGATCTCACTAAGTACAAGTGATATAACTATAGAAAGCGTCTTATTAAAACAGCTGAGTCGTGTTACATATCATTTCGGTAAATATGTTTTTCTCCCTGCCATTTGGAGTGACATTCATATTTCTGACCGAATGCATAATTAAAATCGATGCAATTTCAAAAATGTTTTAAGTACATTTTCACAAATATTTCTTCGTATTCTTTATGAAGCTGATTTTTTCCGTTTAATTGATTTCTCTCCATAACAATCCTTCTCTGAACATAAAATTAATGAAACAAGCGTCGGAAGTCAATTTATTCTTCCTCTAACATTTTTCGGTACTTCAATTAGTATTGGAATTACAACTATTGACGAACACTTAATTTTTCCACAATGTCAAAAGTGCTAAAGGATTAAAAATAAATTATCTGAAACAAAATTTATTTATATTTCTTTGTGGTTTTAGTCGAAATCATTTACCATACCTATACTGAATATATATCTAGTTTTACCACAATTAAAATCTATCCTTTCTAGAATGAGAGGAATAGTTTATACAACCAGAATCCATCGCCTCCTACTAAATTTTCTGTCTTCTTAAAGTATAGAAAGTTATCGATTATAGAATTCTGTTTTGTGATAAAAAAATTATAAATGATACTGCCAATGTTTTTATTGAACTTCTCAGAAGTATGAAGTTATGATTTACAAAAATTTTTATCAAGCTTTCAGAGGCATGAAATTACCAACGACTGCAATTTGTTTTGTGATAAAATTTTAAAATCCTAATACCAATATTTTATCAAAAATTTCAGAAGAACGAAGTTCATTCCAATAACGAATAAAACTACTATAGTATTGCTGCACGTAACTTAATGAGCACCTTTTTTCTCTATTCTTTTAGACATTTCCTCTTGATGCCATTACTTCTGGGCTTTTTCTACGGTAAATGGTCAACTTTCTTTTAAAGAAATGCGCATGAATTACTTTTTGCTATTAATGTTTTCTTCTTTAAAGTTCGCCCAGCTCTTAAATCGATGTAGTTTATTACACTTTTTGATACCGAATGATTCTCGCCTTTTTTTCTTAGAATTTCAACGGCATACCAGTTAATCCCCATTTATTTCATCGACAGATTTTCTTCTTTAAGAATGAAGTTAGCAAGCATATGTAGTTTTTAATTGTCTGATATTATAAATTACACTTTTGTATTCTAATACAACTGCAAATATTTATCTGTAAGGTTTATTTTTATTGCATTGATATTAATACATTACAAGAAATATGCTAGTTTAAGAGCGTAATATGATGCCATTTTTCGATTCTTAGATTATATTAGATTTGAATAGAATTTTAAAAAGGGGGCTGGGAGAGAGAGGAATTCAAACTTTATTTTGAACAAACATAAGATGCAAAGCATTTAAGAGAAATAAATATTAAATTTTAATTAAATTAAGGATTCATAACATTTCATTAAATAAGTCAAATTTATTTATAAAAGTTGGAAATCGTAAATGTGAAATTTATATCGGATTTTAACGAAAGTTTCCCGTTACCTCAAATATCGTCTGCGCAAACGGTTGGCGTTGGCTGTATTGTGAAATTTGTAAAATAATATCGTTATCATTAAGTACAAAGTGTCTTAAATGAAACTATTACTCTACCAAAATATAACCATCATTTACTTGTTGTTGCAAAACGTCAACATTGAATTCTGTTGCAAAACGTCAGTAATGCCACCAAATCATGTGCACAGCTTTAGGTACTAATGTTGCATCACATGACACTGTGAAGGTTTGGTACCGAAAGTTCAAAAACGAGGACTATGACATTCAAGAAGCAGAGCGCTCTGGCCGGCCTACTGACGTTAATGAGACTCGTCGAGCACTCGAGAGTTTGGAAAGAGTTAGACGTTGGTGCCATGTCCCTTAGCCGCGCTATGCATCGCAACTACTTGACGTACAAGTTCAATCACTGTGTGCCGCATGACCTGACTCAAGCAGATGAGGACAGACGTGTTTGGGCCTGCACTAATCTGCTCGAATATTAATGCAGGGACAAAATTCTGAATCCGATCGTCACTGGTGACACAAGTTCAATGGCTGGGAGTCGCATGAGCTGATGAGAGCAGATGTATTCGCGCCTGCACTGATCTGCTCGAATTTTAATGCAGGAGTTCCGGCGTAAAAAGGTAATGATCCATCAAGATAATGCAAGACCACGTGTATCTGCATTCACCAGCTGGACTCTACGCACTCAAATGTGATCTTTTGCCATACCCAAATACATGGCTCCGACATCGCTTCTTCGGATATTTACCTTTTTTCACACGTGCAGCTACATCTTGTTGGTGCTATATTCCATTCTGCACAGGACATCCGAAATGAGATTGATCTGCTTTTCAACTCCCGACCACCACGTTTCTGAGCCAAAGGCTTTGAAGAACTACCAAAACCTTGGCAGAAAATCATAGATTTGAGTGGTGATTACTACCCGCGCTAAAGATACTGCTTTTCTTTTTTTTTTTTTTTTTTATCTTTAAGAACGCCTTTTGGCGGGTAACTTTTGTTATAACCAGGTATTTTCTTAAACATTATGTGCGCTAGCGAAAGTTTTGTTAAACGATAATATTAAATAATTAATGGTTTTAACTCTTTATTTATTAAAATTTCTCTCAGTAAAGAAATCAGTAGAATCATTCAGTCGGATCAAGGGTAGATCATTGCATGAAAGCCGAGATTAAAAGAAATATCCTAAAAGATACTCGGAAGTTATTGAAAACCATAAAACTTTAAAAATAAGCTGAGAAATTTCATAATCCAGATGAGTCTATTGATTTACAAAATAAATGTTTATTGTACGCTTAAACAAGAGTAACTAAGGAACACAGTAATAAAAATGAGTAACTTTGAAAAAGAAGTTGTTTGAGACAAGCTTACTTTGAAAATAATTGTCGTGTTTCATCATTCGTCGAGCTAACCAGTTTGAAGAAACTAGAGTTAGTTTCTTTGGCTATTAAGTAGCAGAAATGCCTTTATTATTCTTAACATGTAGATACATATTCTTATCTATTTTTCTTCTCATGCGTAATTTGGCACATTTGTTAAGTGTCCTTTTTTTTTTTTTTTTTCGTTGTTGTCTTTATCTCTTTCAATTAAATTCACCGCTGATGTATTGCGCTGTTCAGAACTTCTGTTTCATTTAAGAGTTAACAGTCTGAGTCATCTTCATCCTCCTCTCTCCACAGTACAACGTCTCTTTATAATACTCCGTCACGTCCTTGATACTGCACTTCTTGAAAATACGACCAATTACTGTTTGAGGATCTTCATTTTCATTTTTAAGGAATTTTGAAAGGAGCTGAAAATTTAGTATCCTCTGCAGCAACTGCAAAACTGGAAATTAATTATCTCAGTTTTTAAATTTTATAATACTTGCTGAGTTCATTTGTTTTATTCTCTAAAGGCCAGCTCTTCGTTTTCTAAAATTTTACTCAGTAAAATTTTTTGTAAAGACATTTATACGTTGATGACTTCTTGGTCCATTGACTGAAAAGAGGATTTTACATTGGCTGACATGATTCTCTCGTAATTCCTGTTGATGTAATATAGCGCCATCTATCTGCGCAAATTTTTATCTAAATATTTATCGTTTGACAAAAAAAAATACACTCTTGTGATTTATTTTGGTACAAGTCGCATTTATTCAATCTTTATTTATTTTTGAAATCTTTAAGAACTTTTATGCGACTCTATAAATACTTCTACGCAGTAAATTTTCTGCTGAATTTGTAAACATAATGAAAATATTATGATCTCTTAGTACTCTGTTATACTGAAATCATTATTCATTCAGAGATTATGACTTATCTAACTGCATTTTCAAGAAAAGAGAAAGTCTTCTAGAAATAGAAAAAAAAAGAAAAAACAGAAAAAAGATTACAAAATCTTTTTTAAGTGTACGACTGAAATATTACTAGAACTAATATAATGCTTGGATATGCTATAAAAAGGCTTAGGTGCAACCAAATTGTGTATCTGAAATCGAAATGCCTTACAAAGCGAAGGATAAACTTACTATCATTCACCGAGATCCTATTTTACAGGTAATAAATGCGTAGCAAATTTTGAAAATTATCCTACTAAATATTTGTCTTTTGCCTTAGAATGTCCCCGCAATGTTGGGAGAGATTTAATTGTGGAATGCGTTATATGTATAATAAGCACCATTTTATGCTGGGAAAATTCATAAAAGAACATCGAGATTTAACCTTTCTGTTGCTGGTATATAACAGGATGAAACAATAATGTAACGTGTAATTTCAGGCGGACTGTAATAGTGACAACATGAAACGTTATCTAACCGGTCCGGAGAAGCCCATCTATTAACCAACGACAATAAATATTAGGTCTGCATGAGTATCGAAAAAACAAATCCATCCTAACTCTGACATCAATAGAGAGAGGGGAAAAAACGAATTGTAACCACACTGTAAAAAAATTCTGTAAGGTTACTAAAAACCTCATGGAAACTGGGATGCAACATACTATTTGAGTAATTACAACAGGGACATTCTAAGTAGCTTTTCAAGGATTATACCTGTAAAGGTTACAGAAGTTTGGTATGTAATGTTACAGAAAGTAACTGTGTAAGCAAAACAGTCTTCGTACGTAGATTACCAAACGATGTATCTGTAACGGTTACCGATGTTTAATCTGTAATGTTACAGGAAATAATTGCGTGAAGATAACATAGTTTTCGGATCTGGAGTACCGAAGGATGCATCTGGATCTGTAAAGGTTAAGGATGTTTGATCTGTAATGTTACAGGAAATAACCCTGTAAGCAGAACATATTCTTCGATGTGGATTAGCAAAAGATGTATTTGTAGATTACTGACATTCAGCTTGTAAGGTTACAGCAAGTGATTATGTAAGCAGAACATGTATTTTATATATTAAATAGCAGTAGATACAGTATATGTATAACTTGCAGATATTTTTTTAAGGTTATTCAATGCTCTTCTAAGTTATTACACATGTAGAATGTCCTTATGTTAAACACAAAAATGTTACAAATATTTCAATCTTAATATCAATACAAATAGTTATGCATGTATAAGATGTTCGTTGCATATGAAATCTGTGCATATGTTTTGCCTGTATAATGTAATGCTATTATAATGAAATACATTGCATTAAATATTTTGAGTAAAGAAAAAGTGTGCAATTTTAGCTATTTTCGGTTGCTTTAAGAAATAATTACATTCGATACTCTGCATGAAATAACGCATTTTCTTTCAAAATATTCCCAATATTATGTTAAAAATAATTCATTTGATACACTTCTTTTCCTTTACCTAATTTTCCTTTATTGAATTTTAAAATACAAGACATCTGAAAATGATATAAGCATCATGGAATTTCAGGATAAAAACAATATACCATGCGTAATACTTTTGCGGTAATAAATGAGTAATGTTCTAGAAGTCTTCCCCCCCCCAAACAGTGTTAATCTAAGTTGAGAGTGCAGTTACGTTCGATTACAGTAAAAGATATTTTAATAACATTTTGTTTCAATAAACAATTCAAAATAAATTTTGCTGTAATTAAAAAAAACTAAATAGAAGATATTATTAGGTAAAATAGAATTCAACAATAAACCTAATTAAGTTATTCAAAATTTGTTATTTCCATGCTTAATCATTCATTTAAATCACAAAATTTAACTTTATGCATAACTGTTTTCTAATCACTTAACTGAAATAATGAATGACAGCTATACTGGTGTTTTACCTGTTTTAAATAATTACACTTTTTTGGTATCAATAAATTATGTTCTTTCCTTCAAAATTATTTTAAAGCTTAATATAATATATTTTGCTAAATTCAAAACTGCAGAAATTGTCATATGTTTAATTTTTCAAGTTGTTGTTCCAATAAAACATTTACTGCCTGCCAACAGTCAAACAGTAAGCTGAACACTAGCATTTGGATCTAGATTCAAATCCCAGAGAACGGGCTACCTGCATAAGAATCCCCCCTCGCTTCATGTGTAACATGAATACAAGCAATTCTTCTTTTCCTTCAGCAGATGCTCTGTCATTGCTCGTGCTCTGCCATAATTCAAATAATCCTTCAAAACATTTAAAAATTGGTACATACAACTTTAAAACTTTGTCCCAATTTGCAGCTGTAAAATTTAACAGAATCCCTTTATATTGTGTTCTATCATACATCATGAATGCAAAAATATCTTAAAATTTCAAGGAAGAAAATTAACTTAGTTAACTAACTTTAACTATATTACATTTTTCTCTGCTGTGCCTACTAAATTTAAGAAGGCAGACTTTATTAAAATTCAAGTCTAATTAACTGCACAGCAGGGAAAAAGCTCTTAATTTTTTTTTAATATGGATGACACATTGCACAATGACACAGTGCTCGATTCGATAAAATTTTAGTTTTCTACCCTACCTCCTATTCAAAAACATTATGAGTCTAATTTTAGTACTATAACCAAAATGAATCAGATTTATTTCCTTGACCAAACTCAAGTCAAAAATAGAATAATTACTGAGAAATTTCTATAAATAATCTAATTATTGTCAAAATTTTCTAATCTTCATTTATTAAACAATACAAAATAATATTCTTATTAACCATAATTGCAAACTTGCGAAAGCTTTTAAAGTTTTATAATTATAAAGTCTGTGTCTCTGTGGAACATAAACTTTTGAAAGGTCTTTGAAGAATTATCTTCAGGCCTTGTGAAACTAAACAGAGATCAGAAGAAGGGTGTATAAGACCCTTTATTCAATCATAAAATTAACAAAGACCCACCTTGGGTTACAAGAAGCCAACACTTCTGGCTTAACAGAAATACGTAATAAATAGTAATTTCAAGGTGTGTAGGTTAGCCTAACAGCTCACAGAATACTTTAATGCACAGGAAGAGCTCTGGTCTAAAATAACCGGCGAGACAAGCCTAAAGGCAAAAACACATCAACGACAAGTCGCGAATAATCACAGCACAACGTGGCCTAGACTAGGCAGACACGCTCTGAAAACTAACTTCCGAAACTCTTGCTTAAATAGCATTTCATTTTACCTTAATCTGAATAAACTCTCGCTCTCTCATTTACATTCTGATATGAAAAGTGTGGGTGAAAAGAGAGTAAATAGGAAAGGTATTTCAACTTAAAATGGACTATTAGTTAAAATTTAATAGATAAACCTCACGCAATGATATTTACATCTTCATTGAACAAAATTAAATTTGTGGATAGATTTTATTCAATATAAAAATTCTACAAGTTAGCATTTGTTCACATGATATATAAATTAAGTGTTCATGACTTTATAAGTATATAATGAACCATTTCAATGTAATACTAAGCAATTACACATTTTATTCTGAAAGTATGAGTTACTAGAAAGAAAATCCTGGGAAATGCAATATATCTTACACTTAATAAATTAATTAATATAGCTAGCATAGATATCTGTAATGAACATTCAACATAATTTCTAATAATGAAATTTGTTGTACATAACTACATATTATTAGTTTACCGTGGAATAAAAACGAAAATCCTTTTAAAAAGCAAGTATATATGATAACATTTCTTTACAGATAATTATTCTAAAGTTAACCCCTTTTCATGTGGGCTATAGCGACTTTTTTTTTTTTTTTTTTTTGTATTGAAGCCATTAGTCATTTATTCAATCAACGAGGAACAGAAAACCAAATCAACAAGGTCTGCTATTTCCTGCCCCATATTAAGTAACAAATTTTAAATCTCCATTATCCTTATTTAATGTAATGAATGCATGGGACATAGGTCCGAGCCCCAAGGAAAAGGTTAAATCAAACAGCAAGAAGGATGGAAAAGCTTTTTTTTTTACTGAGTATTTATATATGCTGAATTGCAACAGATTTTCTTTGTTCTCACCATAGCTATATAATTTGCCTTTTATAAAGTCCCTTTCAATGTTCCTATCTATTTCACTCAATATTTTAAATTACATGCAGTTCTTTTAATTTAAAAATCACTTGTTTTAATTTAAATATGAACTATCAGTTTTAAATTAATACCAGATTTGTAAAACTAAACAGTTCTTATTAAAGAAACATTTCTAATTTTTAGATTTAAAAAGAAGGGAAAAGAATGATATTAATAAAAGTAAGTTTTTTACATAGAATGCCATACAAAATCAATTTCATTTATGAATTAAGACATTTTCAAAATATCCACTATTTCCTACCCTTAAAAATTAGCATGATTTTTTTAAACATTTATCTTTCTTTATAGAGAAATGACACAATTATTCCTTAAAATCATACCATTTTGAGATTTTAATATAATCACACTACATAGTTCCTTACTCACAAAACTATTTTTTTAATCAAAAAAGTCATCTTATTTGTGAAATACCGGGTACTGTAATTTAGACTGTGGAAAATACTTGTGCCTGTTGATAGCTTATCAAACACTGAAATTAAAAATGCTGAGATAAATGGTCTGTCTAATTCAAACTTGCTGACTTGACTGATGAATCCTCAGCACATTTTGAGCACAAACTGATCTTCCTTACCTTCATTTAGGTACACCGGTTCTCAACCTTTTTTGTTCCACACCCTTTTTTAACATTTTTAGGTCATTCCAAACCCCTACTTTACAAAACTTGAAATATATATATATATAATTATTTACTTTAATAATTAATTTCAATTTGATTATGTCCTAGGAAATGATAAGAAAATACGAATTTCGTGGAATATTTGTTTAAAGTGAATGGGGGGTTTTAAAAGTGTAAAACTTAGCAAAGGTATTGTGAAAAGCAAAAAAATGTAATATGTGTATAATTTAACGAATGAATTTAATTTAATAAAAATTTTTAAATAAAATAATAAAAATATTTTACAACAAAAATTGTTGCCGATTCCATAGAAAGATCCTGAGTTTCCAAGGGGAATGCGTCATACTACGTATAGCATCTATTTAGAATTAGATTATTAAACATGTTTTATAAATTAAACAATAAGCAGTACAGAAAATGTTCGTGAATACCAAAACTTGAATAAAAGCAGTCTTTTATGTTCATAAATTAAACAGCTAACTAAAAGACTGACTGCATTCCCCTCTGGAAATTATGAAATTCCTCCCTTGTTAAGAACCATTGATTTAGAATTTATAGTATGACTATAAAGTAGCATTTTAAAAGGCAACAATACTATTGCAGATCTTGAAAAATTGTAAAAAATTCATGTGACAAAACAAAATTCCTAAATTTTAGCAGACAATTCTTATTTTCTTTTGCACACAATTTCAAAAAGAGTTTCCAACTGTAAATATATAAAAAAAATTATCACATTTCAGCAAGCACTCTGATAGAAAATTATTTTATATTAAAACCCACAAAATAGAAATTAAATTTTTATTTTTCATTCAGAAACTCTAAAGAAAAAATAAATAAAATTTGCAGATCCTCTTTGTTTTCATATTAATCAGGTCCTCCTCTTAGGACATTCGAAACATGGCTCCTGAATAAAGAAAAAAGTTTGCATTATGCATGATAATAAATTTTAAATTTGCTATGTAACATTTCATTTCAGCATCTACTTATAATAAGTGTATTTTAAGTACTTGCAAATGATTTAAATCTTTTGACTAATTAAACTGCAAATAAGATGCATGCTGGTCCATTCATGAAATCATGAATTGAAAAACAGATTGCATGTATCATCCAATTTTTGAAACAAAAGCTATGTAAATATAAATTAATCATTTTGCAGAAAATACTTCCAGATTTATTAAATAATTACTAAATTTATCTGCAACATAAAGCAGTTATAATAAGAATAAAATTTTTTTAACAAAAATTAATTTCTAAATGAATTGAAATACATTAAGGCAGTGTTTTCTAATCAGGGATCTGTGGACCACAGGTGGTCTCTGAAGTCCTAAAAGGGCCCTTGTGATTCTCTTAGCTTTTCTAAAAAAGATAAGCAAAATTAGCTGAAAATCTCAGAGTATAAAAATTACCCATAACAATCATCTCTTATGTTTTTCCCAAGAGTCTCCCAAATTTATGAAATATATTACCTGTTAACTTACCTACGAATTTCCCACTCTAATCTTAACAACAGAAGACGAATTTAAAGCACTATGATGCTAATCGATAAGCTCATCCATCTCATTAATAATCTTGAATTATTAAAAACAAACATAAATTTTCTTGTAGTAACTTAATACCAATATAAAATTTATTGAATTTTAATTATTTAAAGATATAAGTACACTAGTAGTAATATATACTAAAAAATACTTTCAAATGGAACAGGAATCAAGTGATTCACAAAACGTTGTAATTTATAAAAGTGGTCCTAACTTGAAAAACGTTTGAGAAATGCAACATTAAGGAACAAGAAATAAATTTGCAGATGAGATATTAATCACAGTTTCGATAACAAATTATATAATCTGAAACGAGAAAATTAATGAAGTTATGATTAATACTGTTAATCTCAGCATTCTGCTTGAAGTAATATCTATGTCAGTATTCTCAAACTTTTTGTTCCAGCAGGGACCATTTTTATAAATTAGAATGTGCTCGCAGATCACCTTACTCAACCCCTTCAGAAGCAATTTTTTAAGCATACGTTACTACCAATATACTTACATTTTTAAAATGCAGCTAATTAAAATTTTTAACTTTATATTGGTCTTTACTTAAGTTAACAGAAGATTTATATTCATTTTTAACAATTTAAAATTATATGAGTTTGGATAATGTTTATCTTATAAACTAAAATTTAAATAAATGTTGTTCTTCACATTAATAAGAGGAGACTGAAGCTGTCTATTCTTTCACACATTTATCTATAAGTTTAAGCCTGTGATCGGCATATCCATCGAGTCGATTTCGGTCCATTGTTTTTATTTGAGTTAGTGATGAAAACCTTTTCTTACACAGATACATAGAAGCAAATTTAATTATAATTTTAAATCTTTATTATACAGTTCACTACATACTGTATTCTCTGGTAATGAGGATCAGAAATTAATCATACTTCTCCTTGGAGCTTTATTTTAAGTCCATTGCCATTACAGAGTTTAATTGACTGTTCTCTTTCATATAATGACAGTTTGCTATTTTCAAAATTGCAATTGAAAGAAACAAGAACCCATGAAAATTCGTTATATTTACCACTTGGAAAATAAATTTCAAACCGTGACCCCAAAGTTTCAAGATGCAAACGTATATCATTGATAATTCTTCTGTAGTAATGATATAATTTCCTACTAACAAAATTATATGGTTTTGAAATAATGAAACGGTTCTCTGTTTTACACACTTAAACCATAAAATCATGTTTCTTCTCAAACCCTCTAATTCCACGTTGATAATGAGAACAATCAAAGAATTACTTTGCAGGTAGAAAGACAGTTAATTTAATTTTGAATTTCTCGAGCTTTGAGAAAGATATGCGATCACTTATCATCAGCAAGAAATGACTGTAATTGGTTAATTTCATTTACCAGCAACAGAATAACTTTTCCAGCACAATATAAACTTATATGTAACAGCAATGTAAACTTACATGTAACACTAACAGTAAGTATTTAATACCTAGATCTCATTTGTAAATTATACAAAAGTTTGAAAATGCATACACATGATGTTTGAGTATGTTTTTGGTCACATCCATCCATGTAATTATAAAGGTATACCATTTGACAAAGATTTTCAAGACAATGGTGGAATTGGTATTTTTACCGATGGCTCAGGCTGTGGGGGTGGAATTGGCTGTGCCTTGTTGCATTTTTTTATGGTGTCGAAATTCATAATTTAAAAGTTAAATTAACTGAAAATAATTCTGTGTACCAAGCCGAGGTTACTGCAATTAGACACGCAATATTATAGATTAAAGATACTTAAACAAGAGGACAGTGGATAAATTTATATTCAGATGCATTATCGGTGTTACAAAGCCTCCACAGTTCTGAGCCTCAGAATGCTGTCATTGAAGAGATTAAGGGTATATGTTTTGAAATTATAAAGAAGAACATTATAAAATTACATTGAGGAAGAGCTCATGCTAGTATCGAAGGTAATGAGAGAGCGGATCTGCTGGCAAAAGAAGCTGCTCTGGGGGATAGTCATTTAACAGAGAATGTATTGGACTCAAGGAAAGTCATATTGAGACGTATGAAAGAAGATATATGGAATACATGGAAAAGGCAATTGGAGTCTTCTGAAAGAACCTCAAATTATTTTAAAATATTAAAAATTGATAGAAAAATGAATCTTATGCATAATAGTGATACTAATCAGATTATCACAAATCAAGGAAGGTTCCCTGCTTATCTGAAGAGATTTAACCTCCAGGGTAGCGATTTATGCATGAGCTGCAGCAGACGTGGTAAGGTACAACATTTTGTAGAAGAACGTGTTCTGACGGAGGGTGTAAGGGCTAAATATGGAAGGATTAATATTCTAAATCTATATAATAATCAGAACTATGAATAAAATTGAATAAAATATCTAAAGAAATTATGATGGTAGTTAATAAAAATAAAGAATATATTGGAATTATGAACTGAAGAACTATTTTTAAATCAAGAGCTCTTGGAATTTGGAAGATGTACAGGATATGAAATATGAATATACGGCGAACCACAGCTTCCATGTTTTATGTTTTATCGTGTTGTCTTTTCCTTAGTTTTCTAACCAGTTATTTTTTAAATTTTTCTTTTGTTCGTTTTTGTGTTTGTCTGGGCAGCTTGCAAACATCATACTTGTTTGTTTAGTTTTTTTTTTTTTTTTTTTTTTTTTTTTTTTTTTTTGAGTTTTGCATTGTTGTTGGTTAGATGGGCCGGTCCCTCTTAAGCCATATGGCCAGCTCTGCTGGCTAGGAGGTGGGGCCTCGCCCCTTATTCTCCCATTCTCTCACACAAGATGTTTGATAAAGCCAATGAAGTATCAATGAAAATCATTTAATGCATGAACTTCAAAACTTACAAAAGTACCAAACACGTGAACAACAGTGTTATATGTGTTCATCCTCTCAATTAAAAGTCAGTTTGGATATTTCCTATATTAAATATCCTAAGATGGTACCTGATTTATAAGACATTAACTTAACACAGCTGTAAAAAAAATAAGATACCGAAATACACGGTAAAAAGGAAATAAATAAAAATACATAAAAATTTATTGCCTTTAAATGCTAAGGTATCTAATGCTTGAAATATTTTTTATTAGAGAATAATTTTTACATCACTGACATCTAACACTGATATGACATACTTTAAGTATAAATATATAGTGAAACCTCCCTATAACTAACCTTCCACTATGTTATACAATTTTGGTACTGTCTAGAGGAGGTTACTTCACAAAGCGTGATTATCAGCGATATTCAATACCAATGTTTGTAGTCTTAGAATACTTAGCATAGTCACTTTCAGAAGTATAGTTGCTAAATGGGTTTCTGTACTTCAAACAATGGCTTGCATATTTTTAAATCATTTAAAAAAAAGTATACTTTTTGGCAATGCTATTTAAAAATTTACCTCTTCTACTATAAACAAAAATGTAATATTTTTTATGCTAAAGAGTCATTCGTTTATTTGTAACTTACAGGAAAACATCTTAAATGCCTCTAAAGTTTTAATTTATTAAAAACAGCTGTTAAGCAGCAACTTTCCATTCCATTTAAAATTCCTGTTATTTTTCAGAACTAGTTCAAATACTCAAAATGTATGTTTGCGTGGAGTTGCTTAACTTTTGCACGAGCAATATTTATAACTTTAACAAATACGAATTATGAAAACCAATATCTGAGTTTACCTTGATCCTTAGATTTATTAAATCTGTGACATCTTTAATGCCAAAGGAATTTGATGCCCAAAAGTGAGCAATGACTTACTTAATCTGGTTTTATGTTAAAATGGGTGTTTTTAAGTTTGGTTAACAATTAGTAGAGAAACAACCTTGTACTTGGTGTAGATTTAGTCTTTTTTTTAAATAAAAGCTTTAGTGCTGTAGGGTATAAATAGTATCATTATACCTGTTGCTTTCCAGTCTTGCAAATTTCTTTGCTCCTGATGAAGAGGGACTTGTTTGCCTTCAAAACTCGACTGTTTTTCGGACACCTCTCAAAAAGTCTATGCCAAATACAAGATTGTTTCTTTATTAAGTTTCACTTTGGCGTGTTCCTCTTCTGATTTGGTTAACAAGTTATGTTACCCAGTATCGATGGATAGTGAATTTATCATTTTTATTCATTCTGGAAATATATGTACATGACAGAACAAAAATTTTAGATTTTTCAGATGAACTCATAAATAAAAAAATATGAACAAAATTGTTTTATTTTACCAAGTAGTTCTTGAAAATGCGACCAACAATAACTAGAAGTAACTGCAAATTGATACACTTTGTCAAAGAAGAGAAGTAAAGCTGGTAAGGATTTTAATTTCACTAACGTTTATTTTATTTTAAAACTTTATTATCATCTCTTATTTTTCACTTCCGGCTAGAATTAACGCATGAATATTTTTTTGCAAATTTTATACTTAAGTATTTAAGTTGTGGCTTTTTGCCAAAAAAAGAAGGAAGGAAAGAGAGCCCTCTTGGCTACAAGTCTTCACGCGAGCTTGCCATCAGTTACTGTCCGCCTTTAAGGCCAGAGGTTAACCCTCTTGAAAGTTAAAGACGTATTGCGGTTTTTCGCAGTTTGCGTACTACAAACGTAGTAATTTAAAAGGCCAGTCTTAGTGCTAGTCATCTGTGTAAGATATTAAAAATTAGCTCTTATTTAAATTTTAGTTAGTTAGCAGTCTTATATTCTTTTACGTTCAGACCACAAGTGGTTGGTCTTTGTATCCCGAAGTTCGGGAACGTATGTAAAATCGATAAGCAAATAAAGGGGAATTTGAACCCTCCTTATCTTTGTTGTATCTTCTACACACACATGAACATAGCTTTTAGTAAGCTCCCTGTTCCTACTCAGGACTACAGTTATGTTTCCGAAATCAACTAGAATCTACAGAAGTCTTGATAAGCTTACTTTAAGCATTTAGCTATAAGTCATATTTCGAATACATTTTAAAATCAATGACAGTTCCAAACAAAATAAACAAAACAATAATTTTGCAAGCAATTCACATTAAACTATATGACAAAGAGATTGTCAAACAAAAGAAATAGCACAAAAGAATTCAAATTCTCGAAAAGCTGAATTAATTGCTGAAAAGCTGAATAGGCATTAAGCTGAATATTGAAATTAATATATGTGATTTTCCATGATTTCGTATTAATCATGAAAGCTGAAAGTGTTTTGCTTTATTTGCAGTAAAAAAGGATGGTACAGTAAAGATTTGGCTATCAAAGAAAGTTCTGAATTTCGTTCATATTTTTTGTAATTAAAACTAATTGGTTAAATTAAGTATCACAAGGTTAAGACATTAATTTCCTTTTATTTAAAGATACATATATTCTACTTCTGTTTTAGTATTAACAAATAAACAAATCACGAAGCCGAAAATGCCAACTATTAAAAATTAACAAACGCATTCTATACGAAAATTTGCATCGAGTTTACTTCAGAGTACAAAATTTACAGCTTTTCCATGTCTAAATTTACATTAAAAGTACTAGAATGAATGTTACAGTAATATTTTACTTTCCAAGAATACGATGCAAATATAAAGGAAAAAATTGTAATTGAATTTAATCATGTTCTTCGTTTGACATACAATTTATTTTTTCGTAATGTTCATAGTATGTTGCATAGTAATTAAAAATCTGTCCAAGAATGTATACAAGTCATTGCATTGCAAGTCATAGCATTTACATTGCAAGTCATAGCATTTACATTGCAAATCATAGCATTTACATTGCAAGTCATAGCCTTTGCATTGCTGTCTTTCATAAGTGCTAGTTATAAAGGAACTTAATAAATGCTTTATAAGCTGATAAAGAAGACAGTGCTGTATTTAAACTATGTAAAGCAATCTAAGCAAAAAATAAAATCTACATTGAAAATTTTTTTAAATTACAAATGTGTAAGTGTTACCTGATTAGATAATCATTTACGGCGAAATGTATCCTATGTATTAATGAAATAATATCCCGTTTTTAGTTTATGTTACAGTAAAGTTATTTTCCCGAATTTCTTTTTTGGAAAATATTACATTCATTTTCCCTTTATTACATTCATTTTCACTAAGAAGTTATTGAGATTAACAATAACATATATTGTTATTGTTAAATGCCAAATTATATTTTCATTTAACATCCTCTCCAGAAAAATGAAAATATATTTGCTAAAATATAACTAAATTTTAGTAGATAGAAGATATTTTATACATTTTTATGCTACTCAGCTTGTTTATCCGACGAAATAACAAACATTAGTAATAT
This sequence comes from Stegodyphus mimosarum, assembly GCA_000611955.2. Taxonomy (NCBI): domain Eukaryota; kingdom Metazoa; phylum Arthropoda; class Arachnida; order Araneae; family Eresidae; genus Stegodyphus; species Stegodyphus mimosarum. The sequence continues at coordinate 894,334 of KK118804.1, read as the reverse complement.
TATCTACGGCTTTCATCTAAATTTGCGATTCTACCATGATATTAACACTTTCATGTCATTCTTAATTTCCTGCCTTGTAAAACGAAGCTTTAAGCTTTCCTTGTTCAGCTAACACCGGACATATTTTGGGTTGAATATCTAAAAAAACTTGTTTTAAAGTACTGCAATTTACAGTTTTCTATTACTGATCTATTTTAAATTCATAGGGTGAAATCAAATATTACTTCTTTTTATAGTACTTTTCCTGTATAGTTTATAAAGAAGAAAGGAATATTTGCGTCATATAAACATATAAAAAGAATGTATTATGTCGTAAAAACCAGAAAATTTTTGCTATCCTGCTGTTTCTAATTATGGGGAACTTCTAGTTACGTATTGAAACTTCCTAATCATTATACACACTTTATTTCATTTCTTCATAATTTTAATGATATCTTTGTTTATCAATCTGTTCTTTCACTTCTTTTCCCTTCTTCATTGGAATGTCAAAGTGCCATTTTTTACGCAGAGTTTAACAAATGAAGTACCAAAGTCCAAGATTAAGCTAACAGACAGAATATTAAACAGCGAAATTAAAGTAAAATTTATTTGCAAACTCCTCTCCTACTGGTAATAAATAAATAGTGCATTGAAACAGAAAAATGCTAAGCCAAGAACGATTTACATGCTTGTCGTTCAAAATTAGGAATAAAAATTCAAAAATTAGAGTATTACGAAAGAAATTAGACCATGTAACCCAGAAGAACATTTTACGTTTTGATGATGCGCTGAACGATTCTTTGTTATAAGCAACAAAAATAAAAATTTTATGAAGCTTTATGGTTGGAATGGCTATTTGTAAAAAGAAAGCCAAGAATGCTGTTTAAATTGAAGTATACTATTGCGGTGACAAAGATGCTTTGAAATGACATTTTGCAGAAGACTGAAAATGCCTTTGCATGGAGTCCCACTTTGGACTCTTGAAATACTGTATTTTTGTACCACAAAAATACTTTAGTACAAAAGTCCCAGAAAATTACCTTTAATTTCTTGCAGTATTAAGAAATGTTTGATTTTTCTCTAGACAACAAATATATACCATTTTAAAATACGTAATTTTGATCTAAAACGCTACAAAAAATTCCATTATGACTTATCAGAGTAAAATTCTACAAAGCATTATGGAAAAACGGCGTATTTTCAGAAAATTGTTATAGAAAAAGGACAGAATTTCATCACTAGCAAAATATATGATTTGATTCACTGAATTACGACAAGGACAAAAAGGCTACTTGCCTAAAGAAAGGGATGCTTTCTTGGAGGACTACCTAAAGGTTATTCGTTTGTGCTCATATTATACATGCGGAAAACCATGAAAAGCAAATGTAACTAGCCTATTCGTTGGGATGTGAATCCGGATCGAACTACCAAAGCTCAGCTGTTTTATCTGTTCGGCCCCTGGGAGGTCCACTACCAAAATACTATATAAAAATGCCATTGTAATGTTAATCAAAGGATATTATATCAGCGATAAGGATATCAAATAGCAATGCAAGTTAGAGCTTGAGATGTGTACTATGCTAAATTTGATTTAAAAAATGTCCCCGTTCACTCGATACGTCCACACATACGCAATATGTTAAAGCAAACAAAAGTACTATATAACCATGTTGAGGCTCATTATGTAAGGCCATTAGTGGCGCAAGAAGACAGAAATGTTTTGAAACATGTCCTTTCTCATTGTTTTCTGAATCACAGTAACTATCGCGAAACTTCATGGTTTACATGAGAAATTTTAGTTGAAAATATATTTGGTTATAATATCCATTCACAAAAAATTGCATCCGCAGAAATGAGTAACATAAACCCAATTTATGATTCCAAAGCCGCTGAGGGTGTATAAAAATGTTTTGCTGTTGTTGCTGGTATTTTTAACTTAATATCATAATTTATACAAAGCAGAAAAGGCAACACGAGTGAAGAAACCAAATACGTTGATTCTTGAAATAACAAAATTAACTATCTTTATCTTGGGACATGTCCATTGAAAGTTTATGATATTTAAATTTAAACTAATTACATTTCTTTCATTTTAATTTGTCACACAGTTTTCATTTAAAATTAAAATGATACTTAGGACGCGATATCTTACATTTACACAAGAAATAATTTCGTTCTAAAAGAAGAAAGTTCATAATGAAATTCGTATTTTACTGTGAAGAGTCTGTTCAGCTGCAATACGAAAATTAAATACTGGGCAATTGTGAAAGTTTGACACGTATCAGAAACTTGAGAGTTCGAGTTATAGGGAGGTTCCTCTGTTCTAAAGCTACAAACGAAACGTATATACCCCAACATCGCTGCCGTAGGGAGAAAATACTTTCAAACAGGTCGATAACAAGTCTCTGAACTTTAAAAATAGCACTCATACAGCAGGTCAAGGATAACTAATACCAATGTTGTGATCTTAATATAATAAACGTTTCTACTATGAAGAATTTTCGTAAAAACGACAGCATGAATTCTGTTTTCTACAAGGGAATTATTAAAGACCTGAGCTAAAATTAAATCTTAGAAATACAAGTAGTTAATTCCCAACATGCGGAACTAAAATGAAATGCAAATTTTCTGAGGAAGACTAAACGAAATCTCTGCAAGTAACAAGTAATTATTTTCTTGGTAAACAGATTTTGTTTTGCTACATTGTACAAATGGTAGTTTGTAGTCTCTTTTTAAAGATCTGAAAGGAAACTCTTCGAGGTGTTTATTGATTTCATTTCGCGGATTTCTCTTCCTGCCAAAATGCATAGTATTAACTGTTGGAAAAAATATCTGTTACAAGCTTCGGGCGCAATCGTTCCAGTAGAATAAATGCACAGCTTGTAGAGACATTAGGTTTATTTCGAAGCAGGAGTCACGAAAAATATGCAAGGCCTTCGCCGGGAATCAAACCACGGACCTCTGAAATACCGGCTCAGTGTGCTGACCACTACACCACGAAGGCACGCTAAGAATGTGGGAGATATACCTTATATACTCCCCTTTTTAAAGGGCGACTAGGGTTTTAGGGGACCTAGTCGCCAAATCCTGGGTGTGAAGAGTCATCATCCACAACCCTTTTAGTTCGGGCGCCACTGTAGAGACATTAGGTTTATTTCGAAGCAGGAGTCACGAAAAATATGCTAGGCCTTCACCGGGAATCGAACCACGGACCTCTGAAATACTGGCTCAGTGTGCTGACCACTACACCACGAAGGCACGCTAAGAATGTGGGAGATATACCTTATAAGCTAAGTCTTATATAGTTAAATGTTTTCTTTATCAAGTAAGTTTCTGGTGGCGTAAATTTACGATGAAATAATATCACAGCAACTTTTTTTCTTCCATTTAGCTTTGCCATTTAAACAGCTCATTTTAAATATAAGATTTTAAGCTTCATTATCTTTAATTGTCATGGTATTCATCCCTTAATTATTAAGCCTTTCGCAGTTGCTTAGTTAAAAGACTGTTCCAGGAGTTAAGCTGAAGGCTTTATAGCAAGATCATATAGAAATTTCCTTTTTAATCTTATGATTTTCATTTTATTTCTTTCAGTATTTTCTTTTAACATTTTGGGTATATTATTTGAGATGTCACCCTGCAATTGAATCATTTTTGCTTCACTTTCTTATTCAGAACACAAAAGTATTTTAAGGAATGCTCTTTAATTTCCTATAATTAATTCTACTGTCTAAATAGAACATAATGCTGTCAAAGCACAATTCAATACTCTATGACAAAATGTAGGGACCAGCTTCAAAACAAAAGCTGATTGATCGCTTGGAGATTAATGATTTCGTATTATTTCAAAAATCTGTGTTACAGTAGTTGGCACTGCGGAAATATTAGCTATATATAAACTCTGTATTCTGCATGGAGATGTTGAGGATATTGAGTATTTCAGAAAGCATTATTTTTGTTTAGCAAGGAAAAAACAAAGCCTTCAACTATCTCATTTAAAGTAATGATTCTTAAAATACGAATTCGAGTAAAATCAATCTCGTTCTCGTCTTCCATAAAAATTAAAACTGAAATGGTTTTTGTGATATAAATCCGAGTTGAGTTCCTTCCTGAAAACTGTTTTGCCGTCTAATGCTAAAACTAATAAATGTTAAGTAAATTTAAAATTTAAAAATCTTTTGCAAGTAAAATAAACTATGTTGAGCTTTTGGTTTTCGTAATAGCAAAGTACTCCGCAAAAGTTTCAAAATTCTATTGTATTTACGAAAGCGTATTACGAATGATGCGACAGAAATTGATTTTTTCGTTTCTTTTATTCTAAAAAGGGCACCGATGAAAATTTCGAACACTTTTTGCCACTTCATATGTTCCTCGATGTAAACATAAAGTGGCAAATAAAAATTTAAATCTGAAAATAAAACTCGGTAACAATGACTCAGACAAAAAATGTTAGAGCTGAGTTCCTAAGAGTAGATCCTTAGGTACTTACTACACAGAAAAATCTTACGCCTGAATGTTTCTTGGGCGAAATATTAAAACCGTTTCTCTTGTCGAACAAATGATTTCCAGCTCCTTGAGTTGATGCGTATAGACTTGTTTTCAAAACATGTAATTGAATCATAAAATTCAATTTATGTTATATGTTATTACACATATCGATCTGGGTAACTCGATTAAAACAAATGAAATACATCTTCAATCTGTACCTCTTTGCTTAAGCTTTCATATTATGTCTAAAAGTAGACAAACAGAGATATCAAGAAATTTCTTTAGCTTTGATAGACATAAAGTTTATGATAATTAAGTTTCCTTCCTTCTATTAAATTTTATGTTCCAGATGAAACAACATTTTTATGGATGGCATTATTTAAATTAACCACAGCTGTTGTAAAGCATCGCGCAATTCGGATTTTATTCGTATGGAGGTCTGTTTACTATTTATTTCCTATTCTAGATTATTTTACTTCTTTCGAAGTGTACACGAAAGAATTCGTTGGTGTATTTATTAAAAAGATATGTTTCTACATGGTCGAATCCAGAGTTTACTGTAATGGAAGAAAAATTACAATGAATGTTTAATTTTAAATTAATTTCTGCCAAGAGGAATTTCAGTAAATATCTAGAGTCAATTAAGTCTAGATATAAATCATTTCACACATGATGTCCTAAACTACCGCATAACGTATTCCCAAAAGGCAGATTATTTTAGGAATAAAAGTTTTCAGAAAAACCAATGAATTTCCAGAACACTACAACACTGACTATTCTTGTGCTTTTTACATCGAATGGTAAAAATTGTTAATTTAAACATGAATAATAATTTTGCAGTTGGTAACGAAAATGGCAACATCGTTGTGTAAAGTTACTATCATTCCAAGCATGCGACAACTTATAATGTCTAAAGATTCATAGGTTTTCCCAACTTTCCAAATTAGGAGAAATAAACTGCATTCATTTCTTGTAATGTGGTACTCATAAACTGAAAATTGCCGTCTAATATTGATTTCCAAAAGGATCCAGATAATAGCACTTTTCTATTTAACGCATTACCACACTGATATTTTGTTTCACATTAAACCATCTTGTCTTCTGTTACGACAATAAACAGCATTTTGATGGATAATGTAGACATTGGTTCCCATGTGAAAATAAAAAACTTGAAATCCTCAAACATATGTAGGGTTCCTAAGACATCTTGACGTTCATACCGTATAGCATATTTTTTGTTTTGTACTTAACATATGGCACAAAACAACCGTGACATTTTTTTTCTTTTTGCGTAAGCAGGCATAAAACTTTCTACATTTTGTAACGTGGATACATGGCGTAAAATGGTTCCCCATGTGTAACGTCGATATAAGCCAGTTTCCTTTAAAACGTCTTCCCCGAAAGCACTCCTTTCATAGGGACATGCTTTCCAGTTGCTTTTCTTTAATCGAGTAACTAATCTAATCTTCATCTCAGACTGTCACAAAGGAAACCAAACGTCTATGGAATAATGTAAAAGCCGCTGCTTTTTACATTATTCCATAGACGGTTTTATCAGCTACTAGACATACAATGCTTTCTCTTGATAAATCTCTTAAATTAGTAAAAGGAAACAATTACAATGCCTCACACAAGTAGGCTGGTTATTATATATGCCAAGGCGTTACAATAGCATCTGTTACTCGTTTTGCTAAAATTTGGCCACTGGTGCTGTGTGAACTCATTTTCTCAATGGACTGTGAAATTATTTGCATTTATTCTGAAATTTGGACCTAATAAATATATTTTTACTTTTTAGTACTTAGGTTTCAGAAAACCTAAGTACTGTGCTCTTGAAAGAGCCAATCACGCAGAAATTATGTATCTTGAGCGCTAACATATGCCATAATTCAGATTGTACTGGCTCATCAACTGCTATAATTTGGGAAAAAGTTCTGTTTCCTTTTAATTTTTATACCATCTTGCAAATTTTCTTAATGTAACAATTTTTCGTTCAAAGCTTTTCTTTAAATCTAAGGATAGTGCATCAGTTCGGCGCTTTTTGTCTAATTTCGATCGCGACCGCATTTACGCTGGAAATTTTCTGCTTCATTGAAGAACACATATAGTTTTTCGAATTCTGTCAATTATTTTATTCCGTGAATATAAACAATTGATAGTAATGCGCTACATAATATCATTCGTATTTAAATTATTTTCAGACATAATGTGTTCAGCAGCAGTCGATTTGGTAACAGAAAATTATCGTTTAACGTTAAAATACATTTCTGAGTGTAAAAGCACGCGAATCATTTCTTGGCGGCAGATTTTTTCTTGAATGTAAATTTGGGTATTACTGCGTAGTTTCAAATTACCAATAAAGATAAAAATCCAATCTAAAATTTTTATGTGCTGCAAAAAAATTACAAAAGTTCTAGATCTACCGTTGCATTATTAAGTTCTTTAAAAACCTCTGCATATGCCATAGAACGTCTCTTTTATATTAGATAAAAGGAAATTACTGGTGCGTAAAAATAAAATTGAAATGGTTTACGTGGTTCAAGTAATTTTAGTATAAAAAGTGAGAAATGAGCAATAGCTTGAAACACAGCTTCTGCTTCCTGCTACCTGGTGAAAATATGTGTTATTTGAAAAAGCAGACCTATATCACTTTCTCTGAAAATGCGTAGAGTGGGGTGCAGCCAAAAGGACTATTTTTAAAATATTTTGTGTATTACATTTATTTATTAAATATCATGTTCTTCGCACTTAAACCATGAAACTCAATTCAACAGCAATATCACGAAATATGAAATATTTAAAAAGAGCATATCTTTAGAATTTCTGATCTCGCGCTAGATTTTTCTTTTTTTTGGGGGGGGAGGGTCGTTTTGAAATCGCTGAGTTTGCTAATCAAAAATTCGTTAAAGTTTTACAAAATATGAAATAAATAATAAAACAAATTCTAAGTTCCAAATTTGGGCTTCCAGATGCCCGTATTCGAGTGCAGGACTACGTTATTCAGAACTTGATGTCTCTAGGTAGCGTTGTTTTATTAACAACGCGGGAAACATGCATACATTCATGCAAATTCTTCATTATTTAATTTCTTTAAGTAAATGCAGGTCTCTAATATTTGGTGGCAACAATTTAAAAAGTGAAACGCCGTTTTATAGTGGACGACGCAAAATGCCAAAGCGAATTAAATAGTCCTTCTGAGCAAATTGCTCCTCTGGCCAAAAAAAAAATGAAAGCCCATGTCAAACTAATTCAAAATTTTAATTAAAGTTCAGGCGCTTGTTTCTCTTTTATTCATTAACATTGAAAATATTTTGAAGTAACTCATTCTTAGGCAATGGGAATAAGGTAAATTGCGAAAATACGTCATATCGCAGACGACTGCTAAGGGAAGCAACAAATATAGATAGAATTTTAGAATTAGATACTTACCACACAGCATTTTAGAATCCGCAAACAATAAAAAATGAGTTTCGAAAATAAGTTTGAACTTTGAAGAGAAAATTGTTCTGTGTCATTTATTGCCTTAATCTAAGGCAGAAATTTTAGTAAACATTGAAATCTTTATCAGTTTAAAACTTCTAAAAGCTAATTGACGAGAAGAGGAACTTTTTCGAGTTTAAAATCAAGATCTAATCTACTTGTGGAGCATGAGTATTTTAGTTGTGCGTTTAAATACAACGTTTCTGCATAGGATCTTTTAAGGGATCTGGGAACAATTAAAATTTCAAAATATGATCATGCAATGAATTAAATCTTTTCAGCTCTCTCCCAGTTGGCGTTATTGGTTATGTTTTACTCTCGAATACTGTACAGACGTGATTAAATTTAATTTTTTTTTCGCCTTCTCTCTGGTAATTTTTTTTTATATAAAATGTAATTTCTTTGCGAAACTTTCGAAGATAAATTTTTACCACAGATATCTTTATAGAAATAGAATAGTGTTGAATTATATTCTAGGACAACGAAATAGAAAACAAGTATTTTTTATTAACTTTGATCTGAGCTCAAAAGCATTAGTTTTGAGTTACTTGTAAGCTCAAGTTAATAGGAAGTTTCTCCTTCCTTACCGCTTGCTTTCATGGTGTAATTGGAAGCACGTTCGGCTTGCAGTTGGGAAGTCTGGAGTTTGCATTCTCGAGGGAACATTGTCGATTTCTCCTTTTTCCCTTTCCGGAATAAAGCTAATGATTCTACAGAGCTTCTGGCATTAACAAAAATGTGCCTTGTTAGACTGACTCTGTACGATGAAAAGTGAACAGTTTGCTCATTATACAGCGGAAATATTAATTTTATTGTACAAATATCTTTTGTTGCATATTTAAGTTTTATCATAACTTTTGCTATAAATGATCTAAATTAGCCATTATATTTTTATTTCTTCTTATCTGTTACCTAATTTCATGACAAGTAGTTTTTGAAACATATTAAAACATATTAATTAGACTGGAAAGTCCTTAAATCCTTCTCGCGACCGAATATGAATGGAAATTACGTCTCTCAAAGAGAAGTCTTAAATAATTAATTAATTATGTTCAGTTTAAATATTCTTAAAAATCTTCCGTCTTAAATTAATTACACTACTCAAGTTATTTAAATGCTTAATCCAAAAAATTTATATTTATATAACTTGAGAATTGTATTTAAACTTTTAACTTGATTGTCATTTCTCTGTTTAGTAGCGGGTAAGATATGACCGAGTGGCAAAATCACTGGAAACTGAAAGACTGACTCGGGTTCAAATCCCGGCGAACGCAGTGATGGGGAAATGTTCGAAGTTTCGTCAACATGTAACGTGAAGACGAGACAGTTTCCTGCGAAGAAACTTTGCCGTAACCCAATCCAATCCTTTCTAAACCCAAATTCTAGAAGGAAATGTATTTAGAGTCAAGGATGTTAAAATTTGTTTTTCAGAGTTACTTTAGCGTGTTTCTTTAAACTGTTCGTTTGAGGAGAGGTTCTCTTGCAATTAAAGTTAGTTAATGAAACGTTAATTTTGTGTATTTATTCTACATAATAATGTTTTAATGCTGTATGTTTAGTGTGAAAATAATGAGTGTATCGCTATTGTAAGATTACCGAATATTGCGACGCCCTTTGAAAATTCAATTAAATTCACTTTGAAGAAAGTAACCAGACTGTAATACTAAAAACAACCCAGAAAATACATTTTTGCTAAAACATTATGAAACAATTTCAGAAAATTTAGATGGATTACTGTTTTTAACGAAAAGAGAACCTGAATGAGATGTATTGCGATTTAGAGAAACGAAAAATATGAAATTCAGTTATGCAGTATTGAATGAGTGCTAGTTCTAACTAGATTAAGTTGAAAAATTAGTATTGTCAAGTACTTAAGTGTTTGTTTTTGAAAACAATTGGTGACAAATCTAATGAATAGAATAAATATTGAAAAATCTTATTCTGATGTTATTCTTTAAAAGAGATGAAAACATAAAAGCAGTTAGGCAGTTCTTTTCCCGAAAATATCCAAAGTGGGAAGTTAAATCTCTTAAAACCAAAGTAAAATTGGATGAGGCAGTTTTCCTGAATCTTTCAAGATAGTTTCAATATCTATAATAATTTCAATATACTAGTGAAATAACATCGAAATTTGACGGCGAAAATTTCAAGCCTTCTGCCAAACTACCTTTGAAGTGCTTAACAGTTTCACTCTTTTTGGAATGTAGACACTACGTAGAAGACGAAGTATCGAATACTCGCTATGTATTTGAAGAATAGATACTGCAGAAGAAGGTTTTAAATAACCTTTCTATTTGAATTAAATTTAACATGATGCAAGCACTCGGTGCTCACAGTTCACCACAACTTGTGGCTGAACTAAAGTAAACAGAAAACAAAAATGTAACGAATCACAATAAATTTGAAACGCTAACGACCGGCTCCTCAGTTTTCTAAAACACTAAATCGTCTGCACCCAGCAATGCCTAGCCTAGACTATCAGTATAAACTGAAAGGTTTCTAACACGAACAAGGGAGCTAATTTCAAACACGTAGCATAAACTCGGAACTAACCTTCCGCTACTACTCAGGGACTCTTGAAACAAGGCTTAAATACTGCTTCTGAAACACGCTTAGATTTTGCATACCACGTCATTTAAAATTTACATTCCGGCAGCAAACTGAAATCAGGAGCGACAGGAAAGTCGAACTAAAAATAATTGGCTAAAATAAAATAAGGTCCTTACAGATGTAACTATTTCCTGCAATATATAAGGAAAGCTAGCATCTGTATCTGGATACTTTCTTGATACCATGTTGATCCCAGTTGTGAAAGACTTGTTATAACTGATTCTAGTTCAAGCCAAATAAAGTATAATATACGAGATTCGGAAATGAAGTTGAGGTAAATGGAGATAAAAATGCAATTTCGAGGCGTTTTAATCGTCATTCTTGAAAATTATTTCTTTTGTTCAGCTTATGGATATCTATTTTAAGGAGGCAAATAAAAGCGTATCTTTAACATGTTATTTATGACTTTAAAAATTCTCATTCGCAGCAAAACTGATGAAATATGCACAAGAAATAGAATTACGTTAATATAGTAGTAGTACTTTAATATAGAAATAGCATTACATTTTTCAAGCCTTTGATTCACATGTAAGGAATTTTCTTCTTCTGTGTGCTTTCGTGGTGCAAATAGAAATATATCCGATTTGCTAAAGAGAGGTCTCGAATTCGAATCTAGGCGAAGGCATCACTTGTGTGTGGTTTTTTTCCCCATATTTCCTGCTTTGGAAACCTAACAGACTCTACACGTTCACTGATTAATCAATTAGAAATTACTTGATTTCACTGAACAAACGTGACCATTCTTTGGTATTAAATACACAAACTTCAAGCTAAGAGACCCAGTTTACCAACAGTTTTTAACTGACGGCCAAACGTAAAACAGGTGAATTGCATTTGCATTCAATATTTTTATTGTTATCTTTCTATGTGTTTTCCGTATTTATATAATTTTTACCATCAGAAGAACGAACGAGACTAAAAAAGGAGTAATTAATATGCATGTAGGATTGCAACATAATGCCGAAAAAAATATTTTACAATAAACCTACTTTTGTTCATTTTTTAGCTTGCATTGGGATGTTTAAAAAAAATGCAACTATATTGCTAGAGTCATATTTTTAAATATTCTTTTCGAATACTATATCACTAGTTTTATTAAGTTCTTAATAATTCTTCATTTCTCAACAAAATTATGCATCCATTTTGAAACATACGTTTAACATACTTTTTCAAAGACCTTTTTCCCCATTAAAGTAGTTATTGGGATATTTATGTCATACAAAGATAGGGATTATCATTTATGAGGGAAAACAGGCGCACGATAGAAAGGTTTATTTCAAATCACAAACGATGAGCAACAATGGTTCATAAGTGTATATGTATTCGTGCTTGTATGCTTCAACAAAAGGGTCAGAGAAATTTTGAAACCTACGTATCATTAAAATTAAATAAAGGAAAACTGAAACAAAAATTAAAAGCTAAAAAAGAATTCAAATATTATAAAGTAGGTATACATCTTTAATGCTTACGAAGCTTGTCCGAGAAGGACCAATTGTTTGCGTGGACTTCGTTTGCCGATTCGCATTCTAGTGGCAGTATCTTAAAAACTTGTACTAATGAATAATTGCAATGTCATGCCCGTATTTAGAGAACTAAATCTGACAGCTTTTATTTTGGATATCAAATTAGTATTTTTACGTTAATTTAATATTATATAATTAACATAAAGCCATTATATGTATGCATGAATTTTATTACATAGGAAACAGCATACTCCAGAAGTTCATAAAATATACTAAAATGCTGAAACTTGGAATAAAATAAAATGTACAAGATGGAGGCTGAAAAAAAGGGGGGAAATTGAAAATGTAATAGACTTAGAGAATTGAATCTCTAGTAGGAGAAAAAGAAATACTACCGATTGTACGAATTGGCTAAAATGAGATGATTTTGAAATTCGTTGAACAATGATATTTTGAAAATTTACTGGCTTCTAACTTCCTTAGAAGGGCTGATTCGGAAACGTTGCTTGTAGGTTCGAAGGGCTCATTTGAAACGTTACTTGTATGCTCCTTAATAAAAGCTGCAAGTAGCTATTGCCCTAGATCTAGATCCTTAATTCGCTGTATATGAAGTAAGCCAAGAAAATTTTAAATTAGGTAAGTGTAAACGAATTGCAGAAAAAACCACGAATACCATGGTTCACATATCAGATATACAGTTTATCGGATGGATTCTCTCAAGCTGTCCTAATAAAGAAAATTAAGTGCAATTCTAGAAATTTACACTGATTTTTTGCAATGAATGCGTGCGTAATTCTACTAGACATTATGCCGCTAATTTTTAAGTATTATTTTACATACATTATTAACCTGCATAACGATAAGGTTATAAGGTATTTCCCCCGCCTTCTTCTCATGCTTTCGTGGTGTAGTGGTCTGCATGCTCGACGCGTAACCAAGAGGTCCGTGGTTCGATTCCCGGCGAAGGCGTCGCTTATTTTTTATGTCTCCTGCTTCCTAATAACCTAATGTCTCTACACTGGCGCCGGAACTAAAAAGGTGGTGCATGATGATTCTCCACCACCGCGATTTGGCGATTGGGTCCCTAAAACCCCAGTCGCCCTTTAAAAGGGGGAGTATATAAGGTATTTCCCCCGCCTTCTTCTCATGCCTTCGTGGTGTAGTGGTCTGCATGCTCGACGCGTAACCGAGAGGTCCGTGGTTCGATTCCCGGCGAAGGCGTTGCTTATTCTTCATGTCTCCTGCTTCCTAATAACCTAATGTCTCTACAAGGTGAAAATAATATAACTACTCACAACATATAAACATTAATTTCGATTAAGTTTCGACGGGAGAAACAATAGAAAAATTAACACAAATGGTGAATTGTATTACATACATATTCGCTTACACAGGAAAGAAGCCAGATGATTTTTAGATATATTTAATACGAATTGAATGAACATATTCTTTCCGTTTTACTTATATTATTTCGTACCACAGAAATAATGCACTAATGCACTTTTCATATACATTATGCAATCTGAAAAAAGAATTCTTTGTTCCTTTGAAAGGAACGTAAGGCACTTTAAAGAATAAAAAACTACATATCATATCTTCAGTTAATATGTTTCTGCAAAAACAGAGTAACAAATTAAAACAGCTTTGGGTTTATTTAAACAAAACAAAACGGAATCATTTGTTCGCTTCTAATATCGTAATTCAATCTCAAGATAAAATATTTATGAGACATTAAGTGAAATAAAATAAACAGATTTTTACGAAAGTATTTTTCCACGATCAAAGCATTATGCGAACTATTTACTCATTCTAAATATAAATTCATCAAAAGCAAATCAAACATTAATTTCCATTCATAGAGGAATTCAAAGTTTGTGCTTAAAATAAAGTATGATTTCGATTTGTGTATGCTACATTCCACATTTATTTCCTACAATGAAAATTTAATCGACATTCAGTCAGTATTTGCTTACTTCATAAATAAAATAAAACGTTTCATTCCAAATTCTCTTTTTCGTGATTAATATAAGTTATCTCTATATAAAAGGAGGAGAAATGAACTCTCACAGCTCACTTTCTCCATTCCACTTCTTTACAAACCATGGATTGGTCAATACAGCTCTGCTTAACTTTTATTCTGATGTTTTATAACTGCCCTTTCATTCACAGCAGAGGTATTCAGACTAATCCATTTGCAAACCATGATACCGCAACAGCTTTTGTACATTCGTTTGTTAGATATGTGTCATCATCAGAGGCATTTGGAAATCAAGGCAATGAAGACTTTGAGGAGATTCTAGAAACACTGCTAACAGCAATGCAGCAGTCAACTTACAACAAAAAAGAATCATCAGCTAGAATAAAAACTATGACAATGGCATTTGCATCATCTATCGCCGAACTTATAGTTGTAGAAGATAGTCAAGAAGACGAATTAGATATAAAGACGAAGATTATAACCGATGCATTAGAATACGCGTTTTCTGAAGTAATGGGAAACGTTGACATACATTTCATTGAAGAAATCAAAATTCTTGTTAAAATTTTTGCAGAAGAGCAGGTACAAGACATAGATGATACATTTACAAAGCAAAGTAGACACTATGAAGGAGAGAGCACTATAAACACCAACAAACAACAAAGGGACGAAACTCGGAAAGGCCAAGCTCACTCCAATGCAGACACCGATAATATGAAGACACGATTTCAACCGCAATATTCCGGCCAGTGGCAAACAAAATCCTCTCCGCAATATGGCCCAGATGGTATTGGTCGAAAACAATCACCCGATTCGGACGCTGGGGCGACTAAACCTCCCAATTCTGAAGCAAAGGCAATTGTTCCTCTTAAAGCTCTTGACAAGCTTTCGCAGCTCTATCCCGATACGGAGTCAGAAGGCACGGGTGACGGATCACCAAGTGGATCTCCTAAGTCGCCTACAGGACCTGGTGCTCCAGAACACTCAGGATCTTCGGATGGGGAGCCCACAAATAGTGATAAAGGAGGCAAACAACCCGATGACGCATCTTCTTCTCCTAGGCACGGTAGCGATGGTAAAATTCCTGATAAAGACACATCGGCATTATTGCTTGTGGATATTGATATAGCTACACTGTTACCTTCAAGTCAACCTGGAGAGGGACCTTCTGATGACTCTCTAGGCGGATCGGAAGGTCCTACCGGCCCCGATAATGCATCGCCGTCCCAACCCTCCTCCGCTGCACCAAGTGGTGAATTACCGGATTCAGCGACAATACAATCACTCTACGATCTTCTATCTAAATTACCGATATCATTACCAGACCAGGGAGCTCCGAGTGACCAAAACAAGGGACCTTCCGGTCAAGATGCCGGGACACCAGAAAGCGGAATGAGTCCGGAAGATAAAGGGCCGTACGGAGGATCAGACGGGGAATCTCCTGAATCTGGAGATCAAAGTGATACATTAAGCAAGGAGCCTGAATTGGTATCACTAATAAGTAACCTTCTCGATGATATACCCTCAGAGGATAAGCCGAAACACTCCGCTCCGTCGCAAAGTGAGTCCTCTCCACAACATGGCCCCAAACATGCCGCAGATGGTATTGGTAAAAAACAAATACCCGATTCGGACGCTGGGTCGCCTAAATCTCCCGATTCTAAAGCAAAGGAAATTGCTCCTCTTTTAGCTCTTGAGATGCTTTCGCAGCTCTATCCCGATACGGAGTCAGAAGGCACGGGTGACGGATCACCAAGTGGATCTCCTAAGTCGCCTACAGGACCTGGGGATCCAGAACACTCAGGATCTTCGGACGGGGAGCCCACAAATAGTGATGAAGGAGGCAAACAACCCGATGACGCATCTTCTTCTCCTGGGCACCGTACGATGGTAAATACATCCGCATTATTGCTTGAGGATATTGATATAGCTACACTGTTACCTTCAAGTCAACATGGAGAGGGACCTTCTGATGACTCTCTAGGCGGATCGGAGAGTCCTACCGGCCCTGATAATGCATCGTCGTCCCAACCGTCCTCCGCGGCACCAAGTGGTGAATTACCGGATTCAGCGACAATACAATCACTCTACGATCTTCTATCTAAATTACCGATACCATTACCAGACCGGGGAGCTCCGAATGACAAAAACAGAGGTCCTTCCGGTCAAGATGCCGGGACACCAGAAGGCGGAATGAGTCCGGAAGATAAAGGGCCGTACGGAGGATCAGACGGGGAATCTCCTGAATCTGGAGATCAAATTGATACATTAAGCAAGGAGCCTGAATTGGTATCACTAATAAGTAACCTTCTCGATGATATACCCTCAGAGGATAAGCCGAAACACTCCGCTCCGTCGCAAAGTGAGTCCTCTCCACAACATGGCCCCAAACATGCCGCAGATGGTATTGGTAAAAAACAATCACCCGATTCGGACGCTGGGTCGCCTAAATCTCCCGATTCTGAAGCAAAGGAAATTGCTCCTCTTCTAGCTCTTGAGAAGCTTTCGCAGCTCTATCCCGATACGGAGTCAGAAGGGACGGGTGACGGATCACCAAGTGGATTTCCTAAGTCGCCTACAGGACCTGGGGCTCCAGAACACTCAGGATATTCGGACGGGGAGCCCACAAATAGTGATGAAGGAGGCAAACAACCCGATGACGCATCTTCTTCTCCTGGGCACGGTAGTGATGGTAAAATTCCTGATAAAGACACATCGGCATTATTGCTTGTGGATATTGATATAGCTACACTGTTACCTTCAAGTCAACATGGAGAGGGACCTTCTGATGACTCTCTAGGCGGATCGGAGAGTCCTACCGGCCCTGATAATGCATCGTCGTCCCAACCGTCCTCCGCGGCACCAAGTGGTGAATTACCGGATTCAGCGACAATACAGTCACTCTACGATCTTCTATCTAAATTACCGATACCATTACCAGACCAGGGAGCTCCGAATGACCAAAACAGGGGACCTTCCGGTCAAGATGCCGGGACACCAGAAAGCGGAATGAGTCCGGAAGATAAGGGGCCGTACGGAGGATCAGACGGGGAATCTCCTGAATCTGGAGATCAAATTGATACATTAAGCAAGGAGCCTGAATTGGTATCACTAATAAGTAACCTTCTCGATGATATACCCTCAGAGGATAAGCCGAAACACTCCGCACCGTCGCAAAGTGAGTCCTCTCCACAACATGGCCCCAAACATGCCGCAGATGGTATTGGTAAAAAACAAATACCCGATTCGGACGCTGGGTCGCCTAAATCTCCCGATTCTAAAGCAAAGGAAATTGCTCCTCTTTTAGCTCTTGAGATGCTTTCGCAGCTCTATCCCGATACGGAGTCAGAAGGCACGGGTGACGGATCACCAAGTGGATCTCCTAAGTCGCCTACAGGACCTGGGGATCCAGAACACTCAGGATCTTCGGACGGGGAGCCCACAAATAGTGATGAAGGAGGCAAACAACCCGATGACGCATCTTCTTCTCCTGGGCACCGTAGCGATGGTAAAATTCCTGATAAAGACACATCGGCTTTATTGCTTGTGGATATTGATATAGCTACACTATTACCTTCAAGTCAACCTGGAGAGGGACCTTCTGATGACTCTCTAGGCGGATCGGAGAGTCCTACAGGCCCTGAAAATGCATCGCTGTTTCAACCGTCCTCCGCGGCACCAAGTGGTCAATTACCGGATTCAGCGACAATACAATCACTCTACGATCTTCTATCTAAATTACCGATACCATTACCAGACCAGGGAGCTCCGAATGACCAAAACAGGGGACCTTCCGGTCAAGATGCCGGGACACCAGAAAGCGGAATGAGTCCGGAAGATAAAGCGCCGTACGGAGGATCAGACGGGGAATCTCCTGAATCTGGAGATCAAATTGATACATTAAGCAAGGAGCCTGAATTGGTATCACTAATAAGTAACCTTCTCGATGATATACCCTCAGAGGATAAGCCGAAACACTCCGCTCCGTCGCAAAGTGAGTCCTCTCCACAACATGGCCCCAAACATGCCGCAGATGGTATTGGTAAAAAACAATCACCCGATTCGGACGCTGGGTCGCCTAAATCTCCCGATTCTGAAGCAAAGGAAATTGCTCCTCTTCTAGCTCTTGAGAAGTTTTCGCAGCTCTATCCCGATACGGAGTCAGAAGGGACGGGTGACGGATCACCAAGTGGATCTCCTAAGTCGCCTACAGGACCTGGGGCTCCAGAACACTCAGGATCTTCGGACGGGGAGCCCACAAATAGTGATGAAGGAGGCAAACAACCCGATGACGCATCTTCTTCTCCTGGGCACGGTAGCGATGGTAAAATTCCTGATAAAGACACATCCGCATTATTGCTTGTGGATATTGATATAGCTACACTGTTACCTTCAAGTCAACCTGGAGAGGGACCTTCTGATGACTCTCTAGGCGGATCGGAGAGTCCTACCGGCCCTGATAATGCATCGCCGTCCCAACCGTCCTCCGCGGCACCAAGTGGTGAATTACCGGATTCAGCGACAATACAGTCACTCTACGATCTTCTATCTAAATTACCGATACCATTACCAGACCAGGGAGCTCCGAATGACCAAAACAGGGGACCTTCCGGTCAAGATGCCGGGACACCAGAAAGCGGAATGAGTCCGGAAGATAAAGCGCCGTACGGAGGATCAGACGGGGAATCTCCTGAATCTGGAGATCAAATTGATACATTAAGCAAGGAGCCTGAATTGGTATCACTAATAAGTAACCTTCTCGATGATATACCCTCAGAGGATAAGCCGAAACACTCCGCTCCGTCGCAAAGTGAGTCCTCTCCACAACGTGGCCCCAAACATGCCGCAGATGGTATTGGTAAAAAACAATCACCCGATTCGGACGCTGGGTCGCCTAAATCTCCCGATTCTGAAGCAAAGGAAATTGCTCCTCTTCTAGCTCTTGAGAAGCTTTCGCAGCTCTATCCCGATACGGAGTCAGAAGGGACGGGTGACGGATCACCAAGTGGATTTCCTAAGTCGCCTACAGGACCTGGGGCTCCAGAACACTCAGGATATTCGGACGGGGAGCCCACAAATAGTGATGAAGGAGGCAAACAACCCGATGACGCATCTTCTTCTCCTGGGCACGGTAGTGATGGTAAAATTCCTGATAAAGACACATCGGCATTATTGCTTGTGGATATTGATATAGCTACACTGTTACCTTCAAGTCAACCTGGAGAGGGACCTTCTGATGACTCTCTAGGCGGATCGGAAGGTCCTACCGGCCCCGATAATGCATCGCCGTCCCAACCCTCCTCCGCTGCACCAAGTGGTGAATTACCGGATTCAGCGACAATACAATCACTCTACGATCTTCTATCTAAATTACCGATATCATTACCAGACCAGGGAGCTCCGAGTGACCAAAACAAGGGACCTTCCGGTCAAGATGCCGGGACACCAGAAAGCGGAATGAGTCCGGAAGATAAAGGGCCGTACGGAAGTCCAAGCGAGAAACATCCTGAATTTATTTCAAAATTCGCACAAGCTGCTTTAATATCCAAGATATCAAAATCTCGAATATCCGAACTAATGAAAATCATTAATATGTCTGTAGATTCAAAAGAATTTTATTTCAATGTGGACTTGTTTTTCGGCGGTTTCAAAATTTTGTATGATAAGTTGCTTCTTGAAAATAATAACGAAACTTCTTGCCACAAATCAATTATTATCCTCCTCGAATCTGTAGTATCTTTAATCCAGTATATAAAATACTCCAATACAGTTATTTCTCCTCCTATTCCAATTAACTCTGAAATTTTGCTTTTTGAACCGCTGTATAACTTGCTTTTGCATTGAACTTTTTTTATATGATATTTCGGTATTCATCATAATCTCTGTTTTCGTTAAGTGATAATTTTCTTGAAATGTATGTTTCCTTCTTTTGCCTTTAACTTTGGAATAAACTATTCTGTTTTACTTTAATCTTGAACTATTTTTAATGTACTGTGGTCCATATGCGGACATATATACGCGCATTTTGGGCTATAAATATTTGCAGTTTTTTATTTCGTATAAAGAAAAGTTTAAGTTATTAAATTATATATTCTAGCTTTTTTTAATAGAACAAGCATATCTGGGAATTTAATGTTTAGAAACAATGTCTTCGATATATCTGCACATCACCACACAATGTCTTACTAGTTTCTATGCATAGTGCACATCTTTAAATTAGAACTAAAAACAATAATAATATAGAAAAGAATAAAATAATTCATAATTAGATATAGGAACAAGTTTAGAAATATGTAAAAAGCTGGTGACGAAATAAAATTCGCAGAAATGAAAAAAATAACTTTGAATTAAAGAGGTTATGAGCGAACTCGCAGTATTTCTCCTTCCAGTCCGTCGCGCTGACCATTTAGCTTACTGTAACAACGCTCGGAAAGAAAAGGAATGCAACAAGTAGAAGTCAGTGCAGTGGTAATTTAACTTATATTCATAAATGTGTGTCATATCTTCCCTGTTGTAAAAGTTTTCGAAATTTCTTAGCTGTATTTTATTGAATACTCTTTCACAGTCAACTGTTTTATGGTAGAAGTTGTTATTTGTTGAAGAAGTTAATTTTAGATGTGTTTGATGCTGAGATACTTTTGAACTTTCTTTTATTTATGAAATAAAGAGCATATATGATAATTAAGGAGAATTTTGAAAGATAGAGGATTTGATTTCGTAGAAAATATAAGTTACATAGGTTCTCGTTGCTTACGTGATTCCATACAGGTGAAGCATATGAATAAATACATTGGTCGGATGTTTGCTTTATGAAAATGCAATTTTCCTTCTTTACTGCTAATTTGAAACTTCGATTCTTCTTTGTTCTAGTGGTCCTCGAGATTGAATCGCCAATCAACATAAACATCTCGCCGAAATCTGACTGTTCTTGCACCTCGCCGTGTGATCGTATATTACCACCGTGTTGCATTTTGCGCATTTAACAAGGTATATTACAGGTCACGGACCATTTCCAAAGTATTTTGAGAGGCATGGGACAACTAACTCTGATATCTGTATCTGTGGTCAGGTGGGCACCCCTGAACACTACGTAACAGAGTGTCCACTGACAGAAGGCATGCATATTCCCATTCCCAGTACTAACACACAAGCCTTTTGCAAGTTCTTAGTAAAAGACAGACATACAATTCGCAAAATAATAAAAATCATGGACAGGCTTAAGAGCCTCGGCACCGACTTATATCAGCCTTAGTATGATAATGTGAAAACGCATTCAAAAGCAAAATAGATGCAACAAAGGCATATCAATGTATATGAATGTAAATAGTATAATGTCGCAAATGTGTAACTTTATACTAAAGTGTGGTGTTATAGTGATTACGTAAAGTAGCATAACAATGTATATAAATGTGCATAGTATCAATGCTGCTTATAAAATGCATAACAAGTAGTGCAAATGAACGCATAAGCACTGAAAACGTCTGTTAATCTGCAACTAAAAGACAATGCGATATGATGTCGTGAATGTGCTACTAAATGATAACGTTAGGGTAAAGTGAAAAACAAGGTATATATCATTGTAAATACAAGTATATAGTTTAAATTGCTGCGTAGAATACGTGAAGCATGCTGTGACAAGTATATATCACTGTAAATACATGTATATAGTTTAAAGTGCCGCGTAGAATACGAGCAGCACGTAGTGGCAAATAAAATGAGCAAGTTGTGCGAACAGAAGGTGAATTGAAAGAACCGCACTCAAGCGTAACTCAAATGTGTAATTATACGATAATGTATGGTGACGTAGCGACGACAAAATAGTAGCATAGTAAAGCAGGACGAAGCAACAACTTCGTAGTAACTAAACAGTCTTTTTAGTGCACCCAAAAGTGAACCTATCACATGTTGTATATACAATGTTTATAGCTTCCATACTGTGTAGAGCACGTATATCAGGTTGTGTAGAAGCGAAAGAGAAAGTGCCGCATCCTTGCGTAAATAAAGCGGATGCGATACAACGTCACAAACGTAACTACATGCTAGTGTGTGGAGTGATAGTAACAATGCACAATAACAAGTATAAAAACTCTGTAGAAAGCAAGTAGTGAACAGTGTACTTAAATATAGACAAATGTCCTTATAATGTATATAATTGTATATAGTATGTATTAAAGCCGTGAATAGAATGTAATGCATATATGTATTCATGTGTACACACCACTTGTCAAGAAACGCTAAAAGCACAAGTATTTAAAAGAGAATGTATATCAACAAATCATATGTGAAATTGCCCTTGCCCGGCCATGTAAACTATTTATGTTTAATAAATACTGGCCCGGGCACGTTAGATGAGGGTCTTCCCCCGGTGGCATGAAGGAAATTTCTGGTTCGCCGGACTGCAAGTCAGATGGTCTGGAAGTTGCGTCTGGGCGCCTGGTGCGAGCTACCCATGAGGTCTCAATGGTCTGTTCTAGATAATGGGGGACGTGGCGCTACACCGATTAATCCTAATGGTAGAGGGATGGTGCCCACGTCTTCCCGTCACTTATCACTTATGACTTATCGCAGCGTATTCTTATATTATTCATTTTTGATGATGTCTTTGAATTCGATTTGTTTATTTAAAAATATATCATTGATTCTTTTTTGCGAATATGACTTTAACAATCTTTTATTTACCAAGTAATGAGGTTGATACTATATCATTGTTCCAAGAAAGACGTCTTTTACCTGATATATGAGTATGCGAAAAAGGCCACAACATGAAACTTCATGTTAACAACGAAACCAACTGGAGGTGAAGTGTTAAAAACTGCAAAAAAGAAGAAAGGCATCAGTGTTGGAAATTGTTTCAACGATTCCAGAATATCATTATTATAAATGTATGTATTCTTAGGCAGAGGCGTTGACGTCCATGAAATGGTGTAATAAACAGCTTAAAACGTGTGAAAGGGCTGCAGTTGACTGGAGCAATTACATGCAGTAAAATAATAAGAGTAAGGGGTACCAAAAAAGGAAATACCAAAATTTCTTCCAATATATGATTTTAGAGAGCTGAGGATGCCGTAAATAATACTGAGGATTTTATTGATGTGAGCAATTATGATTTCTTTAAATAAATACTCGTCAGTATGTCGTTCCGACGCCAAATAAGTTCTTTCAGATTATGACATGTGATACTAACTCTGGCAGTTATTGACTATTCGTTCCCATCGAAAAATTTAACCCGAAAGAACTAAGATTTACGTCCTCTGCGTAATGCAAATTTATGCCAACGGAAAAAAGAAATAGCGGCAACTACGTCGCAAGCGTATTCGTGTGGACGGGCGTTTAGAAGGATGGTATGTCGCACCAGCCTGCTGCATCCAGGTAGTCTTGTTTATAGACTCCAATCTCTGAAGTTATATTTAATACTTAATGATTAGCACATTTTCTTCGTTCCACCGAAAATCTGGCCATTCTTATTGTTTCACATTTAGGATGGAATCAATTAGTTTCTATTTCCTAACACATGATTTAATTAAATTAACGATGGGTTATTGATACACGTCGTATTGGTTGCAGTATAAGCAATACAGCCGCTGTACAGCGACTTAAAAACAATGTTTCCATTTGAAGAATTAATTGTCCTCCCTGTACATAGATGAAGAAAACATGTAATCTTCCTTTTTAACTCTTTGGTTTTATTTTTAAGCAAACGAAAAAGAAGTTTTTTGGGTGACATGACATGTCGTTAAGGCATCTGAATATTTTAAAGATTATGAGTTATTATCTGCCTAAGTAGAGGGATGCCTTCGAGAAGGAATTTCTAAGGAAAATAGTCTTGTATTCACGTTAAACATGGGGAAAATCACAAAACCAACCATGCAACCAGTCCGTTTGCACGGGTTCGAACCCGGTTCTGTGTAGCAGCCCTTCTAAAAATGCCCCGTAGAAACCCATAAGTATTTTACGTGGAATTGGCCTACTAGTACCCGTATAGTTCTGCGGGTACCCGTAGGCCAAATCCCCGTAAAATCCCACAGAGTGAAACCCGTACAACTGTAGGGGTACCCGCAGGCCTAATGCCCGTAAAATCCCGTACGACTGTACGGATACCCGTAGGCCAAATCTCTGTAAAAATCCATACAACTGTATGGGTACCAGTAGGCCAAATCCCTAAAAAACCCATAAACGGAAACCTGTAGAACATATGGGCACTATAAACAAAATCCCTGTAAAACCCCAATCCATAGGCCAAATCTCCAGTAAAAAAATGGAAATTTCGTAGGTCTATTCCCCTTAAAAACCACTGGACAAAAACTGAGACCTATGCAGATACCCAGAGGCCGAATCTCTGTAAACGCCAGTACACAAAAATCTATAGACTAATACAGGTACCTATTGGCAAAATCATTGTAGAAAACAATACACAAAAACCCATAAACAAAACCAATAGAATTATACCATAGTGGAGTATCCACACATAGAACAGGTATCCACAGACAGAATCATTATAAAAAACAATACACAAATATAGAACTGTAGATCAAATTTCCATAAAAACTAATAATTATAAGCATAAACCAGCAAAAGTACACAATTAGCAGTGATGAAATGTACAGACCTAAATAGGGGGAAGCACACAGTAATTTTAAATAATATTCAATGTGAAGAAGCTTAATAAAATTTTATAAATATCTAGAAGCCTACAAGCCCCTGTTCTTCTCTATGCATGTCAGTACCTATAAACATATTACAAAATATTTATATAAATTCTCTTTACAAAATTTAAAACTTCCTTTATATAATTTTGAAAATAATAGAAAGTTAATAATCAAAGTCATGATTCACAACCGTCGAATAATATATGTGTATATATATCATTTGATGGTTGCGAATCATGACTTTGATTATAGATACATCTATATATTATTGATTTGATTATAAATATATGCACATAATACTGTATCTCATTGCATATATATGTATTACACTGTATTTCAGTTCTTTAATTGGGAAATTAAACAATGAAATTTAATCACATCAGCTTGTTTAACAATTTGACACCTAACGGGAAATGTTTTACTAAAGGATGGTACTTTCTAGAATATGATTAAAGTTTAAGTTACGTACAATGCACTAAACCAAATTTAAACAAAACTAGACAAAACCTTAATTTTCTGGAAGAGAAACACTATTACAAAAAAATATTAAATAAACAAGCAAGCAAAAAGAATAAGGGACCTGATTAATAGAAATTTAACAAAGAGTTTAAATTTAGCATACATGTTATCTCCTCTAAACTCGCTTACCACTGACAGCAAAAACCTACAGCTTAGTATGACACATATACACATAGATGCTTTGCATGGAACTTCAATCCTAGAATATAATGCAGTGAAGAAATAAGAATATACAAATACTGTGTCGACCATCTTGTTACAGTACTTTGAACGTTACCTGTATCTGTCAGAATATAAATGAAACGTCAATATAAGAATATAACACACTTAATGATACCCAAAATGCAATAAATTATATTGTAACAAAACAAACCTTAAAAAATTTGCAAGACTCAACAAATACCGATTCTCAACCCACAGTTTGGGAATTGACGAAATATCTCATAGCGTATAATATCTTAATCTGTATCTCACTTTTAGTGTTGTATAATCTTCCACAGACTTTATATAAATAAAATCTATAACATAATAAGTATTTATACAACATGTAGTTCTCGACGTAAAAATGCTTAATAAATAATTTTCATACTGTTTATATATATATAAAATAATTTGTTATTACAAAAGGTGTTTCGTATATCATCTCCAAGGAATATAAATTTAATTAAAGAGATGCATTATTGGAATAAATTTAAGTCAAAGTTTTCGGTACAAGGCATTTACATTTCTATTGCAAAAAAATACTTTAAAAACTGTATAGAAATATTATTTTGAACTGTAAAATTTCGAAGTGGTAAAATTTAAAGTACTGAAAAATAGCTATTGCTATTGACCGTAAATTATATACTATAAAAATACAATTTCGTGCTGAGCATTTCCTGTATTTAGACTGCCAAATGAAATTCATATAGTGCAGTATTTAGCAATATAAATAAATCTTCTACAGAGCCTTATACACACAGTTAAAATTACAGCCATCGCAATTAAGCAGATATAGCAGATATAATTTCATTTGTTTACAGTCAGTTTTTAGGTTTTCTATACAACCAGATAAATTTAATGCAGAAAATTGTAACCAGCATTTCCGCAGTATAACTAATGAGAGAAAATAATGTTTAAACATTACTCTAACTATATTTGAAAGTAATGTTAAAACAATGCATACTCATGATTTGAAAAGCTTTGATTTTAACTGTCTTGTAAAACCTTTCAATTACTTACGCAAAATTCATATCCACGTAAAAATTACGATACCTAAATCAACTGATTATACAGTGAAACTTTCGTAAAACAATTAACTCCACAATTCCAGATAATGCCAGTTTCTTCTAGACTTACAAAACTATCAGTGATTTTAAGTACTGTTATTTAATTATGTTCCTGGCAAATGTGTCACAGTCAGAAGTGGTTATCTAAGAAAATAACCACTATATGTGGTTTCACTTAATGCAATTTTTTTCCAATAAATAATTCATATTTTATATTCCCAAGATTAGCCCATTTAATATTACATAAAATCTATTAATTATTCACAACTCTATTTCAAAAGCAATTTATAAAAAAAAACCTGAAATTTTCTTCATGAAATTAATAATGATGAAAATTAAAATATATGCATAAAAAGGTTTGATTATATGTGTTTTAACAAAATAGCACAAAATATTTAATGTAACAATGTGGTTGTAAATCATACTTGTACCGAAAATATAGACCAAAAAGAAAAAAAAACAATGTAAACAATGTAAACTACTATAATCATCTAAATTTTCACACAATTTTAGTAATGCAAAAAAGATTCCTTGGCTTGTATGTCTTGCCTACCTCATTCAATAAGTAATACACACATTAAATATTTCAATGTTTACTTCATTTAAAAAACATTTACCTTTTTTGTTTGCGAAAAATAATGAGTGCATTTTTTAAGACAGAAAAAAATATTCCTTCTGCTCAACCACATCACATCAGTCGAAAGATTGAAAATTGAATCATGTAAGATTTTGTTTAAATAAGGTATGCTCAAATTTATTAGTACATAATATTCAAAGGACAAAGATCTACATAAACAAGCTTTAAAAAGTATTTCTAAATTATAATCAAAAAAACAAATTTTCAAAAATACAGTTTTAGTAGACTGCAATGCGCATTTGATGTAAACACACTGACCCAAATAATCAAGTCTGAAATTATCACTTTTCAGTCTCTAAGTACATTGCTTTTTAGGATAAAAGTAAAGATAGAAAATCAATTTCACGCACAGAAAATCCATTTCAGAGCTATTTAACTGTTAGAAACGTTCGCTGAATGCATTAGACATGATTACGCGTGCATGGCTTTACTGTTATTTCCTTTCATATTATTTCATATTCACAGTCAATGTTGGTATTTTAATTTTCATTGTAAACATCTAAGCAGTAAAAAATAGCAAAAATTGTAATATAGTGAATTATTTATTGCATTACTACAGCCTACTATCCACCAAGACGATAACATAAACATCCCATAACAACATTAACAAGAACGGCGCCATACTGCTTCTTCTGAAAGCGGGGGAGGGAGGAGAATTTTTTTCCTCACATCAGCGTTAACACGGAGAAAAATAGTTTCAACGCGGTCGTGTTAAAGATGTAATGGTTAATACCGGTGTTTATTTGTAATATCAGAAATGTATATATATTTATATATAAGTGTATATGTGTGTACATTCTGAGAACCAACTCGTGGTGAAATCACCTCCCTAAGATGACCACCTCTGAATGAGACCCGTGTTTCTGAAAACAAGTATATTTTGGTATTCAAACATTCCCTCTGTAAAACGACTGGAAAAAATTCTGGAAATCTCACTGGTCGCCTTAGAGAGACCTCGCTGTGTGTGGAGTATATGATTACTGTTTTTGTTTCCGACAAAAGTTTTTAAGAAATCAAATAAATGAGCATATATAGCCTCTCTGAAACGACCACCTGCGTTTCCAGGTTACTCTGATGGTTTTAAAGAGATCATATTTTCATTCTTAGAAATACTGATCGTCTTAGAGAAGAGGTGGAGACGAGAGAGTTCACTGTATGTTTTTTAATTTTAAAGCTTTCTGTTGATTACAGAACAGAAACAACCTTATTTTTAACAGTAAGAAAACCAGTGAAAATCAATATAAACCAATACAAACCAGTTGAAAATTCTGACATTGATGTTGGTTGTATGGGTGTCAGATGATACCAGTAAGAAAAACTCACAGAGATCAATAGAAACCAGTAAAAGTCAATAGAAACCAACAGAATTCTATGGGTACCAGTAGAAAGTTTTAGTGGTTTTTATGGGGCATTTTGAAATCAATAAGAAAAGCCCACAGAGACCAACAAAAACCAGTAAAAGTCAACAGAAACGCATAGAATTTTATGGGTACCCATAAAAAATTTTACTGGTTTCTATGGGGCGTTTCTAGCAGGGAGTATTCAGCAGTCTTAATCATTCGGCCGCTGGTGGGGCATGATTTTCAAGTTAATGTATTTTAATATTTTTATTTAAAATGACTAGTGATTTTCTATGACTTCATGCATTTGTTCCAACATTATCGTATTCTGCTTTTATCCTTTTCCTCCGCCTCCTCCCCGATTAATTCGTGGATATTTGCCCAGAAGTAAATATATTTTAAGTATAAATACGTACGTTCAGAATGGTTTGAGAGCTATTATGGTGATTAGGTTTATTATATTTTATAACGAAAAATATTAAGGACAGCATAAAATTGCTCTCACACACGCAAATACTCCGAAGAAAGGTACATGTTGAAAATGGTTGTGAAATATTTATTTACATATCTGGAAAGCGACCTTGAATGGTACACTGATTAGTTAGAGACAAGAGAAGGTTTTCAGGCCTTTATTCGAAATTCTTTCTAGTGATATTTTTCTTGTGATAGATTTTCCCAACTGCGAATTTCGTTCCAGCACGTATGCTTACTGCTAAATAATTTTGTTTGTATAGAAACTGGTTTTATGAACAAACTTTTGAACTTTTAATTTATTTGCATCTCCGAATCTTGTGTTTGTAACTCAGCAATATATGATAGTTTAAGTATTTGAAGAAGAGTTCTTTCATTACTTTCGTAGCCCTAATTTCCGTGTATATATGCTGAGTAAGAAGTAGTTTCAGAAGTTTTAAGAAATTGAGTCCAGTTCATAAATTATATAGCGAATCCATTTGTATTCGCAAGATAGTTTCATATCTTTTCCCGCTTAGTTATACAGTCAGCTTTATTTTGAAGTAGGAAACATGAAACAATTAAAAATGCAGTTGGCGGAATTCGAACTTCCCGATTGTTAGTTAGAAGAACTTCCAATCCACGAAAGCGCGTGGAAAGGCAGGAAAAAATTCCTGACATCTTTTATTGTAGATTTTTTTTTCATTTCAGTTCTACGGTTTTTCTTCGTTAAAATCCGTTTACCAAAAACTGATTGAAATTAAAATGTTCAATATGTAAAACGGACAGAAAATTATTTCGAAGAATATAACATGTTTTCCAATCGGAGAAAATGTTAACAGCGTTTAGGATATTTATTGAATATAAAACCCGCAGAAGCTCGATCTCAGTTGGCATGTGGCAGTTACGATTAATATACGCGTGAAGCCACGGGTAATGAGAGCATTTTACACAAGACCTCGCATAGCTCGCGTAACCGGATCCGCTAACATTCCGAATTGTTTGACAAACTGGATTAATCGAGGAACTGAACAAATACAAAAAATAAAAGTTATTCTCCCCCCCCCAAAAAAGAAATTTTTCCTGTTTCTTATTAAATAAAACTCGAATAATAAATTCAAATATCTTTACTAGGCATAATTTTTTAAAACGCGAATTTTTCGCAATTCATTCTTATTTTCTAAAAATTGAAGCATACGTTTGTCTCCTTTGAGCTTTTCTCCTTATATTACGTTTCTTTGCAGCAAAAAAATTACATTTTTTTATCGTTTGGTGAACTGTAAGGCTATGTTTCATATTAAGATCAATTTCCATAATATGCTTTGACAAGGTTTCAATCATTCCAATAATTTTTATAGTTCAGCTGGTGGTCTCTATGCGAGGCGACCAGCCATTTCCGTGCCGCTCAAGTCACGTCATAGGAGGGACCGTTTGCAGTGAGCACGATAACATGTCCGCTGGACGCCTGATCAATGGAGGGCTGTTCTCCTTACGGATGAGTCCAGGTTTAGTCTAGAAAGCGATAGTAGGCGTTATTTGATATGGAGAGAAGCTGGAACCCATTATCATCCGTCAACATCTGTGAAAGAGATGCATACGAAGAGTGTCTGTGTTTGGGGTTGCATCTCTTTGGGTGGACGCACAGACCTCCATGTCTTTCCAAGGGAAACCGTGAGTGCTCAGGTTTATAGAGATGACATCCTTGATGCTTATGTGCGCTCATATGCCGCGGCAATAGGTGACGCTTTCCTGTTACAGGACGACAACGCAAGACCACACAGGGCTCCATCGTAGATGATTATCTTCAACAGGAAACATTTATGCGCATGGAGTGGCCAGATCGATCTCCGGACTTGAATCCTATCGAGCACGTTTGGGATGCTTTAGGGAGACGTCTAGCTGCTCTCAATCCGCCCCCTCAGACCCTTACCGCGTTTGCAACTGCTTTGCAAGAGCAATGGCTCTCGCTTCCTATGGAACTGATAGACCGCGTAATTGAAAGCGTCACACATCGCTGTATGCCATGTATTGCTTCTAGAGGGGATCATATTCCATATTGAAGGTACTTCTCCTATAGCAAACTGACACCTTCGATTTGTTCATTTTATACATGTGCTGATTTCTATACTACCATAATTGTACGGTAATTTCTTTTTATGTTATTTGATACCTTACTATGTGTTGTATATTGTGGGTAAGTTTCACAAAATTCTGCATGTAACTTTTTCAATAATCGTGATTTTTCCTTAATTTATGATAACCAGTGTAAATAGGTTGTGTCTTTGTGTTTGTCAGTGTAGGCTCATGCCACGTCACGTGACTGGGATAAGAGGAGAGAATTTCACACTTCGGTACATTTAGTTTGCCAGCCGATATTTGAGAGCCCTTCATTATTCTGGTGCTTCTGGACTTTTTTATTGAGTTGCCATTTCTGATATATACTTTCCTTGAAAAAATCACTATTGGATTAGGTGAACGCGAAGCTGCGCAGCTCATCTTGCCATCTAGTTAGGGTCTAATATTACAACTTACAAAACCTGTTTATTTTTGCTTTTTGTTATATCAACCTTATATAAATACCTATCACTTGGTATTGTGCATATGTTTTGAATGCCTTTTTCATAGAATCCATCGTGTTAAATTAAAGTTGTAAAGAAAATTATAACAGGGATTTTAATGAAGAGATTAAACTGCGCAAGCCTGTCTTTAATAAAGGGTGAAAAATAAGGACTTAAAGAATTGTTTTGCAGGCTAAATGGAAAACTATATACTTTTATTATATTGGGCGACATAAACTGACATATTTTATTTGTAATAATATCAAAAAATGTTCTTTTTTTTCTTCAAAGCTACGAATTTTATCTGAATCGAAGCACCTTCAAGTGCCAAGTTGTGGTAGCAAATAAAGAGGTTTATAATTATTTACGTACACACATAAGTATTTTTTGCATATGTCGAAGTAAAATTAATAAATAAAAGAAAGAGAATTATGTTGTCAAAATTTATTCTTAATTTTTGTCGTACCTAGGAAAGTTTTCATAATTTGTTTACTTTAGTTTTAGCTAAGAGTAAGTTATATAGTAGTTAAATGACAGAATGAAGCATTCAATATTTTGAATTGTTTTAAGTAAATGTAATATATTTAGACTTTTATCTTTGAAATTCAATATGTTTAAATTACAAAATGCAGCCAAAAGAAATTTTTCGAATGATTTTTTACTTTGTAAAAAATATATTAATTAAAAAATTAATTATTAAATTAAAATTTCAATTTGGAAAAGAATTCACTCACATCAGTTGCTTTAAGATCGTGCCCATGAAATTTGAGTTTGAGACCACTGATTTAAATGATATTCGATTTGATGCCTTCAGTTAAGTTGATGGCACTTAACTTAATTTAAATCAAGCTGCTGTCCATTTTGCATTATGTTAGAATTAACTTCAGCATTTCAAAACCAATTAAAAAATTTGCACAATCTGGCATGATATGTTTCCGCACAGTTATCACAGTGCTTGCCGTTAATTCATGACAGGCTTCGCCTATATTTTCGATAACGTTCCTGTAGTTGTAGCTCTTTCACAATTCCCTTGAAGGAGACGCATTTTTTCATGTTAGCGTTTTACAGTTTGAGAAAGAGTTCTGCTCAGACAGCCTTTAACTGCTATGGACGCATATATGCGCCAAGCAAAACCATCATTATGGCTATGGGCGCATATGTGCGTACGGCGCAAGCCATGGGTGCTGACTGCGGACACAAATGTTCGCTCGGCGAAGGCTTTGGCTGTTTACTGCTGTTGAAATCTCTGTTATTTGGTCAGTTGTTCTGCGGCCGCACGCCGCTCACTCGAAGAGCTTCAACTTACAGCAGTTAGCAGTCAAAGGGTTAAATGTCGCAATGACACCTTAATTCATTGGTTGAATCGACAACATCGAATGGTGTGGAAGAAACGTTATTCTTACATTTTCATTTAAATTACAGAGGCCAGTCGGATGATCTGGGGTTCTTAGATCAACAAAGTCTTAAAATCTATTCCAGTTTCTCTTCAGTGAGCGTCTGTCATACGGCAAAAATAATTGGTGGAACTATCTTGAGGTAATGCTTTTGTAACCCATGATTTTTTATTTGAAAGCCACAACATTGGGAGATTATTTTTTATGCATTTTTTAAATTTGAATAACCATTATTATACGTTTTGAATCTGTACTGTCATTTCTCTCTTTCCGTTCCCCCCCCCAGAATGCAATTATTTCCTGTGCATTTAAATTAGGTTTTGAGGCTGTTAACACAAAGCGTATTCTGCTACTCGTCGCCATGTTACTAGGTTCGCTGCTTCAGGTAAAAGTTCCTGTTTTGAGCCTTGTATTATAATTGCCGACATTTAAAATTCACGCCGCTTAAGTTATGGGCCAATTTCAAGGTAAATTGTTCTTCCTAGCAGTAAAAGTTTCTTCTTCTTTGAGAACATCGGCTAACGGACAAATAGTTTTATTCCCCCTTTGGTGGATGACTCGCCGAAGAGATCATAGGTACAACAAATGATAAAAGATTCATCCAGACTTTCTTACAAAACGAACAACATGCTTTATTAATATAGCAAAGGAAATTAATTAAACTAAGGTTAATTAGAACCACGGTGAATTACAATTACGGTAAGCAGCGCCCAACGTCTGCCTCCGTTCGCTGATAACACCTGCTCTGTCTCTATGTTTTGAATAACCAACGTTCGTATCTTTCTGATGTTGCCATTCCGGACAACACAATCTTTTCTTTATTCATAATGGTTGATTCCTACTCTAGCCTTTGGCAATTAGCCTGTTTAAATTTAAGCTTTGCATTTGACTTAACGACTTTAGTTTCCTGCTATAAATGCTGGCGGAATTATAAGCACCGGGAATGCCTTCTGTTCATTTATTTTAGTATTAAATAAAGGTTCTTTTACACTCTTCTGAAGTCTCTATGGTACTTTTAGTCTTAGCAATAAGTCGCTTAACGTCCACATAGAGTTTAATTTAATAAAGAGAGTTAAATTTAACAAGAGCTTTCTCCATGGTATAAAAATATCGGTTTTATTTTTAAATGTCCCGCTGCATTCTCAACTAATAACAGCGTGAGACGGTATTTTGAAATTTTATATTCAGGGTACGACTGTCCATCAGCTGCTCCAAAAGCGCATAAGGCAATTTTTTCTATAATTAACAAGTTTCATCAACGTTGAATAATATTTGTTCCTCTTTGTATACCCATTTATTGTCTGATTTCAGTAAAGTCCATCGAGTATCTTGCAACAAACTCTTTATCTGGACCAGCAGATTCATCAACAATACGATCATTGAGAACTCCAGTTGTTTTGAAGGAACGTACGTATTGCTATAAACATTTTCACTACTTTTCCCACCTCCGTTTTCTGTATCATCAGTCTTCTTCAGATCATGGTAAAAATCTAATGCTATATGAATTTCCATTTACTCATTGGAAATCTTTATTGATTCCATATTTAATTTATTTTAATTTTTTATTTATTTTTATTTATTGATAGATTGATTGATTCCCTGTGGTTAATAGCTGCTCTGTGTTTACTATACGAGCCTTTAAGTTCCTGTAAACTACGTTTGATAAGAATTCTGAACTATACCTTGCAATTTGTATTCATCTTTTTGTTTGTTTATTTGTTTTGTGAATAGGTTTCCAAACTGATGATACATCCATTCCTTTCCCATAAAATTAATTTCACTTCTTGAAGTCGCATCTCGTTCACAAAGTATTCAAACAAATTGAATCATATTGCGTGTGTGATTAGAATAATGTACAAAGCTTCCGTATAAGTGTGGACAAACCCATAAGCGAGTTAGCTGGTAAGCTACGCACTAATATACACATATGTATGTGGAACGCATCGGCGAATACTAATAAGAAGGTTAATGCAGTTCTTGGAGAATGCAAATTTATAATGTTTTCTTATAAATTCTTCTTAACTAAAACATACAGCAAGAATTAAATTCAAATGTTTAGTTTAGGTTATTTGAATATAGCAGAAATAATAGGGTTATCTACCTAAAAGGATGAGTGCCTTCATCGAACTCAAGATATTTTGCGGTCGTCGCCACTCGGCCACTGGTGGGACTCAAACTGAGTGACACAGAGGAAACATAGGCGTGTTATTATATAGCAACGTATATGAGGGCTGTCATGATCAGGGGAGGAATGCCTTCGTGGAGGATTTTTTACGGGATACCGGCTTATGCAAGTCTTAACCACTCGAACACTGTAAGGAAGGGCTGTGATAGAAAAGATAAAAGAAAGCAGTCTGCTTACGGTGGTTGGTCTTCATGAGATTGTTATAGATAGATATGTAGAGAGAGAGATGGAGATAGCTATAGAAGGAGATATGTGTAATAATATTTAAGGAAATTACGCCACAGTAATTAATTTATGTCGGAATTGAAGAGTTTTTCTTCCAATCAAACTCAATCGTGGTACTTTCACCATTTTTATCTAATATGTAGAATAAATATAATGATGCAGTATAAACGTTGTTGAGCAATTGCAAGTATGCATTTATGTATAAACTTCATTATAGTTAGCGCTAGAACAAAGGTGAAGCTGTAGACGACGTATTCCCTAGGAGAAGGAAAG
>KK118804.1:823248-858830 GCA_000611955.2 Stegodyphus mimosarum | reverse complement strand
AAACAACGAAGTTTATGACACTAATTTTAGACTAAGAATGGTAAAAGGTGCTTAGTTTCTCAATAAATAATATTCCTTTATTGCTACTGATTTTTAAACGTTTCGATTTGATTATCACTGGATAAAAGACTTCATTTTCACTTCTGCCGTTATGTAAGTACGTACACATTGAGCATTATAGAAGAATCATATGATGGACATTAGTTTTGAAACAACGCACTTCAGAAAGATTTATAATAAGTACGTCACAATTTTAAAAGCATGCCTGAGATACCTTAAGCTGCTGAATGATACCCCGCCAAATATCTTTGCGGACGCTTCAGAACCTGAAAAGGGCACTTTCAGAGCGACATGCTATTCCATACGACCTGATCAATTGTTTGTTCAATTCTATGAAATCAAGATATGAGCTTTGCATTTCTGTCAGAGATGACCATATACCATACAAAAGGGAGATTTGTTGCAAAAACGTAGGAGATCTTTTTTTCTATCATTTTTTTAAATTTCCATAAATTTGACTTTAAACTCAGTACTTTTAAATTAATTAACTGGCAAGCATGATAATTTATGTTAAATAATGCTTTTTTACAAATTGATTTGTATCATTTTTCGATAAGTAACAGTTAAGATTCATTTCTGTAAGTATTCTTTAATTTTGTCGAGGAGTGTCATAAAATTGTCATAAATAAAGAAACCGAAATGGTTTTCATCTACTTACAAAAGGATATTGCTACCATTTAAACTTCGATTTCTAAATGCATACATACAAGTGTTTTAATGGTATGACTTCAAGGCACAGAAGTCTAAATACATATTTTTACCTCCTCAGTTCTTTTAAAGTAATTGCTTTAACAATAATCTCAGGACCAAAAATGTTAAAACAGAATACATAAGGTCACAAAATACATAAGGTACAAAATATTCAGTTAAAAGAAAGTTAAAAATTTTCTGGTGTGTGTTGGAGAACTCGGTTTCGAATGGCGCTCCGTGAGCAATGAACTGTGGAGAAATCGTCTAAAGAACAGCAGGTACTTCGCGCAGTTGGGCATTTG
This sequence comes from Stegodyphus mimosarum, assembly GCA_000611955.2. Taxonomy (NCBI): domain Eukaryota; kingdom Metazoa; phylum Arthropoda; class Arachnida; order Araneae; family Eresidae; genus Stegodyphus; species Stegodyphus mimosarum. The sequence goes on along the minus strand of KK118804.1, from coordinate 857,778 downwards.
ATCTGCAGTCTGTTTGATTTACTTATCTGCTTAATTTTTAATAATTCATTTTCATGTTATTATGGTAGATTATTGATAAATTAAATGATTTATTGACATCTTTCATTTCATCTTAGTTTCAAAGTAAGGATTTTGTTTAATAACTTCTGTTACACACAGATAAGTATCTTTTGAATCCTTGAATGAGGTTGATGTCCATTCTTTAAAATAATAACTCGTAAATTTCTATTATTATAGGTTTAAAAAATTTTTTTGCTATTTTCAAAATGGAGAAAAACAGATCATGTAAATCGATATGCAACTAAAATTGAAAATGGAGATATAAGGAAAGGGATTCTTCGTACATGAACACAGTACGCCTACAATGGAATAAATTATTTCTGGTAGCTTTGTACAGTTATTATTGTTTTGCATTAACCAGTTATTTATAATACCTCACCAGAATGCAAATCGCTTAAATAGTATTTAAGTCGAGGGTCTTGGATTGTAAGAGAGTGTGTTTCTGCTTCTTGAGCCCACATTACTAGTTTTTGCCAGCTCTGCTAAAATTGAAATATTCGGCTTTGCATTACAGCTGCTGTCATTTAAATTTTTATGTCTATGAGAACTTACGAGCCAACTTTGCTTTAAATTAAATTGTGTAGTCTTCCATCACGAGGCTTAGATTAAATTCTGAAATTTAGAGTTACTTTACGCTGCATCGCCACAGGGGGTGGCTGATCTTGTCAAGCACGAAGCTTGCATTTTATGTTCAAATTCTGATTCAATAAAAAGGTTATTTTAAGCTTCTAAAATTCCTGTAGCTTACTTCAGACCAAGCGATAATTCGCATTAAGTTTGTTAGGGTTTGATACTAGTTTGTGCTGCCAAAGAAATTCGAACTCTGTAGCCTTTTGAATAAATTGTTAAAAAGGTTGTTTATTTTGCGTCATTAATTTTCCCGATCTTTTATTATTTTACCCTCAATAAACTTTAATCACTGTTTGGTTTCCACTTTCTTCTTATTTGAGAATGCAACAACTTTCTATTCTTCGTAAAGATCTCCGCATCCTGCCGCATTTAGACCGAGACTGTTTTAAAAACGCCCTTCAGTAGCATACAAGTTTCAGATGTCAAATCCTAAATGAAGAATTCTTCATATCGTGCGGTAGGCCAAGCGAAAATTAGCCTTCTTTTTTGGCAATGAAGTTGAACCACTCAACTCAACTGTGCACTTTCTATCAAATAAAAAGTACAGTTGATGTAGCATTTAGGACGTTTACTATTCCCACCCGATGAAAATATGTTTGACGTAACTCCTAGTAGCTGAACAATACAATATCCTTTGCCGGTTTCGAGGTATAAAAGTTTTGAAATGAAGCTATCTCATCACTCGTAAGAAAATTATTGTGAGAAAATCACATCTTAGGATTTACTGGATTACTCTGATAAGGTATGTAAATAAACTTCTTTCTTTTGCATCCCGAATCTTAATAATCTTCAGATAAAGCATTAACTAAAATCGGAATTGTAATTTCTCAGATATCAAATGGCTAATATTAGAATTTTGATTAAAAAATTAGCATTTTTCAAAAGTCATTCGATTAACTTTGATAATAGATATCAGATATCTTTATTATTTTTTACGTAAATGTAAAAATAATGCTATGAAAAGATAGAAATTTCTTGGAATCAACAAATATCGGGATGAAGTAGTAACGTTACGAAGAATTATTTACTAAAATTCAGGTAAGAGGCAGACAGACTTTCGAGGCCAAAGTTATATTTGCTTTAATATTAATGCCAAAAATGCCAAACGCGTTTCGACTGAAAACTACAGCTGTCTTCAGTAGAAAAACATTTTTACACGAGCACACTCCGCCGAATACCGTAAGATAACGCAAGGAGTATTAAATGCTGAGATGGAATTAAAGAGCAGACCTTTCGTAATAAAGTGAAAAGAAATAAATAGGTTTAAAATAGGTGCAATAGGTTTTAAAGTAATCTAATTCCTCAGTTAAAAAAAAGCTTGGAATATTTAAGAAATCAGAATCAGTATTAATTTACACTAATATGAAATATCATCTATTTGAGTAGCAGAACAATCGCAATTTGAGTAGCAGAACAATCGCAATTTGAGTAGCAGAACTACAAAGATCGATTAAGCGTAACTATGATAGTTCATATAACGTCAATTTGATAAAAGCAAGTCCCATGATCTCTGAAGACACAACATCAAAAGAACCAAAATTTGTTATAAACAATTTATTCTTCCAATATTCCTTTTCTCTTTATGTAGTTCATTTGTTCCCAATAATTGTAATTACATGTTACTCCGCCATCATAATTCAACACGATTTATAATATCTGCAGATTGCTACAATTCAAGTTTAATTCGTTAGATATTCAAGTTAAAATTATTGCATAGTTTAGTTTGTATTTTTAACCTTTCTTTATTCCATATAACATATCGCCGTAAAAGATTTTGTAAAAGCTGTTCACCATTTTTGATGGTATTGCTTTAAACTTCAGATTTATTTAATGTCATTCCATATTGCAAAAACTTACAATTAATTATTTCTAATTATTTATATTGATTTTAACATAAAAAAATTTATTGTAGTTTTATCTTAAGCAATATGCGACTATAAATAAATTTCTTTTCGCTAGTATCCTGTAGTATTAAAAGAATTTCAGAGCAAAACTTTATGAAAAAACATTTCAGAGAAAGATTTAACAACTGAACAAAGCTGAAGAAGTGAATATCCTGTTTATTCAATGACTGAGAAATAAATTTGTGAAGTAAACTGAGTTGGAATACATATTTAATTACCACTGGTGCCAGATATCGTAATGGATATTTATGACAGAAAAAAATATAATTAAAATTATTGGTAAACTCTCCTCCTCATAATAAGAGATGTAAAAGTAAGTAGTAGAAACAGTAAAGCAAACCTCAGAAAGAGATATCGGTTAACATTCTAGTGACCATATAACTATTCACCTTGCTGCTTTAGATTTTTTCAGTTAGAGTCTGGTTTAGAAATACAAGCCTTTGAATTACATTTCTGTATTCTCTGGTTACAAGCACATATTCCTTTGATGTAACGGCAAACGATAATGTCAGACTGCCATATTTCAAGCCAGAGTTTCAGAAAATTTCGTTAATAATGAATTCCATTTTTAATTTTCGTAATCTAATTCAAAATCTAGATTCAGTTTAGTTTCTGGAAGTTGTTCTATTTATTGACGATATTATTAATTGCCAAATTATAAAATTTTCGATCCTTGGCTCATTAGCAGCAGGTAATCTGTAAGATAAAATACTAAGAAATATTTGAATTACGCCAGTTTTTGAAACCGTAATAAACATAACATAAAATACGTCTTGCATTTCCTATAAACCTAACTATTTTTTAAATTAAGACAAAATCAATAGTTTTCCTTTTTTTCCCTTTAAAACGTGTTTAGGACAGTAATACAGACGTTTATACGTGCATCTGCTTCAGAATACAAACAACTCTTTCAAAAAGTAATGCTGTCTTATGAACATATGAGTTCAAATAGTTTTAATGTTAGGGTCAAGAACTGAACTTGATTTAGGAGCCCTTTAAGCAACACTAGTCATGTTTTAAACATATATTTTTTCAAAATGCTTGCTTTTTTCCCTTTTATATTTATTGTTAAGGCTAAAGAATAAAGATTTGGAATTCAATGAAGTAACAACTTCAGTAATTTTCAGATCATTTCTTTTGGGAAGTACCGTCATTAGTTTTAATTTTTTACTGTTCAGAGTAAAATCATATATTAAATCTAATGGCATGTGAATAACATCTTATGCCTTCGTACAATAAAACAACTAAGAAAGTGGGGAATTTGAATTTTCCCTAAGGAAAGAAATTATATATGTATTTTTTCATTATGTTCCTGTAGAAGGAGAGGCAAACGTGAAAAGAAGTCCAAAGATGTAATGTTATATTTTTAAACACATTTTTATCTAAAGTTTTCCATGAGTAAAATTTAAATAATTTTTAAATTATGACTGAAACGTGGACAGATTTCAGTTTCACTACTGTTTCAAACAATTTGCTTCCAAGCATTAGATTGAAAAATAGTATCTATTAGAAAACTAAATTTTAGAAATATTTATATACCTAGCATACTGTTCAGACGATCTATGTGTTTTCAAGGATCTATGTGTTTTTTTAATTAAAATACTACTATTTATTGTCAAAATTTAAATAACAGTTAATTGCGTGCTAAAACTGTTAGGATTTAATTAAAAACAAAAATTGAAAACGTTCAAAATACTAAGCCACTTAAAGTCTTACATGATGTATAAACATTCATACTTCAATTTTTACATTATTATAAATTTATTATCTCAGAAAGGTGATATTAATTTATAACAAAATAATTTATTTATCATCAAAACTCATACTGCTATTGAAATTAATAATTCTGTGTTTCTGTGTTTGACGAGAAGAATCAGAGCTATTAATCTACTCAACAAGAGCTCAATGGAAGTGTTTAAGTTCCCTTTTGTAATCGTACACCGATACAAAAATTAACACAATAAGTCATTTTATGGTTCAAAACGTAGTCATAAACTATTTTCTTGAACATTGCCTCAACATTTCCTTAGTGACATTTTCTTTGAAGCTGCGCTTGAGGAACAAGTAATAAATGCGTTCTCCAAGAAGTTTTTTTTTATCTTCGTTATTGTTTTGATTTTCTGCGGCGAGATATTTAGATAACATTTGGTAATAATAAAATAAACGTCTCACGTTTCGCTGATTTGGAGGACCTCCAAAGAAGTATTAAACATTTTTCAGAAAGAATTTCAATGTAACCGGTAACATAGAAGAATTCGTGTGATAATTCGAACGAAATAATAAATAAATATAATAAACGAGGGCGAAAGGTTTTTGCTACTGCTCCAGAATGTTGCGTAACAGTACATTTTGCATGTTAAAGTAATTTAATATGATGTAAGCATACTCTGGAACGGAAGTTAACTCAAATTAACAGCATTATTTAATCATTCAGCGTATGCTGCTCACATGATTAATATAAAGACAAAATATTTAATGTGATTATTAATTATTTGTTACCTTCATGAAGGAAATATCCAAGTTTGTTATTACTGTTGGTATCTTAACCTGTTAATCATTACAATTTTATTTAGCTTTTTCATTCAGTATAAAATGTTATCTAAACACTTCCTTAATTTTATATTCTGAAAAGTAATTTCCGAGAAATGAATTGTGTTATTCATAATTCTTTCAAACGGTAACCAATGCAAGAAACTTCAGCCAATTGCCTTCTTAACAGTTTGAACTGTTTTACTACTTTCTTCTTAAAAGTAAAGCAGTTTTATAACCATATGTCAGGTCAACATTAATTAAGTTCTTATGAAGATAAAGATTGATTATATGTGATCTCTTTGCATACGTTATCTATCATAGAACTTCCCTGATGTAAAAAAAGTAGTCATTGATGAGCATGGAATATTACATGAACATATTGAATTATAATAGCTCTTTCCTGGTATTTTATTGAAACTTTAATTTTGTCAATTTCAAATACAGTCATTATAGATGCAAAACAAGATTTAAACCAGATACGTTTCCAACTTTTAGTCACAGAACACGGGGACAAAGTGTGTGACATACTGAAAGTAACCTTTTGAAGACGAATATCTTTACTCAAGAGATTGGATACGACAGCATGAAATGGTTTTATAATCTTTACTATGTACATTGATATGTTTAATCTAATTCTATTTACAGAGTTGCATTAAAATACTGTAAGTTTTTACATTAACAATTTCTAAATTTTATGTACTACTAACTGTTTCTTATCTTACCTCGTATTTATTCTACTTAACAGTCACTTTTAAAGCAGACTTAGATCTTTTCTGTGTTTGTGTTTTTTTGTTTAAATCTAATAAAGTATGCCAGAAAAGAAGGAAAATGTTTGGCATCATTGGTATTAACCTTATAAACAGTAGAAATGACACGTTTATGTTTGCAATCTCTGTCGATGATACAAAGAATAAAATTTTAAATGCGTAAAATTTTTTAAAAGTGTCGGTGGTGACATATGGTAACTGCTAAAGAACTCAGTATAAGCGATATAAGAATAGGAGATTACTCGTTTTAGACTCTATTAGATTTTTCAGCTCGCAAAGGTGATAGTTAAACTGCGTCTTCATCCGGATCCGAATCACGAACTTTTTCCTGGACGTGCTACCACTTACATCATGCACGGAGGAATACGATTATTTCTTACTCATTTGTCCCCGATGGTAGGAAGATGAATATTAAGCGAATCCGGTGAAAGGAAATGGAGGACAAGAAGATGCGGTAGAAACCTAGAAAATTTCACACGCTACACAATTTTTCAAGTGGCAAATTCTTTAATCATACAGCAGAAAGGTACAACTTTTCAAGCTGTTCTTCGCAAACTAACTTATAGATAGCATAATGATAGAAAGAAACCAAAGAATTCGCTAAAAGCTGAATTTTTAAAAAAAAGTATCTATTAGATCAACAAGGTATACACTAAAAATTCTGAAAAGGAAGCATTTTCAAAATGTAAGTCTATAAGGTATTTCTCCCGCCTTCTTCACATGTCTTCGTGGTGTAGTTACGCAAACGGTGTGTGCATGTCTTCGTGGTGTCTTCGTGGTGTAGCACACTCGACGCGTAACCGCGAGGTCCGTGGTTCGACGGCGGTGCTAATTTTTCATCTCTCCTGCTTTCGAAATAACCTAATGTCTCTACAAGTCTTTATAACGGATCTCATTTAATGGAGAATATGCCCTATACCTGATTAACAACGATTAAACTACCACAACCTGTTCTTATTTATTTAAAAATCTCATTTCTACTTCGTAACATTTCATCTCAGAATTTACAGTAATTTTTAAAATTAATCAATTTATGAACTTTTTATAATAAGCAACTAAGCTATCCAAGTAAGTAGTTTTGCCATTTTTCTCATGATTATTTGTGTAAGCTTAAAATTCTTATCCCAAAATATGTTCTTTGGCCCCTAAATTAAATTCTGTACGGGTATCTAACATCCTTGATATCACTGTAATATTTCCTTATATCTTTAGACTACTATTAACGCATTACTTTTTTTTTATAAATACACTCAAAACCATTCTTGGAACTCAAGAGATGGTACATGCTTTTTTAATTCAATTCATACGCTAGATTTAAAATATCAGTTCCTAATTTAGAGTGGGAATTTTGATCTGAGAACTGCTGGAACGTTTTGTTAATTATGATGTAATATTTGTTAATTATGACTTCATACATCAATCGCGGTTGAAGCTGCTGCACCAAGAAAGAAAGCGTTTAGCAAAATCATTTTTATTTTACAAGTCCATTATAATGGAACGATGAAATTATTATAACAACCACAAATCAGTCTCTGTCGACAATAGTAGCTGTTGGGCGTGGAATCAGACAGACCTAAGATGATAATTTCTAGTATTATAGTCCATGCAGCTCCTTTTCTGTAACATACTAGCTGGCAGATACCATACGACCTGTACCATATTATTCCGCACCATACTATCGTATTGTGTCATACACTAGCATACCGTTTGGCAGGTTTTGTCGTAGTCTGTTTGCAAACATTGACCCAACATTTTCCGTTGATTCTAGTATTATATGATAATTTCTAGTATTATGATCCATGCGGCTCCTTTTCTGTAAGATACTAGCTGGCAGGTACCATACGACCTGTACCATATTATTCCGCACCATGCTATCGTATTGTGTCATATACTAGCATACCGTTTGGCAGGTCTTGTCGTAGTCTGTTTGCAAACATTGACCCAACGTTTTCCGTTGTTGAGAGATCTGGAAAATGCATCAACCGAATAGTAACCTTGCGTATTGTGTACACGTAGGACGGCGCGAATAAGATGAATTTTTGCATTATTATGTTTAAAAATATGCTACCCAGACTCCTTAAGATATGACACAGCCAATAGCTTTAAAACTTGGATAATTTAATGGTACCTAGTCAAAGTAATGCCATATATGCGGAGGTGAACGGTGGTATGTATACTCAATGGCACCCCATACCGTCAATTCAGGTGCTTTTCCGAAGAATGAATCTTTCAACGTTTGTTCCTCCCGGTTCGCGTAATGGCAAACCGCACATTGAATTGATCAATGTTAAGGAATTTCGCTTACTGCGCATGCTCAATAGTGTACCGTTGGCGTAGGCGAAAATACTGGCGAATAAAAAAAAACAACCCTACACAAGCTTGTCCGTCATTCAGGCCTTAGCGACTCTTTACGATAGAAATACTATGGACACTTTTTTTGGGCTTAATGCACTTGCTTCTGTTTCATTTCATTTTGGTTTATTTTGTTCATAAACATTACATTTAATGTTAGTTATTTGTAATAATTTCTTTGGCTTTAATTTAGTCATTTAAACTAGATATATTCCTTAAGTTGTTAAAGTATTTATGAATGGAACGCATGGTAAATAATCGATTGCTTTTATTCCTCAGAAGTACAATCAACAAACATTGAGCTCAAGTACAATCAATAAACAACATCATGTAATGTTTCCTGTTTTGTAATTCTTCTTAAACGAGAATTTGGGGAGTTAACAATCGATACTTACACTCTAAGTAATGAAACAACGTACAAACTAACAAGTTTTAAAACCTCGAACTGTTTACGTCCAGATAACAGAATATCAACCACATACCATGTTTATCTTCTTTTAAAATTACGCCAAAGTTGTAATTGCACCAAATTCTCCTCTGGGCATGCGCAGTGTGCGTAATTTGTTTAACATTTTTCAACTGAATGTGCAGTCTGCCATTACGCTCCCGGTTCTATTCAGAGTATCAGTACTGTATACTCAATATCGCCTGTAATGTTCGCATGTTTTGAAGTGTGAATCATTTGCGTAACTCAGTATATTCTACATTTTCCACATTTTGCGACAAAACCGTAAGCAAGACAAAAATTTTCCGTGCTTCGTATACTGTACCTTTTGTAATGTAATGGAATGTAACCTTAGAAATACCATAAGAGGAACAGTTGTCTCATACACACATGCATAAATATTTTACAAAAATGCGTTTTAAACGCAAAACACAGTAAAAGAAATCCGTTTAGAGTTCATGAAAAATTATGCTATTTGCGTTTATTCATTTATTAAATGTTTTTAATGCACTGGATTTTTTTTTCAAGTAGGTGTCGAGATGTTTACAAAGGCACTTCTTCTAGCTTCACTGTCTGTTGCAATGCTCTACAACGTCGCTAGTGAAGCTTCGATGAAGCCAGTGTCCCAACAATCAGAACGACAAATAGCTACTTCCCCACCTCTACTGCCTCCAAGCATCGGTAGCGGAATCGGAGGATTAGCTGGTATCATACCTGCTATTTTACCCATAATTCTTATACTCGGTATTGGAGCTTTCTTACTTCCAGCCATTGGTCTTCTGTTGTTCGGAAGCTCAGGTGGATTTGGTGGATTTTTTGACGGCTTCAGCAAGAAGCGATCTTCAAACCTGGGAGTTGATCATCCCCTTTTTTCCACCGAAAAACTTATTGAGTTGATTCAAACAGTCACAAAAGCTTTGGAAGAAGCTTCAAAAGAAGGATAAGCTGAAAGTTTTTCACATCTAATGGTCAGTACTTAATTTTCGTTTTATATTGCTCTTAGAAAAACCTAGGCGTTGCCTTAGAAGCAAAATTACTAAAACTTTGATTAAAGAAGTAATAATAATCTGAGTTAAGCTGATTAAACTGAATACTCGTATCAAGCTGAACGCAAACACCCTATCCACCCTCTGAAATTCATAGAACACAGGTATAGCTATAGTTCAAAACACCGTTCAAACCAGTTTTCTTATGAGCGTCACTGGATCGATAACTAAGGTTTTTGTATATGTCATTCTTTGCCATGAAAATTCATTTTTATTGCTTTCTGTGCCAATTTTAAGGTGTTCAAATTTGCGATTTTTAGGTAATGGAAATGAAAAAGTAAAAGAAAGTTAAACTACTACCTATTAAGAGTTTTCAGTATGGATGTGTGTGCAAAATTATGGTATAACTATAACCTAATATGATTTTTTCTATTAATATGGCGCCCAGATTCCTTTTTAGACATAAATACCCTTCTCCCCGCAATAAAAACGTATAGCTGAAATGTCACTACAAAAGTATGGTAATGTTAATCTTTGTACTGCTTCTTTAAATTTAGTGATTATGTATAGTAACTATCATTTCACTGTGGCCTCTTGGTTTACAAATAACAAACGCTCGTGAAGTTAATACGATAATATTACTTGAAACAGGTAAAAGTGGAGAGATCTTTTTTCCCGAACGTTTAATATGAAGTAGCAAGTAAAGAATTGTGCCATTATAGGTAAGTGGAGCCGTTGTTTAATTCATTAAATGAAGAGAAATGGTGCAATGGAATTACTATAAACAGGTACCTCAAAGCTTTTGCTTTTGAAAATGAGTATTTTTTCAAATAGAAGCCAGGTAAGTTATTCTTAAAGTACTTTTTTTAAATTATACTTGAATAAAAGTTTAATACTTAATTTATGGACTTTTAAATATTCCAAACATATGTGCGACAGGCTAAAGGAAAATATGAACACTTTGAAAAAAAAGATATCTAAACTAGACATTAGTGCGGGTTAGCCGTACTTATCTTAAATAATGATTGCACGTGTGATTTCAGTAATACTCTTTCTCTGTTTCTGATTCAGGCATAGAGCTTGGGTCTCTGTTTTTTTCAGGTACTCTTTCTACATTCCAAGAAATAGTAAAGATATTATTATTTCTCATCCCGAGTTCTGATGTTACGACCAAATTTGACAGCCTTTGTCTAAAAGTAAGAATTTGTCAGTTCTCAGAGAAATGAATATTTAACGTTTCTATCACGCCAACGAAGGTCACCTTTTGACACATATAACTCTGAAGCTTGAAATGATATATATTAATTTACCTTTGAAATGAAAATTGTCTGACTTACATTCTTCACCTGAAGATCAATCAATATATACAAAAGTTATTCTACGCGTGATGCTTCCCACCTCAGATATATATGACATTTTTTAAAGTGAAGATTGAGTTCATCTGTCTCAAAGTTCACATTTTGAAGTTAATGAGAGCAAATTCAAAAATTTTTAAAAATTGCATTTCAGCAAATACTCATATTTTACTCTTTAAACATTCCAGTATTTCAGAATGATCATAAATCAACATTAAACGTTCAGTTGCTCTTATTAAATACTCATTGATTTAGATATAGTTCTCATACTCATTGTTTTAGATGTAGTTCTCAGTTTGTGATTATTTTAATTCAGAAATAACAGCAATGTATTCAAAAGCTCCATAGGTGTCTACATAAATCTCTCTCTATATATATATACATATATATGTGACATAAGCCGCACTAGTGGCCGAGAGGTTTATAGCCGTGAATGTTGGTAGTTTGACCCAGATTGGAACCCAGACAAAAGGACTGGCTGTATGGTTGGTTTCTATGTTTCTTCCCATGTTTAATGTGACTATGAGCCAGTTTCTCTTAGAAAGTCGTCTATAAAGGCATCCTTTCCTCGAGTACTTTGCCACAATCAAATAACATAATAGGATATGACACAAACATACGTTTGCTCTTGAAAACGTGAGATATCTGACCACTTCTAGATTTAAGATAAGAGAACTGAAAGAAAATTCACTATCCTTTTTTTTTTTCGATTTCTTCTATCACTGGCCGAGAGGTAAAACTGCTGAACGGTAACACTTCGACCCAGGGAATAGGCTGAATGTATGGATGTTCCCATGGTTTTGCCCATGCATAATATAAATACGAGTTGGTTTCCCTTAAAATGCTTTCCACAAATGCGTCCCTCAGGCAGATGCTTTGTCATAAAGTAAATAATTCGAATCATAATCCATGCTTCCCGATTCCTTTGCTTTTCAGAACCTCATAAATGCGATCTTTATATTAAAATGATGGAGGGAAAACGCCAATTAATACTAATACTGTTTCTGGATTTTAACGACAGTTTTAGGATTTGAAGGTACATACAGCTCATAAAGAACAGTAAAACGCCTATAGAAAAATACAGCTTTTTAGAAGATATTTTGAAAATTATTAGAAGCATACTCTCTAATTCTGATTGTGTAAGCTGTTTTGAAGCGTAAAAGAAAGCATTTCGTCCAAATATAAATTCATGAATGACTAAAAAATCAAGTAAAATAAAATCGAATAAAATAGTATGTTTGTCAAGCAGATAGTCAGCTCTATTAGGAAAATGTATTCACAGCACCTAAAAGGTTTACTTTAGGGCTAAACAGGAATGCTAGAACCAATTAATGGTTTCTTTGTTATAATTAACTGCAGATATATTGCATATTTTTTGTACTTGTAAACACACTTTGAATCAACTTGAGTTTTTGAAAAATGAACTGTTACGTGTGAAAAAGTAATTCATGATACCTGGAATCTGAGACGTGCTAATTTACTATTTGCTTTTATGTGGAACTTTAAGAAAAGTTGTTTTATTAGTGCAGGATTTTCTCAATCTTAGAAGAAGTCCGTATTTTGATCACTAAGAGGTATAGACATCATCTATTGTCATTTTCGACATTCTGAGGTCACGATAAGTGGCCGCATGGCTAAGACTGACCCATGTTTCATTCCATGTGACTGGGCTAGCTTCGTGGGTGATTTTCATGCATTTATCCATGTGTAATGTGAACACGAGTCAGTGTTTCTTAAAAGTCCTCCACGAAGGCATGCTTCATCTTCGACAAATACCCTTTACCTGCTTTTCCATATTCCACTAATCATAACCCATAATCTGAGAAAGCAATCTCTTAGATACTATTATTCTTTGCAAGCTTAACCATATTTCGTTGTAGAGAAAAAGCATTTTCAGAGAAACAAATATGTTATATACCGCAGATGTCGATTATAAAATTTATTTCAATAAAATATTTTACTATTTGACTTCCGTTTTTCAACAAGCTTGGGTCAGATATGAGAAATATACTTTGAAGATCGTGATAAGTTTTATTAATAAGATTTACAGAAACTTATAACCAAATATAACTTAGTGAATGAAGAAAATGCAAGAATATGAACCGTTCTAATGGTTAATAACATCCAGCACATCATAATGATGTTGCATTTTGTAAGTTTGCTTTTGGTTTATTTCATTAGGGTACAGTACCTGAGAGCTATCTGCCTAAGGGAAGGATGCCTTCGTAGAGGTCTTTCTAAGGAAAACTTGCTCGTAAACACGTTACTCAGAAACCAGGAAATCCCGAAAAGCCCATGCAATCACCCTGTTCGCCTGGATTTTAATTTCGTAGGAGTCACTAATTACTCTAGCCCGTTAATATATTATTGGAGGATACATTCTTTACTATGTTACACCATTATATTTAGCAGTTTACGCAAATTACCATCTGCAAAAGTTCAGTACTTGTTTTTAATTATTGTGCTTACCTAAATCACATTCTAATGAAATGTTATTATAATAATTATGCATTATTAAGTTTTTGTTTAATTGTTTTATATTTAATTCCAGTTGTATGCGCTTTAAGTAATAGCCTCAGAATCATAATCAGAACATTGGTTTTCAAAGTGAATTTTGAATTTAAGATTTATTAAAGTGTCAATATTAATGCAATTTTATTTTTTATTTTTTGATGCAACTTATCTTTCTAAACTTCGATATTTATCTACACCTCTCATTAATTATCGAAGTCTTCATAATCTAATATTTCTAATACTTGAAAATAACAGAATGAAGAAATCTGTAATTTTACATTTTATTTAACATTACATGCATAACTTACTCTTGCTAGCTTTTTCGAATGTTATGTATCATTCCTGTTATTCAGACACTTCCCTTTAAATCAGTTGCTGATCATTAAAACTGTTATACCGGGAATGAAAGTAGTTAGTAAAATCATACTTATTTTACAAATAAATAATAATCAAAGAATGAAATGCTGACAAATTTAGGTAATTTCGAAGTACAGAACAGGCAGAAATTGTATTGAATATATCACGTATAACTCATCCTTGACACCTACAAAAAATATTTTAAAATGTATAACGCCTCCTTGATATTTTAATGTCATCATTTACTTAACGTCAATTAAAAAAAATTAAATATATTATGATACTAAATTCACAGAGGAAGAATGTTTTATTTCTCAGGGTTCACAAAACGTGGATAAAGTTTTATTTGCCAAATCGCTAAATTAACTTTACTATAAGAAAAGCTTTATTTTTAAAGCTTTCGAAAAAGTGCTGTAAACATATATGAATTATGAGTATAATTAAAGTTTGTGATATTACGTTATATTGTCTCATAATGGTATACATGAGTTCATGTCTACATATTATATGTATTTAAGTTTTAACTGTATAATATGAATACTTATGAATAAACTTTTACTTAACAGGTTCTGAAATAAAAATTTTGGATCTTTTAATGCACAAACCTAACAAAGTTGGAAATATGGAATATGGAAGTCACATCTATAAAAAACGTACAAAGCTTAGTTTTCGTTACAGACGAATGAAGAAAAAAGAACGTTGTATAAATAAATATTTTCTCGAAATCTGTTTGATATTCATTAAGTTTGCTGCACATTTTGTTACAAATACATTAATACTCATCCAGTACGTTGTATGCATATGCAGAAATGTGTGTAGTTTCTTTCATTCCTCCCCTTTGACTGAAAATTATGAATTATCCGTCATAAAAGAACTTAGATGCTTTAAGTATGACCTTGAAATTTAGATACAAATGATTATTTACAATACTTTTAATATCTGTTTGTTCCAAGCAGTTTTCAAAATACGAAGTGCCGTAATACGAAACTTAATCTCGAGAAACCAGTTAATAATAAGTATAAAACATTTGACGTATTATGATTCTGGAAAACTAATTTCAAGTACAAAAATAAAGGAAGAAAGAAAGAATTCCTGATATGATAGTAGGTAATTCATATTTCGATTTCAAACTACTTCAAATCACTTTGTCGAAAAAGAAGCGAGTTTCATATAATTTAATTTTCCTAGCAAACTTTTATAATCAGCTTTAATAATACGTGCGGCTTGTAGAGATAGAGTTTCAGAGTTCACTGTAAGTAATACAAACTTTATGAAATGCTATAAATTCAAATACAAATGATTGTTTGAAATGTTTTTAATATCTGTTAAGTTCAAGCTGTTTTCAAAATACGAAATACTGAAATAAGAGACATAATTCTCAGAAAACTGTGATAATAATAAATACAAAACAATTTATATATTGGTCATCTAGAAGAGTAATTGTCATACAAAAAAATTAAATAATCCCTAATATAAAAGTAATTAATTCAGGTTTCGATCTCAAACTATTTCTAATCACTTTGCCGAAGCGTTTCGTATACTTCATTTTTCATAGCAAACTTTTATAATCAGCTTATTCAAACTACTAGTACGCGCACGCGCGGCTTGTATAGATAGAGTTTCAGAGTTCACTGTAAACAATGCAGGCTTTATGAAATGCTATAAATTCAAATACAAATGATTATTTCAAATGCTTTTAATATCTGTTAGGTTCAAGCTGTTTTCACAATATGAAATGTAATTCTCAGAAAACAGCAGCAATAATAAATACAACATATATTGGACATCTGGAAGAGTAGTTTTTGTACACAAAAAAATTAAATAATCCCTTATATAATAGTAATTAATTTAGGTTTTGATCTCCAACTATTCGTAACGTTTTTCGGATAAAAGTGCGTAGGTTCATAGTAAACCTTCATAATCAGGTCATATTCGGATTGATGATACACGTGGCCTGTCTACTTGTACAAAACAAAGTTCCACAGTTTCCTAAATGATTCAAAATTATTGAAATGGCATTCTAATTCACAATAAAATTCTCAAAAATTTGATGTGTTATTCGACACAATGCCGGATTTAAATATTTGCAAGGCTTCTGATCTAATGCTACGCTTACTAGAAGCACGTTAATTACGTAAAATAAAATAAATATTGATTTATATGTAAATTAAAATATATCATACGTTTTCCTGTTAATAGTTGAAAACTGATGCCTATATATTTCACAAAAACCTAAATATAGAAAAACACATATTTAGGAGAAGTTAAAAGAAATTTCTCTAAACAATTATTACATTTCCTTTTACTTACGTAAGAATATAACATTAATATGAATTTTTTTATTTAATCTCACTTTTTACATGAACGTTAAACAAGGACAGGAATTTCTCTAAACAATCATTACATTTCCTTTTACTTACGTAAGAATATAGCAAGCATATGAATATGTTTTATCTAATCTCAC
The DNA here is from genome assembly GCA_000611955.2 of Stegodyphus mimosarum. NCBI lineage: Eukaryota > Metazoa > Arthropoda > Arachnida > Araneae > Eresidae > Stegodyphus > Stegodyphus mimosarum. The sequence continues at coordinate 841,412 of KK118804.1, read as the reverse complement.
TTTTTTACATGAACGTTAAAGCAAAGGCAGATATTAATATTAAATTCTCAATCATCACAAAACTTACACATCTTTTTTAAGCACGATTTTTCCCAAGAATTTAGTTTTTCAAGAATTGAGTTGTTGCTTTTTAATCTGTTTATATGCTGCTGTAATAAAAAATACTCTGAAACATGTTATTTCAAATTGTAAATGAACTATGCTTTCCTTGGAACTTTCAAAAAGAGATGAAATGCCTAAGAGTAGGAACGGATCACTAAACCGTATAAGAGCAGATAATCTTTTGAACGGAAATAAAACTGGGAAATGTCACCGCATTTCCATTTTTACGGTTCACCTTCACTGATGGGATCTATCAGGCAATCAGAAGATTATGAAGTGAAGGTTGAATTGTTTAATGTGCTTACCCGCTTGACAGTGAAAACTGTATCAGCTGTAAACATCTTCCACTATGGGAACAGAACTCTAGAAAACGATGACTTTACCTCACACAAGGTACTTTATAAAAGATAAGAATAAAATATAGTTAAAAATACACCCAAGTTGTTTAATTTTAATTTAGTTCATGCATAGACATCTAATTAGTTCTTGCGAGTATCATTTTCAATGACTTCTCTAGCTATTAAATAACATAAAGAAATATCGAAGGCGCTATCCATTAATTTGAAGTGAAATGTTTTATCCTGAAAAAGTGTGATTTTAAACTATAATCGTGAGGAAGAGGAATTTAATTTTTTTTTATTGTTACTTGTAGCAGAAAAAAGGAATTTTGCAGATGAAAGCTATTTATCGCTTTAAAAACTTGCTTCGCAATTAGCTGGCCAGTCATTGGACGATTGGTAAAGACCGTTGAACACTGACAGCTAAACACGGTTTCAAAACTCAGTGAATGAACCGACTCTATGGGTATTCTCGCTGATTTCCGCAAACGCAATGTTGACAGTTCAATTTTCTCTTGGAAAGTACTCCATAAAGATACGGATTCCAACAGGCTAATTACTCCTGCGTGTTTCATTATAGCCGCCTGAAAAGCAAATTAATTGACGGATTAGTGCAAGAAATCCATCCAAAGCTATTCAGACAAGAAGATACGCACTTAATACACAGAATACATTTTTTGATAAGCGTTGTAAATATAAATTGTACTATAAAACTGTTTACTTATTAATTACTTTCTTATATTAAGAACCTTTTACGAGGAATAAATTTTAAAACAATACGCAAACATTATGTATCGATTCATTTATTTCAAGAATTCCCGATACACGATTTTATACTTTATCATATTCTCTGTACTTTATTATGCCTTTAAAATTGTAGTGAAGCCTTTTCTGGGTAAGAAGTATAAAATTATAAATTAATGCGGTCTTGGAAAAACTGTATTAAGCACTGGAATGTATATGTCTCTTAAGATTCGTTCTCTCATAATATATCTAGAGTTCCTTTCCCTCCCCCCCTCGCAATAACCTGGAATCAGTAAGTTAGGAATATGAAGAACGTTTCCATCAGGGTATATGCACAACGGAAACATGGTAGGAAGGAAAATAAAACCCTTATTATGCTTTATTTTATAACGTAGTGTATCAAAGCCAAAAAACCGTAAACGGCAATTAGATTTGCACAGTAAGACAATTATCTCTAACTGTCAGATCTATATGTGCAAAATAATGTCAACTTTGTACGAAACCAAAAGGTTTTTTTATTTAAAAATAAAGCCAGAATAGGAAAGTTTAATAACCTGCTATGAAATCAGCGCGAAGGAAATTACAAATTGCAGCAAAAAATGTTAAATTTTGGTTTTCAGTACTTTTAGTCGATTTCGTTTTTAACATGGTCAACCTAGATTAAAAATATTGGTGCCCCAGTTTTACCCAATTTTCAAATATGAAATACATTCTCTTTCCCAACAGTTTTATCAATCAGTGGAGTTGCTTCAAGACAAAGCAAGCTATCACGCGTCAAAATTCACAGTTAATTTCCTGGAAAAAATGGAACAAGAAACGGTAATCAAAACCATCCCCTTCACTCACATCCCCACTAAATCTCTTGATGTATCACAAAATGGTTTTTTGCGTTTTCGTGTTTTCTAAAAGCGAATTGTTCAAACGTCGACCTACAGCCTTCTTGGACTTTAGAATGCCTTATTGTCTTATAAATTACGGTACAGAAAGAGAGAAAATAATGGTTATTATATAAAACCTAAAAAGGTTTAGGTAAAATATTTCTGTAAATAAATGAAAATTGTCTAAAATTGTGCGAACAGCCTCTGTATACCTAAAACTGAAAAAACGTCCCTAAAAATATAATTTATCTCCTATAACGCAATAGAATGTCACTTGCTAGCTGAGCAGAGAGCGTAAACGCTCGTACGAGTTCAGAGATTTCAGTAAATCAAATTTTGAATATCAAGACGAACCAAGTTACAATACACTAATACTATAGAATAAAAACTTGAGACAATTAATAATTAACATGCGTGTGAAGTCAGTACTACGAAATTGGTTACGAATTAATTGTTCAGAATTATTAGAAACGTTACAATATATAGCAATAAGAAGTTCTTAGCATATCACTAGAAAGCGTGTAAGATTCTTTGACAACGGAAGTTCTGCTTAGAGCTTCGTGTAAGAAAGAAGAAAATGTAAATATCTGCTAATTTAGAGCTCTTTTGTGATAGTAGTGATAGTAGAACCGGCTGCCATAACTTTGGGCCCAGGTTCCAATCCCGTAATTATCTATCCTCTCTTCTTGTAGATGTAAAATCGGTCACCTGTTGTGCCGAGAAATGCTCTCGGCAATGAGATGGGTAAATGATGGACTCGGACACTCTCGAATATTGTTTAAAATAGCATCTGTCCGTCTGTTAATTTTAAAAAATCTGCAAATTTAGGCTGTGTCTGTGGCAACTTAAACAGAGGTTTGCAATATAGTACTTTTTCCCAAGAAACGTGAAAAGCTAACGGTATCTTTTAGAAAAAAAAAGAAGAAGAAGAATTTACAGAGTCTATAAATCATAGCAGGTTTGTTTTTAGAATGAGCTGTTTTCAGCAGGCCAAAGGCCCAATTGTTCATACATGAAATGCTAGGGTACTTATACTAGCGAGCTGTTTACGAGCGAGGTACTTATACTAGCTACAATACAATGCAGAGTAACACATATATGAAATGCAGGAATATATCGAAAAGGTATAGATGCAATATCCGGTAGCAGATATCCCTTTTTCCTCTTCAAAGGTAAGTAGCGGCAGCTTTTCAAGTGCTCCTGGTGGCTTAGTCTTGGAGCAGTTTAACCCTCTGAAAGTCTGTTGGAATAAAGAAATGAATTTCTCCTGCAAATATCAGATTTAAAACATTTTCCTGGAAGTATGATAATTGGTTTTTAACATTTTCTTCACTTTTCTTTCTTTCAATTTATCATTCTAAGAGAAACCTATAATGATCATTCATCCCTTACTGATACTTTCTGTGTATTACCTGAACCCGGTTTGCATATCGTTTTCTCTTTGTTATCTATAATAAATAGATATTTTGTGATTTCATTAGTTTATCCAACCCATGCTTTAACAGAGGTCACAATGCATTTCCATTCTCTCCTAATAAATACTCTCCATACAGGATTCTACGACATTTACATACAGTTAAATGCCTTTCAAAAGCAGATGAATATTCGACTTTTTAAATTTTCCAAACTAGAAATTTTTTATTTATTATTTTATTTATATTCGTTGCATATGTATTTAAAGATTACACAATTGATTTATTTATGTGCTGGCGGATTTCTGCTATTATCAGAGATTTTTCTTTAGAAAGGCTATGTGTCTTTTTCGGGATTTAGTTTAGAGTCTCCTATCCACGTGAAAGTAATAATAGATGGTGTTTCACTTACCTATTAACAATGCTGCTTACATTACATATAAAATTGTAATAACGCATTTTGCAATGTTTATGAATTGAGGTATTAGGATGTATATCTTCGAAACGGACAAAAACATATCTTCCGGTCACCAGCTTGTTTACACGTTACACAGAGGAAAATAAGTTTCAAAGCGATGTTTCTCAGTTCAAATTTAGCTCTGCTATGAGAACTTTCTATTCTACTATATTTACATTTCTTTAATCATTTATCGAAACCGTTCTAAAATGTGTTAACATGTTTAAAAGCTTTCACAAGATTTATCAAAAAACTTGTAAGGTACTTCTTCCGCCTTCTTCGCATACCTTCGTGGTGTAGTGGTCAGCTCGCTCGACGCGTATTCGAGAGTTCCATGGTTCGAGTCCCGGAGAGAGCATTGCTCGTTTCTTCAATCTCCTGCTTCCAAAAAATTCTAATGTCTCTACAAACTTTAAGAAGAAAAATTACAAATCATTAAAAAATTGTCAGTAAAAAAATATATTAAATACATTGTAAGGCATTTTAAGTACAAAATAGATTTAAACGCACATACACACATGAGAAAGAAAGATTTAAGCTTGCCTTTAAAAGTTAATGAGGTATTTCATAATATGCGTTTCCTTCGTCCCGTATCAGTTGACAAGTTATTAAAGTGTGTAAACACCAGAAGAAAAGTGTAATAATGTGTATATATATATATATATATATATATAATAGTATATGTAATATTATATATATATTTTTTTATAATATATATATGTGTAATATATATAATAATAATAAAAATGTATGAAAAACTGGAATATATTTTAAAGACATTTCTGATGTGTGAAAGTTAAAATAACACAGAATAAACATAAGATAACACATATCACAGCAGTAAACAAAAAAACCGTTAATTACTAAATGATTCGAGAAAGTAATAAAAACAATATAATCATAAACAATAGGCAATGAAATTATGCATACAAAAAATTTCATTCGAAGGCAGCATATATATAATTTACATTATCTGCTTTCTGATCTCGTTACTACACTCCCGAAACAGAATTTTTAAGTAATAGAATCTTAAATAGATAAAATTCAAAATTAATTCAGTATTTCTGAGGTATTTAACAAACCTATCCCTATGCAGCTCCAAAATGATCGGAACAAAAACGTAAGATGTATGAAATGGGGGAAATTGTATGCGTTCTTATGTTAAACTCAAGATGTTCAGGTATGAAATAAAACTCTATAGACTCATTTCTCCAAGATGCCTAGATGTGTTTCGACACAGCATCAGCCATAATGAATATTGAGCTGAATTTTAATGAATGCTTTTAGAAGTGACACACACAAGTTTGAAACGTGATGAATACATACAGGAGGACTAAGTATTAAATTAAAAGACGTAAACCTTTCCTCGCCTTCTCACCTTTTCTCTCATTCTGATTCCTCTTGACGTGATCAAAGCGAAGCGCCATCTATCATCGAAGTTGTAGTGATACAATAAATTATATTAAATAAAAATTTAATTTCAAATAAAACAAAATACACGAAGAGAAATTTAAAATTAACTGATTTGTAAGGTATATTTTAATTTTATAACAATTATTTTAATCTAGTTCATCTTTCCTATCTTGCCTCGTTTCAACTTACAACTCCCTACCAGAATGAGTTTTGAGAATCGCATTGAATGCAAATGAGTAAGAAATAGTATTAAAGGAAGGTTCAGCTTACTTCGAGAGAGAGAGAGAGCTAGGAATCCTAAGTAGCGCGCGTTTGCCTTTGGACTAAGTCTATCTTAACTTCTATTACGTTCGGCCGTATATTACATGCCTTTTGATAGTTCGCCGGCTAGTTTAAAATTAAGGGCCAACTACGTTAGAATTGTGTTAGCTTTGGCTAAATCTCTTAGTTAGATATAGTTAGTTCCTATTTCTTATTTTTGAGTTCAAGCCCGAAAAAAGGGGCCGACTGTTCCTCTTATTTTTGAGAGAAGAAAGGAAAATTAACCCTTCTTAAGTTTACGATTTCTGTTCGTTGAACTAAGCGCTAATTCCCTTAACAGTTCACTAGGTTCCTTGGCATTTAATTTAGCCGAATAAAAGTGAGGAATTCTACAAATTAACTAAGAGCTAATAAATTAATTAATAAGAAAATACACACAAAGTGTTGTAATGCACTCACGCTGATCCCCAAAGTAAAATTAGTTATTACCAACTTATCATTATTTAATTTAGCTGAATATTTTGAGTTTAACACAACCAATGGCTACAGTTTTTATCGCATCATACATTTTAACGTTTTATTCTCATCATTCTGGAGCCGTGTGGGAGTGAATTCGTTAATTTATTCACAACTGATAAATAAATGTTTATATTTTTTAAAATTTTAATTATAAAAAAAATTTACAGAGTGTAATGACAAGGTCAGAAATGCAGCTGGCATGTTAATGTAATTGTATATATGTCGCTCCGATGAGATGTATGTATAATTTCCTTTCTACTGTTAATTTACTGTTAAATACATTTCCACTTAATATTTATTTATTTATAAATTCTCACATCGTTTCTGTCTTATAGATTTTCAATTTTCGCATTTTTTTTATTACCGTGTTATATAGTTTTTTTTCTTCAGCTTTTATACAAATGCACTTTCCTTGTAGTTTGTTCCAGTTTGACACGCATTAGTAATGTTTACACGATATTGCTACTTTTATTCTGGCATTAATATATTCTTCCGATTTATCAACTAGTTCTGGATGAGGGAATTGCTTTCATAATATTAAATATGTTTCTCAGCTTTTAAAAACAAGTTTAAATCTACAAAAACTGCTTTATCTTGCAGCAGTGTTAAAAGGTTAGCTGGATTTTACAATCTTTTTTCATTTTATTATCTTTCTCTTTCTCCTGATACATATATATGTAAAATATAAAGTGTCTATCTTTCAAGTAATAAATTAATAATAGCCCTATAAATTTTGTGTCCATTCTAAAAATAGCATAGCAATAATTTTTTCTAACTAAACTCCCTGCAATTCTGAAAGAGATCTGTCATCTAATCTCTATTGCGCACTTATCGATGAAATCTTAACCCAACATCTGGACATTAATCTATCAATTGATATGAAATGAATTCATGTGTACAGAATTTCGAGAAGTTCAACGATCCAGAAGACATGTATGAATGAAGAGATGCCTGAAAAATGACACCGTAAGCAGTTCCTTCAAACGAACGATTTTACCAAAGGTCAGACTGTAAACTTACGTACGGCTGGTTAGTCTTACCGTCGTATCGTTGCTGAAAAGCACGTAGATGTATCCACTATACATAGAATTTGATCTAGATGGATAGATGAAGGAAATGTAAACAGTCGATGAAGTAAGTGTAATAAAAGACCAGGTCCATCTAGACATACTACAGAACGCCCACATCGATGCATATGAAGAGAAACGGGGGCGTCCCCACAATCTACTACCATGGACATTTTGCAGCATAAGCAGAGGAGCTTTGGATGCACTAATATTTGAGAGAGCAGTTTCCAAAAGTTTGTCTGAAAATGGCTTGCTTACAAGCCGCCCTCGACAGTGGTGTCGACAGTGAGACACAAGTACATTTGAAAGGCACGCGTCTTGGTTAAATGGCACAGTGACGAGTCTCGGTTTTTTTTTATCTGATGATAGTCGCCGGTTAAGAGACTGGTGAAGTAGAGGAGATAGAGCCAATCCAACTACTATTGCTGAAAGATCGACCGCTTGTCAGCGTGGCATAATGGTTTGGGATGCTATCGGTCATGATAGCAGGTCACCCTATTACGCATCAAAGGCAGATTGACAGCACAGCGATACGTTGATGAGATGGGACAGCCGGTTGGGCTATCTTACCTTCAGCAACTGAAAATTGGTATTTTCCAGCAAGACAACGCCACACTGCACAAAGCATTCGTTAGCTGACAAGCCTTGCAGTATGTTCCATTGCTTCCTTGGCCTGCGATGTCTCCTGATCTTTCACCGATCGAGCATATCTGGGACGTGAACGGTCGTCGTTTGTCTGCTCTGTCCGAGCCGTTATCGGAGGACGGACTTTGGAGGAGGGTTCAGAGGCACAGTACTATCAGCACAGTAACTGAATCTGTACCTCGTAGAGTTGCAGCTTGCAAAGCAGCGATATGTGGTCATACATCTTATGTGTTCCCTGTCTATTTCAGCACTGTATAAATTTATCTTTATATATACTTCCCCTTATATACTCCCTCTTTTAAAGGGCGACTGGGGTTAGCAGACCCAATCGCCAAATCACGGTGGTGGAGAATCATCGTCTACCACCTTTTAGTTCGGGCGCCACTGTAGAGACATTAGGTTATTTCGAAGCAGGAGACATGACAAATGAGCAATGCCCTTGTCTGAAATCGAACCACTATCTCTCGATCGCCGAATGTGCTGACCACTACACCACGAAGTCATGCTAAGAAGGCGGGAGAAATACCTTATAACATATATGCATACATACTTATATACATACACGCATACACTCCCTTTCTCTCTCTCTCTCTCTCACACACTACACACATATATATATATATATATATATATATATATATATTTAATAAAATATAAATCATGGTAAAAATGCCTTGATTTTTTATTGATAAATTTGTTAATTAAAATTAATTATGTTGTAGGTAAAGTTAGACAATACGAATATACGAATGTATTCTCTGTTAATGTCATGTAATTTGTTGATATATTCTCACACTGTACATAAAATACAGAATGTAATAAAACACATTGTCTTGCCTCTGCCGTTAATTTAAAGCTTTTACAAGATTACTAAAATATTAATAACTCGAACAATAAGAAATAGTCTTCTGTAACTATACTAAATACAGATAAATATTGACATAAACTGTGAAGAAAATTTCCAACCGGATGCTAGAATTAGTGTTTCTTCTTTTGGCTTAAAAAAACCAATGTATTAATGATACCAGTTTTAACATTAAAATGAAATAAGGTGAATAATATAGATGTTCAGGTTTTTGGGGTAATATAAGAGTATTTCAATTTGTATAGTGGAGTTAATAATAGGCGAAATAGTTTAACGTTTCTCATTAAGGTTCTGAGGATGTCTGATCTAATCATCTACGAATCATTTTTTTCACTGTCTTATAGTAATAGTTGATAATATCTCTTATTTTTATTGTTGTTGCTTTTGCTTACTTGTCTGACGTATAGGCAGCCCAAGTCCACGAAATTCCTCGTGGCAAGGAGCTCAAGATTACTCCTGTCGTTGACAATATCCTTGAGCACCTTACAAGTGACACTGCGCTTTGCACTCAGTTCCACCCCCAATTTTGATAGAGACCGCCCAGAGGGACAGGTCCGAGGGTCTCCCACCCCTCTCCCCTTCCACTAAACCACACGAGAGGACTTTCGACTCGCCGCATATTTAATGTGCCGCCATGCAGCACCGACTCTATACATTTACAAACATCCATACCTTCTCCCGGATTCGAACACAGGCCCTTCGGCACGCAGTCAGCGAAGCTAACCACTGTACCGGTTGGGCGGCGTTGATAATATCTAATCATGCTGACGACAATAATAACAAGCGTTTCGTACCTTGGCACATAATTCCACTACTGCAGATGCAAATCTGATAATTTTTTATTAAACCACAGGCAAAGTAATGACTTGTCCTCATAATAATTGCTGATAATGTCTAAACATGATAATAAGAATCACAATTAAAAAGTTTTTAAGTTATTCCACTGTTATTAAACTACAAGAGCGTGCTTACAAAAAGCACGGACTAAACGTAACACTAATTTCTTGAAAAACGTGTACCGTAATAGCTTTACAGTTTATTTTCATAACGAATTTTGGGTAGTAACGCGTCATAAAACAAGAATTATTTTCAGCAAATTTTAATTAACTGTTTTAAATGAGCAATCCATTTTAAGCTATATAATATTTTATTTTCCTCGACTTATTTTCCTAGTGTATACGTAAAAGGAAATATCAAAAATATAGATATATATTTTCTTAAGTTCCCTTCTTTCAGGCATGAATTTGAAAATTAGGTAATTTTCTGCGACTTTAAACAATGATAATCTTTCAAGATTGGAATAAATGAGCAAAGAAGGCCTAGATCAGCCTAAAAGAATGCGCTTTAGCATAAATAAATTTCATAACTCATCCACTATTATTATTCTGATGTGCGAAAGGCGCTTTTTAACATCTAGTGTGCGTGTTGCTTGAGGCCTTTTAAAGAACTACTACCTAACTGACCACAACTGCAGGTCACGGTCAGGGTCGCAATACATCGAACTCGTGGCATTAACGCAGCGAATAGGGAGGAACTGTTTTAGATGTTCTAAATGAAATAACGTTTACAGACACAGCTAAAATAACAACCTTCCGACCCTTGGAAGTTCTATATCGTTCAGCAAAATCAGTCCTCTTAGCCTACGTGTCTTCAAAAGAGCATTGATTGATACTTAAAAGCTCTGAAATACTGAGAGCTGCAAAGTAAACAGCTCGCAATTATTGTGTCATTTATAATTTTTTCAGGCTCTAGAGTACCCGGTTACTTCTATTTTTGTTCCAGCTATAGAAACTGACTTTTTATTGCATTGTTCCTTTTCGAAAAGGTTGTTAATGACCACTAAATGTAAAGATGCTGATGTTTAAAAAAAATGCTAAATTCAAGCAAGAATTATTTTAAAAAGAAAATTTGAGAAGATTAAGATTTTACTACCGCACCAGAGAGTTTGTTAAAGGTTTTCATGCTCTGGTTGAGCTCCCAGTTCATCTGTCTGCTAATGGACTCGCTCTTGTTGATGCTTTTTATTTATTTTTGTTTGTTTGTTTGTTTGTTTGTTTGTCTTTGGTCTTTTTAACTTAATTATCAAACATCCTTTCTTCGCATCTGAGCCGCATAAAATTCAACCGCAAAATCAAAAAACTTTCTGTAACAGCACTAGAATTCCCGATATAGTGTTAAGTATTAACTTAGTTCTCAGTTTCACTTTTTAAATAGCTAGGCGCTGGAGCAGCCAACAGCCTGAAATATTTACTATAGAAAGAAAAAGTATATAAATAGTGTAATTTTACAACTCCAGCTGGTAATAGAAGAGACAAAGAAGTACGTTTATTGTTTTAAATTGCTTAGTTTGAAAATCATTAACAGGAATATTAAATTTATAAGAAAAATTAAATGTCTTACACCTCGCCAAATGGCAACAAACTGACGCGGGAAGTTAAAAATATTTTATATCGTATATCTTTAGAATCCTCGATAAAATGTTAAAGGTTGCCATACATTTTTTGTTCTCGTATTCGCCATATTATTTCTTTAAAAATAATATATGGTGATAACATTTGGGGGCAACATCCTTTTATTTGTGTTGTGATAGATTTTTTTCTTTTTATATTCACTACATTACTTCCTTAAAAATAGCACACTGCGACAACATTTAGTAACAACATTTGAAAAGTGATACGGTCAAAAAAGGAAGGTTTGAGACTAACAGCACTTCTGACCTTAAAAATATCAAAAGCTATTTGAAGTCTCTAAGCATGTAAGATAATTGGTAAATTCATAAAAATTGAGCAAAATCAAGGCATTCTTACTCCATGCTGAAACTAGAAAATCCGTGATTATCCAAAAGGTTTCTCAGCTCGAGATGAAGATACCGCCAATGAAAGTTTTCATAGTTTTGTAAAACTTCAGCATTGTGGAAGATTACAGTAGCTTAGAAATGAATAGGAGTGACATAAACCTCAACGGCGTCAATAGAAAACTAGTTATCCCACATACGGATAAATTAAAAATTCTTACTAGAAATTACTATCATCATGGCCCATTTTCATAAATTTTTATCATCGTTTTGGCACCAATCATCATTTTTGCAATTTCAATTTGTTGAATTCTTAACAGTATATATATATATATACATCTGTCAGACGAAACGTGTTTGCATGCTCTTGCTAGATCGACTTGGCTTAGGACTTCAAATACTTTTCCCTCGGTAAGTTCTGTTTGAAGCTTTGAGCAGAGGAGATTAACATTGTATATTTTCTATGCATTTTTCACTTTTTCTTTAATATGGATAGGTTTATATTATCAAATTATTTCGATTTGCTTTGTCACTCATATTACATCGTGTTTCCGGAAAATTGATAGGCTACTACAAATGATTTTTACGACTTTCACTAGGTTTCAAACTTACTTTCTCTTTATATATTATTTCATAGACTATATAAAAGATATAATTCCCTACTAACTGTTAACACGCAGCAACTACATATGTCCTTTGTGGGGCCAAGTTTGTAATTAAATATTGCTCGCTGCTCTAATAACCCATTTTCTGCATATTTCTGTATTTTTTTACCGTAATCTTCTCCGTTTATTCCGGAAAACAATGATGTACTGTATTTAAAATTTCGAAACTTATTTTTTTGCTCAAAACTCCCAGTTATAAATGAAAACCAAATGAATAACCAAACCAAATGAATTCTTCTAGCTATCACATTAGATTGAATTAGAATTCATATATTATTAGAATTTTTCATACATTATTAGAATAATTATATGAAAAATAATACGATCTGGCAATATGTAGTAAACTATCTATGTAAATCTAAGTATATTTGGCTATAACAGAGTTGCTGTTTAAAAGTTCTGTCTAAAAGTATCCATACCTTCAGACTGTCTTGAATGCTTTGTCACAATAAATGAAAATCTAGGCTAACCTATATGTCTACCTAAATTTTCTCTCCCAAGTCTTCCGGATACATTTGCAGATTTAAAACTGAGTGCAATGTTTTTATGATGGGTTAAAAAGACTTGAAACTTCTTGCAGTTCATCTTGCACATTGCGAATTGAAGTAAAATAATAAAATAATGAATTAATATCAAGATTAGCATTTTCAAAAAAAAATATTTTGAAGTATTTCCAATAATTAGCAAAATGCCATAAAAAGGAGAAAGTTAATTTAGAAAAAAGAACCGAGCAATTCAATTTTGGCACTTCATATCATAGAATTAGTAAAGGTAAATTAGCAAGTTGTTCCCTTTTACTACCATTACAATATTTCACTTTTACTGCTAAAGAGAATGAAGTTACTGTATAAATAAACCTACTCACGCGGAGAATCGACCTTTCGTCTTCTAAAATTTTACGATGAAAGTGCGTGATAAGAGGAAAAGTCACTAACAGCACCTCCCTTTCCCAAAAGCATTACCCAATTTTTTTCCGTCCACAATGGATGGATTTGAAACGAAACAAAGAATTTTTCTTCGGTAACTGGACACTAAAAAGTATACGGAATCTTCTTTAATGTAAACAATTGGATAACAGCTCCACTCAGCACTCCTATTTAAAATTTAATGGTCTGTTTAAGTTACATAAAAGATAGAATAAAACGGAATTTGCTCTTCCAAACTGCGTGAAGATGGCCAAGACGTTTGTTGCTGTGAGGAGAAGGTCATGTGACTGCAAAGCCACTTCCCCGCCTTCTATTGCTTGAAATTATGTTAGATACAATGTACACAAAAAATGCCCTACATAATATTGTCTAATGTGATATCTAAGAATCTAGAGCATCAAAATATTTTTAAGATAGTTCCACTGATGAAATTCTGTCCACTATTTAATACATGATGGAACATCTCTCAAGAGCATACACGGGGATACTTCCAGTCATAGAAACATCAATTTTTCTAGTCTAGAATTCCTCAGTCTCTTAACTTATTTTTGTGCTCTGCTCCGCTGACAAATTAAGTTCATTGTGCTTCAAGTTGGATTCATTTCAAAGTAAGTGTATATGGATAATCTGGAAATGTTCAGCTGTAAAACAAAAAAGAGTGAATCGCTTTTTGTCTTAGGTTCCGGCAATCAAATTTCACTGTACAAATTTTTTATGGATTAAACAAATAGTTCTTTAATAATTAAATCTTCGAAACAAATAGCTGAGAAATATAAAAAGATACTGTTAGAAACAACTTTGTCAATGGCCTGCGATGTCTTTATAAACTAACACCTTTCATTTATTATAATTTTTTAATTATTATGCACGAATTACGTTCCTAAATACTTTCTGTAAGAAACTCAGTATTCAAACTTTTTCTTTGTCCATTGATTTTTCTTTTTAGACAATATGTAATATTTTCATTCGAGCAATGTAATTGTAGGGGAAACCTTTGTAAGTTCTAAATCGAGAAATATTGATAATCTGTCTGTCAGAGTATTCTCGAGGCGAAAGAATACAAGTTTGATTAGTAAGAAATAATTTATAACTAGCATATTTATTTTAAATAGATTAGAACTCATGCTTTGGGTGTGAAAACGTTGGAAGAAAAAGAATTTCTTTTATGTACTTATGTTGGAACTTTTACATTTTTTTTTGCTACTGCAATTCATAAATTACCATTAACCCAATGTCTATAGTTGAGTGAATCAGCCCTCTTATCTCTCGCACTGCAGGTGTTGGCTTTGTTGAAAGCCTGAATGTGCACTGAAACTCTTACATCTGAAAATGCTGATCATGTTATTTGATCAACATGAGAAAAAGGAGCCATTGTGACTAATGTATGTGACCATGTACCAATAATGCGACTTTTCAGAGTTTGTTGATCGTTTTATTGAGCAAAGTTAGCAGTACTTCCAGATAACACAAACAGATATCCTTTTTTTAAAAAAGTCCACAGTATTCTGATTAGAAAAACTGACAATCATTGTTCAATGAAGTGACGAACGGTTGAAGCAGTCACAACAAACATCAAAATTACAGTAACGCTGAAATATCCATGTCTTAAATATTTTAGCTCTAATTAATATATCTAGCCAGTTTGGTGTATGTAAAGGCATATTTTGGTCGTATCTTAATTAATTTTTTTAATTAGTTTTATATGGTGCATACGATAAAACTCCATAATGCTGCACATTTGTATCTAAAAATAAATTACAAGTAGTGTAGTCTTAAAACAAAAATTACAGTTACAGAGTTAGTGTCCTGTTATATGTATATTAGTATAAACCAATGTTACGAAACCGTCAAATACACAAGCCTAAAGAAAATAAAAATCACATCCTTAAACTGGGTCTGCTTTTACCTGTAAAATGGAGAAATAAGAATAACATCTGAAATGAAAATCCCAAATTTTTCAATTTTCGATCTAAAGTTTAACATAAAGATTGAAGTCTATTGCAGATTATAGAAGAGTGTTACATTTACTATTTTATTGCTAAGCTTTTTATTATTGACTGATATGTATATGTGCATGTGTATTATTTACATATTAGATGTGTCAAAATGTTTGCACGACTAAATATCTTTGGGATGGTTTGTCATATGTCTATATTCGAGTTTAATAAAAGAGTCGAATAAGATAGACCTTAAGATAATTCAACTCATGCAGCACCTTTCAATAAAGAATGTGAAAAACTTTTCTACGATTTTCTAAAAAAATGTCGATAAAGAACGTAACTCCCTTCTCGTGCGCTGGAATTCACACCAGATACATTAATTAAAATTTTAGAAACAGCCTACAAACGTTACTAAAGATGAGCTATTCATGCTAAGTTTTCGAATAAAATTTCTATTAATGAGAGATCTTGTAGGTTTACAAATTTAGAGGAACATGAACTTACTAAGGCTGATTTCAAATGTTTGTTTTGAATATTTGTAGAAATGCTACAAAATGGAAATTTGCATTTGACAAACGTTTTTTATTCCAACCCTTTATTTGCGAAACTCGTATAATATTTTTCAGTTGTGCAATGTCAATTTCGCGTATTCCGCCTAAGCTAACTTAAGTGCTGTCAGGAACAACTTATTAACTCTTGCAGGGCAGAGATAAAAAATAAAATTCGTGCATTTTTAGTAAAAGGTAGCTCGTGACTAGCTTGTTGCAATCCTTTTTTAAACGCCCTGCGGGTGTGTTTGTGTGTCCATTAATAATTGATTAGAAATAGGAGAATTCAAAATTTCGATTAATTTAAGAGAAAGCTGAAGATCGAAAAATCTTAACCGAGAAAAAGTTTCCGAAATACGATATAAATGTTCAAATCCTAATAGTAAGAAAAGCAGTTATGATACTTTTAGAGTTCAAGTTAAGGAAAATCATCCATAGATACATATTAGCAAAAAAATAAAAAAATGAAACTCAAAATATTGATAAGCGACTAAAATGCTCATAAAGTTGAGGTAAGACAAAGTAGTTAATAAATATTTCAGTTTGCTTAAATAAACTAAGAGGAGGTATTTAATACTGTGAGCTTCCCAAAGTTAGTCTAAAACTGAGTAAACACAAAAATAAAAGCAGTAATAATGCGCAAATGGGTGAATAAAAAGTAAAATACCTTACAAAATAGGAACATTTTTAATAGAAAATAGAAAACAAAATAAAAGAGCATTTGCACGGACTTGCAAACGTGTGAATTTCATTTCAAGAATCTACTTAATTTACTTTAATGTTCTTACGATTTCAAAAGCCGCATCCTGAAATCGTCAAAAAGTTCGGATTATTTCTTACCCAAATATTTTCCATTGTTGTAACATTGACATGCATCCTTTTTAAGACCTTATAATAATTACGATATAATTAACATTCTTTTACAAAACTTGCAAAGCTTTAAAAAAGCTTAATATAGTTAACATTTATAGCAACGTTGCATGGTTACTTCAGGAGTTTGAAAAACATGCCACATATTCAATTCCGTATTAAAAGTGGAATATGCCTCTTTATTTAGACAACTGAAAAAATATCTCGCGATTAAGATGTACAGACTTCTGTAAAGAAAATTTGGAATGGAGAAAAAATGGCTATAATTAATTATTCCGTGACAATCCTTTGCTCATCACATTTGAAAAGCAATTTTGCACATAACTATGGTCCCAGTTTTATGAAACTCAAACAAACTAAAGTAAAGTATTTAGTTAATCGGCACAATGCCATTAATTGCTATTTTTAAATCTCGGGATCAGATAGATTGGTCGACAAACATTTAGCCGACAGCCAGTTGGTTAACACATGAACTCACGATTGCTCCAATATCTGGTTCCAACTGGTCGAAATATGAATGTTCGAATCTGAATGATATAAAAGAGATGTGACTGAGTGAGCAATTAATTTCTGCCTTTGTCTCCCGGCTGCTGACTGAAGAGATTTATCAAACACGACTGTGTGAAGATTAACCCTAAAATTAGTATGCATGATTATTTATTATTAAAGGATAAGCTGCAGCTGGATCTATTCTAATGATCATGTCAACAATTCAAATCTTGTTCTCGCGAAGTTACTATAAAAAGAATTCTTGTTAAAACAATATATTTACTAAGAGGAACTAGTGGTAAACACAGTCACGGTCCAGATTCTCTCTGATCACAATAACAACGAAGTATGTGACATCATCTTTTTCAAAGTCTTCCAAACTATTTGTTTGTGAAGGATCATTCAGTTCATTAAAATCTTTCTTTAATAGTTTTTTTATTTAAAAGATCGTCATTGTTAGCAACCCATCAATCAGTGATGAAAAATCATAAAAAAGTCAGTAAATTAGGTTAGAGATTCCAAACAGATTTAATTTGGAAGATAATGTTTTGCTCTGTCGGGTGCAATAAAAATCAAAATTATGCAAAAATTAGTTCGATCGTCAAAAAATAATATACGAGCGAATGGTCCGAGTAGTACCGAATTTTAAGAAAAGGAAGACGCTTAGTTTACATTACCATCGCAAATACGTATGGAAATAATACTTCAAGAAAACCGGTTCTGTAGAATTCGATCAAAAATTTATTTCAAGATTCGAAGCAAATTAATAAACAAATAATCCAAACTAAATAAAACGAAGTGGAAATTTTTAAAAAATGAAGCAGCAAACTCAAAATTTGAAGCTAATGCTATTGCCACGAAAATAACAGTACTATAGGCATAAATAAGCTTTTGTCGGTCAAACATTCAATTCTAATCATAATTAACATAAACTTGCACCATTTCTCTCCATACATAAAATTTCACTCTTCATACTATAATTGCCAATTTTTGTGTGCAAACAAGGCAGATTAAAAGCAGAAAATGCTGATAAAATATTAATAACTTAACTTATTATGAAACTCTCTTAGTAAGAGTTTCATAATAATACGGTATACACTTTTAAAGTGCCATTTCAACAAATAATAATAAGCATCTCATCAAAATCTATCTGCTTGTTTTTTCAAATTTCTAGTACTAAAATATGTGAATATAAATTTCACTAACATTTAAGTTATTTTTCTCGTTGTGG
>KK118804.1:724683-823189 GCA_000611955.2 Stegodyphus mimosarum | reverse complement strand
TCCCTACAGAAAAATTTAGAGAGGCGTACCAGATCACATAATGATGAAAACCCAGGTCAAAGAAGAAATTCATTCGAGCACTAATTGCAAAGCAAAAATTATAAGAACTTAATTTATGGCTTTAACAACGTACGAAAGAAGGTTTATGCCTCCAATCTCGCTTTCTGAACTTAATTAATCAATTTTCAAAGTTTTATTCCGTTCCATCTATGAAATATTTTTAAGAGTACACGTGCTTCATAATAACATGGGAATACTACTATTTGCAAAGAGGAAATAGAAAATAACGTTGCAATTTGTTTATGTTTAATAACAATTCATTTTGGAGATTCGAGGAATGACTGCTAATGTCAAGATTTGCTAAGTATTTTATCAAATGAAATTTAATTAAAGATAATTGAAAGCCGCATTTCTTTTCAAAAGCGCTGACCTCTAACCATCATAAAACTAGATTTCATGACAGAAAAGGCTATAAATTACTAGAAAGGTGAGCTTTAGTAAGATACGTGTTTGTTATATGTCTATTTCCCCCTACCAATATAGCAGTGAAACTGCTATGCCTAATCTATTTATAAATAAGGTTCATCTCTTCAACTAACTTAAAGGTATAGTCCTACGAATATAATTCATAATTTCAGATGAGATAGAAGTTGCTTAAAATTTTTTAATTGAGTATAGGATGAAAGATGTAAATCATGAAATACACTTTATAAAATTTCATCTTTGGTGCATCATGCAGACTACATTAAAATGGAAAAATTATGCACCTGTAATAAAGTAACATTACGTTTGTAGAGTCATTAGGTTATTTAGAAGTAGGAGAGATGAAAAATGAACAATGCCCTCGCCGGGAATCGATCGGACCTCTCGGTTACGCGTCGAGTGTGCTGACCACTACACCATGAAGGCGTGCGAAGAAGTCTGGAGAAATACCTTATATAACCCTCCCTTTTAAAGGGCGACTGGGGATTAGGAGACCAAATCGTGGTGGTTGAGAATCATCAACCACCACCCTTTTTTAGCTCGGGCGCCACTTTAGAGTCATTAGGTATTTGGGGGAAGCAGGAGAAGTGAAAGATGAGCAATACCCTCCCCGGGAATTGAACCATGGACCTCTCGGTTACGCGTCGAGTGTGCTGACCACTACACCATGAAGGCATGCGAAGAAGGCGGAAAAAATACCTTATATATTGATAATATCTCTTTACACGAATCCTGAAATTTTCATGAATGGCAAATCATACGAAGATGAGTTAATCCGAAGCATTTTACCCTACTTCGGTTTGAAAGTTCCGTGTTTATATTTTTATAATAATGATGTAATATTAAGATTCATATTTTTTCTTCATTTAGAAACAGTGCTGTTAAAAAGTGTATAATATTTCCTTACGAAGAAAGACATTAACTGATTTTCATCTAGTTTACAACCATAAGTAACTTTATGACAGATGTTATAAAAAAGTCTGAGTAGATTGAAAGGAGGAAAATTTGCATTTGCATCAGACCTTGAAGGTTTAAACAAAGTGAAAAGTATATTACACGGGCCAGTGGTAGCCAACTGCAAGTCTGCTGGCCGCATGCGACCTGAGACTTTTATCCGTGGATGATACAGTTTATTAATCAATATTACTACTATAACTAAGACGTACAGTGGCCCGCACATTAGCTGCAAACTGCGCCGGACTTATCAGTTATTACAAAGTTATTATTTTATAACAGTGTACAGTGTTAATCAGTTATTTCAGTACGCATACTTAATTGCAGTCTACCTCCTTATCAGAACTTACAACTGAAAATTATACTAGATGGATTTCGATCCTTGACGTATCACATTTTTTCATTGGCATATATTTAGCATATTTTGATATTCAAGGTCATGAGCATTATGCATTCAAAGCGGCATTTTAACATATACAAACTTATATTAAGTATCGGTAGCCCTCGAAACTGCTTAAAAACAGAATTGAAAATTAATATAGTCCTTATTCTGAAATAACCTGTACTTATTAATCCAGAAAATACTCCTAAATATTGGGTAAAGCACAGCGTATGGCCCATGACTCCAAAGCACGTATTAAATTGATCCTCGTAAGTACAGAAGTTGGCCATCGCCGATGTAGGCCACTGAGGTCAAGGATCCCTAGACCCAGAGGGGTGGTATTATTTTTGCTCTTAATTTAGGTTAACGAGTCCTGTCTGGCTCCAGCGGTGTAGGCCTTGGGGCAAAAATTCGCGGCATTCCAATCACTGAACAAGGACATAAGTGAACTCCTTGTTTTAGAAGCTGTGAATATAATTTTCGTGTTTTCTTATTAACTTTGCATAAATTATTCCAGAACATATTTAGAGAAGCCTTGTGCAATTTAAACGCATTGTATTTTTTAAAACACTTTTACATAGGTAATTTTAGATGTCATTGTGAAAAACATACCTAATATTTGAATAATTGAAAAATGAATGTTTTAAAGAAACCCGAGTTTTAACGTTGCAGAATGAATAAATGTTTAAGTAGTTTGAAAGTTGTGTTACAATGGTTTTGTACCTTTTAGATATATTCTATTCCCAACGACTAATGTTGCATGGAATTGAATTTCGAGTGATTTTTTTTTCTTTTTTTTTATTACGCGCTTCGCCTTCTAGCACTACACGGAAAGGGAGTGATTCCCCGTGGAGGACTTTTTAAGGGAAACTGGCGTTTCGACTTTTATATGTGGGAGAAAACTACGAAAACGCCCATATAGCCAACTCGTTTGCCGAAACTCGGACACGGACCCAACTACCAGTGTTCAATGGCTTTTTACGCCTGGTGAACCTGAATATAAATTTGTAGATCTTAGAAAGCATTCCTCCTGGGGAAGGGATTACTCTGGATCTCCTGATACCGATGTGCTCCCAATTATACTATGAAAGGACTCTGTAAAAAAAATTTTAAAAAGTAAAAATTCCTTACATACATCAAAAATGAGATTTTATATAGAATCACCACTATGTTCCATCCAGTAAATCGTTATTCAAGATTCAGACAAAATTTCTATGCTTAAAAAGTTAATACTGAATGAATGAAAATAAAATCCTTCTGAATTTTGATTTAAATAATTTTAATAGCGCTTTGTTTGTCACTTTATATGTTTAAAAACGACTAAGTAAAGCATAAATACTTAGTAAAGATTGAATGTAAAATAGAATTTATTGATGAGGAAATATTTATCAAGGAGAAATGAGTAACTATAAAATGTTATTTAAGAATTAGAAGAGCTTTTACTCTGAGTGAATGTAAAACAAATTAGTAATTACTTCACAAATTGGAAACTAGAGCAAATTTAATTACATTTAGTTAAAAAATCTGGCTGATAATTTAATGAAATAGCAGTAAGCTGATAATTTAATGAAATATATAACTCTTAAGATTATATTAAGTGGAAGTTCTTACTCAAAATTAGAATACGAAATATATTTATATATAAATAAAAAAATCAGCTAAACTCATATTTTAGGCTAAAAGTATTGCTTTCATATTTTCCATAATAAAAGTAGAGTTTTCCATATTGAAAGTATTTACTACAATTAAAGTTTGTGTTTGCAGTGTTTAGATGCAGTATTTCTGATTCAAAATTTATAGGTATCTTGAAAACTAATAAGTTCAACCCAACGTCGTAGTTGTAGAGCATTTATTTATTTATTTACTATTTTTATATTGTTACTAAATGAATAAAAGATAAGTAAGATGTTTTAGTCCTATACATTACTTTTAACCTCTGAATCATAATCAAAATGTATGTAATCGAACCAAAATGTTCTTCTTTAGAGGTTGCATTACTCATTTAGACCTTTACGTCTTGCTTCATTAACGGCTGAAAAATGCTCAAAGGTAACAATTAAATTCTCAAGAAAAAACATCAGAAGAATAGAAATTGAAAACAACCCTCTAGTTAGAGAAAAAAATTAAGTTTTATAACTTTCGTGTGGCATGTGAGGTGTTTGATTGAAACTTTACATTTGAATCTGAATCTGTGCAAGTAGCACAGCTGATGCAGCTGCCAATGCAAATTGTAGTACATATCTAGAGAAATAAGGTAGTTGAATGATTTTTTAAGCCTTATATAAATTTTTAATTTTGACGTGTCTAATCTAATAAAATATCGTATTTTTTTTATAGATGTATTATGTTGTGAAGAACTGCATTTTCACCGTATGCCTGGTTAGCATCTTTGTTTCTGCTCATAAGTATTCGACACCTGTGACAAAACCTCCTAGCAGTCCAGCTAAAGTTACTCATCCGCCTTCATCGACAAATACTCATAAGAAGTACGTTGACTTTGACCTAAAATCTCAGAGCAGCAGGTATGGAAAAGGAGATCCTTTCTTTTATCAGCACTACGGCCCCGAGCACAAGAGCTACTACGACCACTGGTACAGTCATTATGGAGAGCATTATCCGTACTACTATAGCAAAAGTTATGACTATCACCACATGATCCCTTACGTCTTGGCTGGTTTAGGAATGCTTCTACTTCCTCTCTTAACTCTCATGCTTACTTTAGCCGTTAATATTGCACCTGCTAGTAATATTCCAACAGCAGTAACAACAGCAACGGGCAAGCTCCTTGGATCCCTCAATTCTACTAAAGTCATCGGCGAAATATGGGATAAGCTGGATTCGGCAATCAGCAAGTATGGAAAACTGAATGATCTTTAAAAAATATGTGTAAAAAAAACTTTTCATACTCTGTATAATGTTTTGCAATTAACAATTATATTTCCTTTTACGTGATTTACATGTAATGCTTCCCATGTTATGCCCAAATAAATATGCATACGTTTTAATACTTTGTTGATGTTCCATTCTAACATTTTAAAGAAGTTAATCGTCTCAAGCAAAAAAGGAAAAATATATCACCTTTATTACATATATTATATTACATTACAAAAAATTACTTTATTACAGTACAAAAAATCACCCATTTGAATTATCTTTCACTGTATTAAAAGACCTAATAAAAACAATAAAGTATCTTTGGCAAATAGTTGTGTTGTGTTTTATTACAAAACCTTTTTCTCGAGCACTGAGAAATGTGTTTATATGAACAAAATGCTCTAACTTCAAATAGTTCAATGAAGATCCATAGATACGCGGAGAAAATATTTTACATTTTGCATGATTTACTTTAAAAAGTTTCTTAGATGCGAGACAGATAAAATAAAGCTTGGTAAAAATTGATTGAAGATCAACCGTCAGATTGAAATTGAAGATTTCAATTTTCAGTTTCAATCTGAGGGTTTCTAACCAGATTAAGAATTTACGGAAGAACCTTCCAAATGTAAAACTAAAGTAATAATATTGTTGAAAGTTAAGAACTATGAAAACATCATGAATAAAATTTTTATTGGAAATGAATAAAATTTTATCTAAAACAATGTTTATTGAACAGAGTAACCCTCGGGGAAATCTGAGTTATCTGTAAGGAAATTAAGCAGTAACAGGGAATCAGAGAAGCTTCAGGGTTTAAGGAAGTAGAAGTAATTGGCGATAATTTTAAATACTGCGTTTCTTCGATTATTTTCCTATGTAAACGTCGCTAAAAACGGGGTGTATATTAGAATTTCTGAAATTTTTAAATCGCAGGTTTTTCCATAATACTAATTATTCCGAATTTATTTTCGTAAATTACCAATTTAAATAAATATATTATTATTATTACAAATCAAAGTTGTTTAATAAATATGTATTCGCTAGACGCATTTCAGTATTTCATTTGCTTCGAATCAAAGTCTTTTTTCCCCTTTTGGTGACATTAAAATTAAGAGCTTCGTCTAAGAAACGACAGCATTTAAACTCGAAGAAATGCGATAGAAATATTGCAACAAGCTTAAATGTAATTTGTTCAACAACGTGAATGTATTGCATACATGCTTGGCACATCTCCCTTCAAATAAAACCATTGTCAATTATCATATTAAGTGAAATGGGATTTTAATGCTGCCTCAAAACGTTTGAAAAAGAAAAAAAAATCGCCTACAAATTCTTGAGCGTGATATTTCTTGACTTCCATTAACAAGTCTTAATCTTAACTTCAGCAAGCAATTAACTTTCCACCGAACTCATCTGCCCCATTGATAAAACTACTATTTTTACATTTGTAAAGCTAACAGTATTGTGTTATATCATTTTTAATATTACTACTATAGGAAAATATATACATGCAATTTCTATTACTAAGAAATTAAAATGTTATATTGCACAAAATTTTTACTGACAATGTTTTCATATAAATAATAACTATTAATGAAATCGGCATTTTTACTAACTCCCAGCATACATGTAATGAATTTTATTATATAGTAATTTAAATATTAAGTTTCAAATGTATTAAATTAAATTTAAAGTTTCATTATTAATTAAATTATGCATTTATTTATTATGTAAATGCACACACACATCAGCCTATTAAATGTCAAGAATGCGTTGCAAGAAACAGTTCAAACAAGGGAGTAGGAAGCCTTGAAAATTTCAGAAACATGGAATTAACGAGAAATTATGTAAAGTAATAACGATCTAAATTGCATTTAAGTTCCTTATAAAATGACAGAAAACTATTTCGTTTTTATGCGAAGTTAAAAATGCGAACACAGAATTCTTGCAAATAATTATGATCTTCTACACTGAAGTAAAAATTCGCGCACTTTAATGTCCATTATCTCTAAGCGTGACGATATCATGAAAAGGGAAATCCTAAATACATTATCATGAAAGTTTTAACTCTTTTGATGCGTGAATTAATCATGAGGAAAACAATTCTTCAAATCGAATATTTTATTTCCCATTTTTAATCAATAGTAATAATTTTAATGTAATAAAGTTATGTTTTTTATCCACGTATATACCAGTTTTACACTTGAATGTGGTAGAAAAATAACAGAATTCATTGAATGTATAAATTGTAGGATTTTTTGAAGTTGGAAACACGATAAGTGAACAATACCCTAGCCGGGACTCGAATCTGGACCTCTCGAATACACGCCAAGTGTGCTGCCATTACACCATGAAGGCATGCAGAAAGGAGGGAGAAAATACCTTACAGACTAACGGTATTTTCTAGAATTTAATATAAGAAAAGAAAGAATGCAACGAAATGACATGATAAACTGCATAAGTTAATAATCTGCTTTTCGAATTTATAAGTAAATATAATGGCTTTTATATATATTATTGAGAAAAAATATTTCTAATGTAATTTTCGTTAGTAAATGACGGCTAGTAAAACCTTAAGTTTATTATTTGGTATTTCTGTTTTTTTAAGCAAAACAAGAACGTTTATTGATAATTCAGGTTACAATTTAGTACAAACGTTTCTAGTATAGGGCAATTTTATTTAGGAGTCATCAGTTTATAACAGATAATAACCATAATCTGTTTTTTAATTTTTCACTTCATGATTTAAAATAAAGTGTTCTTAAATGAAATTAACTCCTGAATATCTATCAGTTCCAATGAAACTTTCCTATATCCCTTACATTGCACACAGAACACCTATGATAAAACTATTAAAGTTACTTTGCTTAAAAAACTATTTAAAGCGACTTTGTTTTCGCTTCGGCATAAAGCATTAATTCAAAAAAATTTCCAACCCTTAAAAATGCAACCACTCAATAATTTAAAAAACTGAATTTATGTAATCAAAATTTATAAATTCGTTTCAATACAATACATTGATGATTATTTGAAATAAAATTAAAAATTTATTATAAATTCATTGCATTATTTAATAATTTATTAGCTTTATTGCAGCCCACATAGGTACTGTGAAGAAGGCTGTATAATTATTATAATATTTTAGCTTCAGTAATCCGTTACTAAAGGTTTCAAAAGTTAATTATGAATTCCAGCCTTTACCAATATAGAAAAAGATAAGAATGAAACGCGCAGCAAAGAAATTTCGCAAATGCAGACGAAACAATCCCATACGCTTCCGCCTGCTTCGGGCAAATCAACTCTGAACGCTCTGAATAGAAGAGCATCATCAACGAACAGAAGACAACGCTCCAAGCCATAGAACTTCCGAACAGATTATCATGTAGTAAGGTAGGAAAACTAGTGAACCTTTGAGATGGGGAATTATTTCCCCCCTCACCCTTACGTTGCCAGGTAACATTCTTCTTCAGACCTATATCTGGGGACATTGATGACCGAGTGCCCGTATGAACAGTTGAATCCACCACTTGCCCATAGGCTCGGTATAAATGGCATTCCCCAAACTTTGACCGCTGTTATACACTTGACGCGAGCGAGCATCAGTTGTTGAGATTCGGTTTTATCTGTTTGTTTTTGTGTTCCCACCTGCTGTTCAAGGATAGTATTGGGATTTGGAAATACACTTAATCACAAGTAAGTTTTTCTTTTCTCAGTTAAAAAAAAACCTATATAATAATTAATTTAACTCTACGCGTAATAAACTATTTTCGGAGTTATATTTGTTCTAAACAGAAACAAATTCAAATAAGCTTTCTAAAAACTTTCTTCTTATCGACTGGGATATTTCATAAGTATTCTTGATATTTCATGTCTTACGAAGTGGTTAAGCTGAAAATGATTTCGATGGAGAAAGTAATTTAAAAAGAAAATAAACAAAAGCCCAACATTTTTTCGCTTTGTTGTTAAACAGGCATGCGTAATTCTTGATGTTGATAATAAATTAAACTATCTGTTTTGAAAGTCGGTTTAAGATGTTTAAGAAACAAGCTGATTTCTTAATTTTTAAATAGGTAAATATTGATATCTGAACACATTTGTCAATGATGAACATTTCTGAAGTTATTTTTTCAAGGAAAACAATGTCTAAAGCAAAAGTGATTTAAAGGTGGAGTACGACTAGCAGAGTGACTTCATTAGGCTCTAAAGCGTTATTTTGGAAAATGTTAAATATGACTGGCAATTGGAGAAAACAGCATTTTTTCCGAGAAAATTCAAGAGTTTTGACTTACGTTAGGATCTTTTGATTCTTCAGATTAATAAAAAAAAAAAGCAAACAGAAAAATTATTTTCACCGTTCAGTACGGCTTAAAATTGTTGCAAGGACTTGTGTTTAAAATCACTTTTTATGTTACTTTCTCGCCAGATCTGTAGTGTTCATAAGAAGTTTTTCTAGAAAAACCAAATACTCTTTTCATCTTTATATTTTCTGTAAAAAAACCAGATTGCTGAGACGAAAGCTACAGGATATTCCATTTCTTTGTCTAGACTTTTACTTAAGTTAATGGAGTCAACGATGCAGAAATTAAAGGATGTAAATTTTTTCAGTGAAGCATTTTGCTGACAGGAAAAGATGTTTTCAGTGATAAATCAGAAAGAACAGAACTGCGTGATGTCATAATAACAACGAAAGAAAAAGAATCAAATATTAATATATTATCGTTATCTGTGTCGAAATGCTCTTATAATCTTTAACAGCACATTCACCAACTTTTTAAAGAACCGCTTAAGTAAATAATGTGGCAAATATTTTGTATAAAAAACTATCCGAGAATATATAATATTAAAACATTTGGGCATTTATAGCAAGATCATGGAATAGATGCAAGTATGCACGTTTTATGCTCGCTGAAGATTAGTTATTTCCAGAAAGAAAATCTGTCAAACAGCTGTGCTGATATTTGTAGCATTCTGAGTGCTCTGGAATTTATATAATCTTTTGTTTCCATTGTCTGGAGCACTTTGATCCTTTTCTGCATTAATCTCTTGTAAACGCATATTCACATTAAAGCTTGTTGTTTAGATCGAAATGCGTTTATAAATTATGCGGCAAAACGAGGAAAGTAATGCATTAAGTTTCCATAAGTGTTTTTAATAATCCAAGTTGGAAATTGTTCCAGATGAAGGATGATTCTTAAGACTACGTATCTCTAAATTTTATACGTACGTTTAAATATCAGCAAAAATTTTATTTCCAAGTAGAGTTTCATTAATATGAAAAATGCCGAAAATATCGTAAAAATAATGCACTTGCTCAAACTGTTTTATTTTATGTACTTGCTGCTTCAATAGAACTGTATTTGTGAATTGTGGCTTATAGCAAAAATTATTTTTTAACATAAAGAGAAAAAAATAAGCTCATATGGAATTTACTGCGTTCCATACTATGAGTAATTTTATTTCTTTTCAGAAATTTAATTGATTTAGAATTTCAAATATTTAAAAAACATTTCATCAGAGCGGTGTTCTCGATAATGAAAGATAACTGACTCATGAAAGCAGAAAGGTAAGAAACATACATTTATAGAAAATTATAGAAATCGGAACATTTAAGAGACAAAATTAAATTTTTCTTCAGACCTATATCAAAATGTTTTAATGGTTGGAACAAAATGACATAGATTTAAAGGTATTAATATTCAATCAAAGCATAAGGCAAGTATTTGACTAATAAAAAATGGAGTTTCTCTCTGTTTTAAAAAAGTATACTATTAAATTACTTATTTTAAAATACGTTGCAAATAAGTGCTAATTATGAAATATTTAGCTCTGCTTATTGAAAAGCATATTTCAAGTGTTATAAATGATGGTTATCTTCATTATTTGCAAGCAAATGAAAATAGGTACTTAAACAATTTAACTGCTCAATATACGAAATATATTAACATACGAACGATAAAATAAGGTTTCAAGGAAAGTGCTAGATTGGATTATTACTCTTATAGGATTACCAAAGCACGCAAACGCATCCTGTCTAAGACGAGAGATGCGTTCTCAGAGGACTCAGTGAGCCCGTCCAATGTCCGGGAGTAAAACCTGAAATAAACTACCGTTGTTTCGAGGCTCTATTTACACAGTCACCAGTCAGGTCCCGGAAGAATTCTACTACTTTTATAATTTCACGACACAGATGACTGTAAACAGACATTTTAAATTGTTTACATCGACTACCATCAGATATTACTCACCCTCTGATTATGTGATTGCAATTCTCAATGTAATTTAGTTAAAATTCAACTTTAAAGCAGTACATATGTTTTGGGAAAATATGGATAAGAGAAGTTTATATTTTATACACTAATATGTTCGCTAAATGTTCTTTATGTATTTCACTAAAATACAAAAATGTTCTTTATGTATTTCCTTTACGTCTTCCTCGCCTTCGAAGATTTGCAGCGATAAATAATTGTATCAAGAATCTGCGCGGCATTAGTCTGAAAGACTTTCCATTGCTCAAATATTCAGTTTATTTGTCCACTGCCTTAAGAATTTATCTACTTAAACTCGCAGCCTTATGTTTGGCGATTCTACACCAATAGTTACGGAAATTTACTTTCTTTTTTCCGGCTTTCATATGTTCTTCTTAAGGCAGGCTGTCTTTGCGCATTTAATGAATAAAGATAAGACCAAAAAGGCATTTCTAAAAAATTATGTAAAAACTGAAACTTTCAATTAAAATTTTCACTTGAAATAAATTATCGCAAATGTTAATGATTTTCAATAGGTGTAAGAGCTCAGACTTTCAATGTTTCATAAGTAATGTCGCATACTTCATTCTTCATTATTCAATTAGAATTTTTATTTGCGACTTATTTTGCATTATTGTTATGTAAGCTATTAAGTTTAATATGTTAAATACCTAATACAGATTTCTCTACTACAACAGGATAAAAATCGAGATGAAACTGGTGCACTGTCACGTTTTACTGTTGCTTGTTTTGGCCATAATATGGTTGAGTCTGCCTCTCACATCAGCAAAATCTGAAACCAAATCCAAAAAAGATGACAAGAACAGTTTAGAAGGAAGGAGATTTCTGAACTTAGGACCATTTCGACCCTTTATGAGAGTCCTTGGAATGATGGGTATACCTCTACTACCTCTTTTACTTTTGCGACAACTGATTGGTGCAGGAGCTGGAGCTAATCAACAAGGTCTTGGTGGAGGTGCAGGCATGGGAAGTATGGGTGCATTAGGTATACTAGGACCTTTCGGAGCTGGTGCTGGCCTAGGAGGCTTAAGACCCGTCGGTGGAGCTGGAGAAGGACTAAGACCCTTAGGCTTGCGTCCTCTTGGAGGTGGAGGTTTGCGCCCACTTGGAGGACTTATTGGCAATGCTGCTAACGCCGGACAAGGAGCAGCCGGAGGAGGAGCTGCAGCCCTTTTCTTAAAAAAGCGATCTACTGAACAAGAGAAAACAAACCGCTTTTCAACTTTTCTTGGTGCTTTGGCAAAGCTGGAAAAAGTGGTTGACCAATATGACCTAAGTGTTCCCGACTGCCAACGTCTTATAGTTTGTGAAGTTCATCGCAAGAGTATAAATCCGAGTTTTGGATCTTTCACAGAGAAGCTGATCCAGACATTTGGGTAAAGTATGAAATTTAGTAATTTCTTTCCTAAACCGTTTAGGAGCAAAAATCAGGAAGCCGCAAAAACAGTTCAGCTGGAGTTTCGAAATTCTTCCATAATAAAAAGGGAAATTTTATGTAGGTATTCCATAAAACATTTAATACTGAATTTCCAAAGAAAGTAAAAGCAAATGTTTTTATGACTAATCGTAGTTAAACTAATCACATAACCGTTTCCTTCTCTAGATATCTATACTATTGCACCAGACTGCAGAAAAGTACGATTTACTCCTGTGCGACATTCATGTTAATAAATTTTGTAATAAAAATTGCTTTTAATTAGCTGTCCGTGGTAATTAAAACATTTTATAGCAATGGTTTCAATTAATTTGTAAACCAATTTTAAGGCAGCAATAATAATAAAACAATGAGCCACTTAATTTTGTAATTTTTAATTTCTGATACAAATCCAAAATATGAATATATTCTATGATATAAGTTTCTATTATTATTGGATAAACATTCTATGACTATTAAATTACTAAAACAAAAAAAAATTTTTTTGGGGGGTGGAAGTACAAAAAAATGGTCTTGCTAACTAATAGTCACGGTATAAATTGTAAACAAATGTCCTTTAAAGAATAATATTTTAGCTAGTTATGCGTTTGCTTTTATGTGATCAACGGTTTCCATGATTAAATGTTTTTAGATTACTCTATGTTTATGTATTGTATATTATGTTATTATTTCTAACATGTGTTTTATACTTTAATTTTGTTGTTTGTTTGTTAAAAATATTGAAATCTTTCATTACGTTCTCTCCTTAGATTATATGGTAAGAATTTATAATATGAGATATATGTGAACAATTTTATCAATGTTTTAGCTAAATTTAAAAAGTAAGCGAAATTTGTAGAAGGAATCATATTTTATTCTCCTTTTCAAAACGCCACTGCAGTGTTAACAGAATTATTAGGCAAAATCATTAATTTTTACATATATTAAAACATAATAGCAGTCAAATTTATTTTTCCTTTTACATTTTTGTTAATCAAATTAATCATATTATTTTACTCTTTTAATGCTTTTGAATAATTAAATGATGGTATATGCAAGCTACATCAGCGTACATGAAGGTGCCGAAATGATGTCTATAAGCTTTATTGCTTTAAAAATTGATTCTAAAACTATCTGAAAAAAAGCATGGTATATTAAGGAAAGATTTGCAACACTAGGATTGGAAAGCTATCTAAATATAAAATCTTATTTGTTACATTGTCCCCGTACAGCAATAACTGCATTTAGTAAAATATTCATTATTCTTAAGTAAAGTTAAGTACAAAAATTCCTTATCTTCATGCATCTGAAGATCTGAAAAATCATCATCTGGAAATATCTCACAACGAATTTACTCGCTTCAGTATTTTACCACTGCCTATAACGTTCTGCAGTTTTTCAGTAAGGTTTAGGGGCAATTAAGAAAGGAGGTGTTTGATTTGTTGCAGAAAAGGACATTTAAAACAGGAGGTTGTTGGTCAGGTGTGCCCATGCAAGGTAAATCTGTACTCGTTGTTAGTTTTATAGATGACTAGTTTGTTTCGTGAAAATAATAATTACGTACAACTATTCGAAACTTAGAAGTATAGAATTTATCGCATCGTCATAAGTAAACCTTAAGCGGAAAACTCTAGTACACTAGTTACCAATCAGTTAAAGATTACAGAAATCTACTTTTCGTCTTCGGCTAAAGATTTTATCTTCATGTAAAAAGGAGGTTTTGGTTTTGTGACCCAAACCTGCACAACTGTACCTGATATTAGGTGAATTTAAATGAGGGATTTGTAGCAGTAATTATTTGAAAATGTTTGCTCCTTGACGAAGGACAGAAGTCGTAGAGGTTTTCTGTGAAAACCACTGTTAAGCTAAGTTCGAAATTTGTTTAAATTAAAAATAAGGTTTTTATATTATGTCAACTAATTAGTCAACATATTGTATTAGCTAATCGGCAACATTAACTGTGCTGAAACATCTTGAGAATTTTATTATACATTATGAGCAGTTTCAGTATATAATACAAGTAAAGTTCTTTTTTAAAAACATTGCAAGCTGTATGGGAGAGTCAAAATCGCTTCTTTTTTAAAAGAATTAAACCTCTCCATAGACATGATCTCTTTTCCATGCAACGTTTTTTTATTAAAAAAACTAATCAGCTTTATTACGAATTGTTTTAAGTGCAACTGCATTTATTGTCAAATGCTTCAGATGAATGTAGAAACGCCCTTATCGAGAAAAGGAAAAATGCAAAACTCAAAATATCACGTGCTGAGAAAAGTAATTTTATTGTTAGTAGCAAACATAAAAGAATATAATTACATTTTCTTTTGCATGTTTTACGAATATTAACAGTATACATACGCCATTTCTAACATTTTATTCCTTGCATATTTTACGAATACAAACTGAGGGGGCAGAATATTTCGATTCTCGCCTTGGCTAGCAATAAGTATGAGACCACACTATAAAGCTTCAGTAAGTAATTAGTAATAAAAATGAATTGCGCAACTGCAGGAAATAATGCCAAATTATTTCGTTCATAAATTGTTATGTGAATAATATTTTTAAAATTTCATTCTTCCTTTTGCTTCGCTCACAGGGTAGAAGCCCGGCTGGAAAGATCAAAGTTTACATCGAATACTAAATCTGTCCTGAAAGATTTCTTGAAAGCTGCTCGCAATGGTTTGCAACAAAGAGATTGCTCGGCAATATATTACAAGTGTCCTGTAGCTGTAACAGAAAGCAAGGAAGAAATAGAAGAAAAAAAAGAAAAAAATGAAAAAAACGAAAAAAAGCAGAATTAAATTAACTGAAATGAAAGAACTATCGACCGTTTATACAAATCAGCAATGAAATATGCCCAGCTTTGTATATAAAGTACAAAAATGATATAATTACACATTTTCTAGATTTATCACTTTCCCGAACTATGTATTATAAGGCTTCACTGCAACGGATTCAGCATTCGTAAAAGTTTCCAAAACAATGTTTTTACGCAGCGTTTTCTATTCAAACTGCCATGAAAGTATTTATATAAAGCTTATTTATATTTTATATAAAATATTACAGGTATAAGGGGTATCATTCACTATCATCGTGAGAACTGTTGAAAGCCGATTTACTTCATGATAAATGATATGTATATTCTGTTTATATGTTTCAAAAATCAGTGAAAGATTATACACTGATTACTAGTGAATTGACGCTTATTTATGACATTCTGTATTATAGTTATTTATTTTTGAATATGTTATATTTTGTTTTGTTGCACTTCATGTATCGTGAACTGAGTTCGTTACTTTCGCTGGTACGTTAGCTTGGCTGGTCTCGTATAAAATTTATACTTTCATTCAAACTACGGATTCAGAGGACATTATCTAAGTTCCCAGGCATATGCTGAATTTTTCAGCAGATATTAAAATTAAGTATATAGCTACCTGAAAATTATACTGTAAATATTTCTACTGACTTCTGATTAACTGTTTCTTGTGCAATCAAACTCTCGCTATTTTTAACATATGCTAGTTTTATACAAGCCATTATTCTATATGGGACAGTGCAAATTACTTGTTTGTTCATTTTTTTATATTTTAAGTGTTATGTACGGTTGTTATTTTTTGCTACGTTTATGAATTCATGTCTAATTTATTTCCATTATGAACACTTTAAAAATATTTTTTTCTATTTTTCTTCTATTATGATACTTCTTATTTCAGTAAATACATTTTGCTTTTTTTTCATTATGAGCCTCTAAATGTATTTTATTAAGTATAATTGAATATTTTTCATTTCTATTGCACTTAAGCAAGTTGCATGATATTGAATAATCAGAACTTTGCAACTTGCTTAAGTAAAAAGTAATTTGTTTGTATATAATTAAGCATTTTTTTTCATTTCTGCTTTCATTGTCAATGAAATAAAGAAAACGTTCTACGACTTTGCTTTTCTTGAATTATATTTGCACAATGATAGATAGCTAAAATACTCAATTTTTTTTAAGATACATTACAATAATTGACATGCATTCTAATGCTGGGTAAATTTCGATTGACTTGACAGTATTTTTTTCACTTCTTAACCTTGTCTCCTACTTTATTCAAAGCAGCTTTGACTTTCAAATTATTAAACTCTTTCACTGTTTAGGTCGAGAGAAATATAAATTCGCTGAAATCAAAAATATTTTCATCTCTTTCTTATACAATTTTTAAAAATCAAATTGAGATACTATTCACTGCACCTGAAATCAGTTTGATGTAATGTTTATATTGATATTTAATTATTATGCTGATTCCAGCGAAATCTTTCACAGCCACATAGTATAAAATTACAGGCGTCCATCGCAAATGTTCTTCTTATTTAATAGTCAACATACTAATCCGATTAGTCGAAAGTCCTGAATTCGACCACGAACAAGGATACAACTAACTTTTCAAGGATTCCTAGCTGCAACCTCCTCTGCTCTTACAGCGTTAAATCAAATTACTTCTAGTTCAGCAAAAAATGCCTAAATTTGGCTCTAAAAAAATCAGTCATTTCGTTACAAAGTTGCACGAAATCAATATTACTGAATTTGTCACAACCCCATTCGCTTAAATTAATCACAATCGCATCTTCTGTAATGTCAACAAAAGTAGGCTCTAAATATCAGAAACGTATCATACAATTATTGATTTTAATCACTGTAATAAACATACTTCTATACTATCTTCTCAGCACAGCACATAAGCAGCTTAAGGCCCTCTAAGTTTATTTATTTTATAAGGAAACTTTACTTGGATTTCGGCAAATTATAATGGTACCAAGATAAAAATTTAAAGCTGTATTCTTAGTAGTACCTTATTTTCTGTTTCGTTTACATTTATAATTTAGATGCCCAAAACAGTCATCGGAAAATTCAATTTCTTAAAATCAAGTGAAAAATTAAATATTCATTCCAATATATTTTTACATATACATGAATAACTTATTAAGAGCTAGAAAAAATTCAGTAAATATTTCTGTAAAATGCTAGAACATGTAAATCTGTCATTCAGATGCTCACAGAATATTACACATGCATTGTTTACTTAAAATTAGACCTTTAACGCAAAAGTTGCATGCTTTATTTAAAGCCTTAAAACTTTCCTTTCTTTTTAGTATTAAATTTGGCGTTAAGAAGTTACGAAGTTGGAAAGCTATAAGTACGACACAAATGACTGTTTTTAAATTGATGTTATATTTACAGCTACTTTCGATTTTACACCAGCGTTTCGTGGCAATACGTATCTACAATGTGGTTTTTTTAACCTGAAATATAAGATTTCATTACTCAAAATTCATCATACTAATACATTCCGCTGGCATCAGTACTTCATCCCGAATATGTATTTATAATATTTTTTTCGAAGGGGAATATGAACTGCCATTACTCAAGTTTCCTTGCTGAAAATGTTTTAGATTAAAAAACTACGTAGTGTAAGTTTCAGAATTTTATGTTCATCTAATTAAAAAGCAATACACTCTAAGACAGGGGTTCCCAACCTTATGCCCGCGGGCACCATGGCGCCCGCTGATCATTTAACGTGTACCCCCCGCTGTGCGCACAATAAAAATGTTTTAGTTTTCAATAAAATTCTTATGAAAATTTTCTCATTTTTACTGAAATAGAAATTGCGTAGAACACAGATACTAGCACAAAGCGAAATGAGACTGATCTATTTTTTATGTGTATGTATTATTAACTATATCCAACTATAAATTCACCTTGCAAAAGAAAATGGTGCACGCCGTCCAACAGATATTCTAGAATGTGCTCTTAGACACAAAACGGTTGCGGACCCCTGCTCTAAGGTAATAATAGATAAAATATAATTTAATTTTATATTACAACCTGATATTTCTCTTTATATGTCAGAATACAGCATTTAGTACATGTAAAAGATTAACGTCAACATAAAGTTTAAGGAATTTCAAAATTCAGTCAGTTCTTGACCTTAATTTCAGTTTTTAATTAAAGTGTTCAACACATCCCAGAATAATTCCTTCATCTTCTTTCTTACTCGGACAAAAAGATTAGTCCTCACATAATTTTTTTAGAAATAAGAGTCATTTTTATAAATGTATGGGGCATCTTACTAAAAGCTACAGTCAAAATTGACTATGCTTTTCTATTTCTTATACTTTAACAAATACATGGATGTATTTTCAAATAATGCGAATTTCCTTTTTATTACCTATTATGAAGTCTTTAATTACGACTGATAGCCTTTCAGACATAGGAGCAGAATCCTTTTCTTCCGGCCAAAATGCATCACTGACTTAACTGCAAATAGGTTAATAAAGTGATCTTTTGTGTATAGTAAACTCCAACATATCATTCGTCCTTCCATGCATAGCATTACTATACATACAAGCTTTCAAACTGAGTCTGTCATTTAAAATCTGACTAAAGTAAGTAATAAAGAAAGATTGCAAACTCGTTACGACTTCAACTGAACTTAACATGCTCTATTTCCTGCGTCATTTCAAATATATAGTTCTTTGCAACAGCGCGATGAACCGATTGTGTTTTATATTTCGCGTCCAACCGATAAATCATGTATACTTTATTATTTTTGCAAAGGTCAAGGCAAAAAGAAGTCACTTGTACAGGAAGTGATAATATACGAAATGACAATGACATTTAAATGAAACATAAACAAATTTATTTTTGAAAGTTCTGAGACTTCTTTCAAAGACTTGATATTCAGAAATATATGTCATTTATTTGGGTAGAAAAATTTATAAAAAAAATATGAAAGCATATGTGGTAATAAGAAGCATATGTGTTAATGCGTGTTATCGTTGTAATAGTGCTGGTAGTTGGTACAGAATACAGTTACACTACCCCCCCCCCCTAAAAAAGCTACTTATGTTACAAAACTGACAATTTCGAATGAGGATAGCTCGAGATTATGGGAAATCTATAAGCACATACAGTTTGCTGATAATGTGACAAATTACATCCCTATGATCATATCTTGCAAGTATAGATGTAAATAAGGTATAACAGGTACAGATAGATAATAGCTGCATAACATGAAAACACTGTATCTCATAAAGAGGAAAATTTAGAATAATTTTATTCTACGTACTTTCTACTCCGTATGCCGCCCAGACGGGAAAGTGGTTAGTGACTCTGACGGCCGTACCGAAGGTCCCGGGTTTGAATCCCGGAGAAGGCATGGATGTAAATTGTCTGTTTTCCTTCATAGGGGGTAACAGTAACCGCCTGTTAGATGCCTCCATAATAAAATGACGACCGATTCTGATCTTAGTATTGGCGAAAGCCTAAAAAATGGCTGGTGCTCGCCGTTAAAAAAAATCTTTCAACCCATATCCTAGAAGATGTTCATGTACTTTCAGTTTAAATCTGTATTTAAAAAAATGTGTTATATGCTCATGCAACATTTCATTCTTACTCTAAATAATTCTTTAAGCAAAAGTATTTTCCTTTTTGTACAAAAAATAATTTTATAATAATTACATTAATTTTATAGTGATAAGCAGAAAATTTTATGAAGATAACTTCATTGATTATTAAACGAGATAAAACGGAAAAAAAACTTTAGGAAGTAAATTTGAAGAGTTTATATTTGACCTACATTTACATATTTTACATGAAGTTAATATAACAATATTATAAATTAGCTTATCTTTTTCATATACTGAAGTATAATTATTGCAATCTATTGAGCAGAAATGTTTTCCTATTTTTCATATTTTATGACCAACAGGGAAATGAACTAGTTTTAATGAAAGAATGGTTATTTAACATTCTCCCAAAGGAAAAATAGTTAAAACACCCAGATGGCAAAAGCCCTTTTCCAGGGTCAATAATAAGCATTTACATTACGATTTAATGTAATAAAACTTACGATTTATTTCGCCATGTTATCACAACAAAGCTTTTAATTTGAAATTGAGCATCAGTCATCTCAGGAATCTCCTTCTCTTCCATTACACAGTAAGTAATATAATTAAGCACATAAATCTCATAAATTTAGCTCAAAATTACAAACATTTTTATGAGTGATTTTGCGGGGAAAAGAAGAAGAAATTGGAAGGATATGTTACTCTGAAGACTTTCGGTCTTCCATGTAGTCACCCACTAATGATGACATTGCCTTTGTATGCCTCTCGGGCCACAAATCAACGATCTGTAAAGAAACACTTGGGCACTAAATGATTTAATAGCAATTATATGATGTAAGCGAGCGTTTTCCTAGAACGTAGCCATTATTTAAGAATACAAAACATCATTCTCTAGCAAAAAGTGTTTCAATCACAAGTAGGCGAAAGTAAGGTAAGGAAATAAAATTTAGCAGACATATATAAGAAACTAGAGCTTAAACTCTTATGCAACTCGTTTATGATTAAGTTGCAAGCTCACGTTGAAAAAGAAGAATTTTACAATATTTCGTTATTTTCCATGAGTACAAACAAGCATTTCTTTTTATCTGAGGTAAAACTGTAATAAGTAATTCCTCTTAAATTCCTTCCCTTTCCACCAAAAAGTTGATTGAATAATCTTATTGACATTGTAATGCTTGTTTCGTAATTAAAGCAAACTCCATTGGAACACAGCAAACTTTATTTAATAGATCAATTTCATAACTGCAACATATAAGTCGAAGAAAAGGTAACATCAAAAATTAACAGCCAAAACGTATTCTATCTCTTTTTAAATTAAAATGATTTTCTTACTTCGTGCGAGAACCGCACGCAGCTCTCGTGTTGGCGTTTCAAACATTGCCATTTATTAACATATAGATTTCAAATTCAACTATTTCAAAAGTTTAAGATTATTATTGCAACAATATCTAAAGCTGTTACAATCTCTCCCTCAACGGAGAAACTTTTCCGAAGGGAAAAGTTCTTGAGCGCGACTTTTTAGATGACTTTTCATATTTTCTTCGACTTTTTCCATGCGACCTTGATCGTGAACGGAAAACTAACTTGGATGGTGTTACAGATCGGCTGGGTGACCTCGCCTTTACTCTTTTATCTCTGATTACACTTCTACTTTTATGGCGATAGCCAGAAGAACTCCTTCTGTGACGATCATGGCTCCTAGATCGACTATGTGAGATACTCCTCTTGTGACGGTGTAATCTTGACCTAGACCTTGTACGAGAACGATGTCTAGAACGAGGATAGTATCTATCTCTTTCAAGTTCAGGACAATCACGAGCCCAATGTCCTGTCCGTCTACAGCGATAACATTCTTCACTATTCTGACGTGATGATCGTCCGTAACTCTCTCTATAACTTGAACTTCGCTGATATTTAGAACCACCCCCTGAGCGATAGGATGGCCCTCTAGCCCATTCCCCAACAATGCTCTGGCCTCGAATTTCTCGTCCATTTTCATACTTTATGGCATCCTCTGCATCTCGTCTATCATCATAATCAACAAATGCATATGCCATGCCAGTCCTTCCAGAACCTCTTCTTCCTGATGTTCCATACATTCCGTATTTGACATCGCATCTTAGAAGCCGGCCATATTTTTCAAAAACTTGTTCCGCATCTCTTTTCGTTTGAGCTCTAGTAGTCACTGTATTAACCTGGTGAGAGTGATTTTCAGGTTCTTTTTTTTCATTCAGTAGTGCAGCAGTTCGGTTGCCTAATAAATACCTTCCTTTGTCGAGTTTGTTTCCAATAATGGCAGCCTTGGTTATTACATGTCCGAGATCGCAGTTTAGTTCGACTTCAGCCAAGGGTAAACAGGTTGGATTTAAATCTAATGGTTGTTGCACCCACACTTTTTCACCTGTCAGCATTTCTGGCGTGATGTATTTACGACAAACTATATCAATACTAGCACCTGAATCTCTTAATATAGGAATTTTGTAGCCATTTACGTATCCAATACTAGTATAAGGTAACAGAAATTCATCGTCCGGTCTTGAACTAATTCTGTTTAGATTAGCAGAAGATTCAGTACTATTCTTAAGTTTTGGACACTGAGGTCTTAGATGCTGATAGGACCCACAGTGGTAACATTGCAGTGACTTTCGTTTTTCATATTTATCATCTGGACGTGGACTACTAGGTTGATAGATCTTGCTTCCCGAATTAAACTTTGAAGGCCATTTATTTTCAGCATTATTTTTATCATCGGAATTTGTTTTACTTTGAGTTTTTGGATTGTATTTCCCTTTCCGCCGATCGGCTGCAAGATTTTTTTGGAAGTTTCCACGGACGTTTTCGTAGGCATCAAGTTTTTCGGCTAATTTCTTGGACGAAATCATTTCTACCCATTCGTCAAGAAAATGATCTCGAATTTCAGGAGGGACTCGACGCTTAAGCTGATCAATCACCATCAAGTCCAACAACTGTTCAAAACTCTCAACTCCCAAACCAGTTACCCATTCCTTGCAATAATTTTCTAATTCATAGCTGAAATCCACCCATGTTGATTCGGTACTTTTTTGATGCTTCATGAATTTCTGCCTAAACCTTTCAGGACTTAATTTAAAACGCTTTAGCAATAAAGTCTTCACATGTTCATAATCTTTAGCTTTATCAGAGGGTTCTCTAGCTATTATTTGTGTTACTTCGTAAGGAAGTAGTCCTAGCAAATGAGATACAAATTCTTCTTTATCAATTTGAGCCCATTCTGCTTGCCTTTCAAACAGTGATAAATATAGACTGATATCTCCTTCTTTGTCGTCAAATTTCTGCATCAGATGTCGCAATTCCGTTTTCGCCCGGACCTGTCCGGTGGTTTGAGACTTTATCTCAGCTTCAAGTTTTAATCTCTCTAAATCATATTGTTCTTTCCTTCTTCGTTCCTCTACTTCTTCCTGTCTCCTACGTTCCTCTACTTCTTCCTGTCTCCTACGTTCCTGTACTTCTTCCTGTCTCCTACGTTCCTCTACTTCTTCCTGTCTTCTACGTTCCTCTACTTCCTGTCTCCTACGTTCCTCTTCCTGTCTCCTACGTTCCTCTTCCTGTCTCCTACGTTCCTCTTCCTGTCTCCTACGTTCCTCTCTTTCTTCCCTCTCTTTTCGGTCCTCTATTATCGTGTTTAAGACTTCTTTGACGAATACTTCGTCATAATCTCTGCTCTCAATAATTTTCTGTTTCAGATCAACTATTTTCAAATCAGCAGTCACCTGAACACCTAGTTCAGTTGCGAGATTCTGCAAATCCTCCTTACGAGCTCTTCCTAAGAAAGACATTTTTTTCTACTTCTTAAGTTTACGAACACCCTGTTCTTTACGCTTCCTCAAAATAGCTCAACTTAATTGCAATAAATAAATAAAGTGCTCTGGCAACAAGGAATTAAATGCACTTGTTTAAATGCTCAGAATAAGCAATACCACATTTATTCCGAACAACCTATGACTGTTACCATCAGTTGATATGCAGTGATGCACCATAAAATAACATACAATAATTTACGACTCAAATATATATGTAAAAATGCAAGATAAACTTGAGTATTAAAGTTCAATGATGAACACTTCAAACTATCGAAGTCCAATGATGGACACTTCAAACTAAGTCCAATGATGGACACTTCAGACTAAGTCCGATGATGGACACTTCAAACTAAGTCCAATGATGGACACTTCAAACTAAGTCCAATGATGGACACTTCAAACTAAGTCCAATGATGGACACTTCAAACTAAGTCCAATGATGGACACTTCAAACTAAGTCCAATGATGGACACTTCAAACTAAGTCCAATGATGGACACTTCAAACTAAGTCCAATGATGGACACTTCAAACTAAGTCCAATGATGGACACTTCAAACTAAGTCCAATGATGGACACTTCAAACTAAGTCCAATGATGGACACTTCAAACTAAGTCCAATGATGGACACTTCAAACTAAGTCCAATGATGGACACTTCAAACTAAGTCCAATGATGGACACTTCAAACTAAGTCCAATGATGGACACTTCAAACTAAGTCCAATGATGGACACTTCAAACTAAGTCCAATGATGGACACTTCAAACTAAGTCCAATGATGGACACTTCAAACTAAGTCCAATGATGGACACTTCAAACTAAGTCCAATGATGGACACTTCAAACTAAGTCCAATGATGGACACTTCAAACTAAGTCCAATGATGGACACTTCAAACTAAGTCCAATGATGGACACTTCAAACTAAGTCCAATGATGGACACTTCAAACTAAGTCCAATGATGGACACTTCAAACTAAGTCCAATGATGGACACTTCAAACTAAGTCCGGAATAGTAAACTGAGTTTAGAACACAGAAAACTTTTGCACAGTTATACTAAAATTTGCAACGATGCAAAACACATTTTCGTATGCTTTTCTGCAGTGTTTAAAATCAAAATTCGTTCAAATAACTTTATAATATCGTTTGAAATTGGGAATAAAGAAATGCTATACCTTGCTTTCCAGGAGATGTGCTTTCATTTCAAAAGCACGCACGATTATTCTATCTCGTCGGTGCCTCCAAAAATAATTAAGACTGTAATGCTTGTTTCGTAATTAAAGCAAACTCCATTGGAACACAGCAAACTTTATTTAATAGATCAATTTCATAACTGCAACATATAAGTCGAAGAAAAGGTAACATCAAAAATTAACAGCCAAAACGTATTCTATCTCTTTTTAAATTAAAATGATTTTCTTACTTCGTGCGAGAACCGCACGCAGCTCTCGTGTTGGCGTTTCAAACATTGCCATTTATTAACATATAGATTTCAAATTCAACTATTTCAAAAGTTTAAGATTATTATTGCAACAATATCTAAAGCTGTTACAACATATTGTGACACAGTAATTAGGTCAGTTTGATTAATTCATGGTTTTTCCGAAATGTTGTTAGATTCGCCCGACCGGAACATTGAGCAGAAGAGTAAAGAAGAAAGTTAATATCATTGGGTGGTCTATCTATAGAATGAGGAATGGAGAGGATCAGTTCACGGAGAGGACATACCCACGGTAGTTAAATACAGAAATTTTTCAATTTAAAAAAATCGAAATAAGAGGCCAAAAGAAAAAAATCCTTAGTAGGATAATATTAAAACCTTTGCAATAAACGGATCTGAAATTTTTATTTTGAGTGAAGAAAATGCTGGGATAAAGCAATGAAAAGTATCTGAATTCTAAAACAGACACCCCTCGTTCATAAGTCCTTACCCAGTCTTTATTGCAGCAATCGTTAGTTGTAGACATATACTTCGAGTTACAAAAATATTTTAAATGACGCAATGATTCATGTTTTTGCATTTTTAAATTTAAAAAAACTAATTTTGCATAAAATACGAAATCAAACTTTTCAAACCTTCACCCAGTTCCTCTACTATATCTCTGCCAGTTTTTGTCGAACTGGAGTCAAGC
Organism: Stegodyphus mimosarum; assembly: GCA_000611955.2. Classification (NCBI taxonomy): domain Eukaryota; kingdom Metazoa; phylum Arthropoda; class Arachnida; order Araneae; family Eresidae; genus Stegodyphus; species Stegodyphus mimosarum. The sequence continues at coordinate 797,460 of KK118804.1, read as the reverse complement.
TTTTTTTGCGTATATATATATTATCTTTCTCTCTCTCGCTCTCTCTCTCTCTCTCTCTCTATATATATATATACATATATATACACAAAGCGTACAAAATTTTCAATTTTCTTAAATGTAAGAATAGGGGCTGGAAGAATGTGCAAAACGTCAGTCTTTTTTTATACAAAATTAGCCAAAATACGAATCTTTGCATCATTTAAAATACTTTTGCAACTTTAAAACATTTTTGCAACTGCAATGTGTATATATAAATCTTTGGAGGTTGAACACAGCCACTAGCCTTAGGGTACAGTACATGACACTACCAAAGTAAGACTGAAGCTTTGAAGGATAAGAAGTAAAAATTTCCGTAGCTTCGGCTTACACTTCCTGCTTCTCATGAAATAAGTTCCTTAACTCGAAATCAAAGGAAACTTCCTATAGAAATTCCCTTGATAGATATGTTATAGTCTATTTTTTTCCGTTTCATATTCTAGGAAATCCTCGAATGTATAAAAAGTGCCAATCCTGAATTCTCAGATATTCCTTTCTAAGATACCATGGGTATAGCAGAAACAAATAAGATGTAATTTAATTGATAAAGTAAAATTATCAATTAAATCACTGTAAAATATTACCAGAGTTTCAAAAGGTAGTAATAACGCAAATCTGGACATTAACAGCGTAATTTCTCTCCCTCTGTCTTATGAAAGAAAAAAGGAAATTTTCACTTTTAGCTTAATTTTCAAGTACCATATATCAATAAAAATATACTTTTAGTATAGTGTTAAGTATTATATTTTACTTCTAAAATGATAGGACTATGAAGCAACAAAACATCAGACCAACTCATGCACGCATGTTAATTCTCACACAGTAGAGATTTCAATGGAAATAAAGTACTGGCCTCATTTTGTCTATTACAATTTTATCATGTTACACCCATCTCTCTTTGTATGCAATGCGTGATTTATAAGCGGTTTACTTACTTAATTCTCAAATTAAAAGCAGTTGGAAAAAGGAGCATAATAGTATAACGTAAATAAGAGCAGGTGTATTTGATTCTATATGGATACGTGCCCCCGATCGCCGAGCATTCAGATTAATGTCGAACGTTTTGTTGATATTAGGATTTGAGTCCTATGAAAATACAGAGCTCAGTATTCCGTTCTCTTAACTACTCGACCAGTAGTGAAGACCTAAGACAAGATAAAAAGAATAGCAATATATTTGGAAAAATCTCTTATAAGAATCTTATCTACTCAGAATTATTTACTCTCATTTCGTTTAAAATGTGATTTAATTAGTGTATGGGACTTTTACCTCAAATTCAATTATCTCCTTATGAAGCAAACACTACATCGTTAAAATTATTCTTCAGAATGTAAATTTGCTTTCACATATGAAACTCAAATTATTTTGATCAAACATTTACACAGAGCTGAAATACATTTATTATAAATTTTCAAATACTCGTTTTTTATTTAGAATGTAAGTAGACAATTTATCTCTGAAGTAAAAATGTAAATTCCTACTCACAGACAGTTAATTCAGGTAAAAGTGGATTGCGATATCATTCTTGTTTCAGATATAACCTCAAAGGATGAAATGCAACGTTACCCTAAACATGCGATAACTGAATTTTCACAGTGACTCATCAATCTCAGGAAATAGTATTATTATGAATATTATCTGTGGTAACACAGAAAAGGAACAGCGTGCTTCAAGAAATGATTTCCCTAGATAGAGAAGTCAGAGTTTAATTTATCCGAAAAAGGTCTCAGTTACATTTATATAACTGATTTATTGTGACTACTTAACATGTATGGAGTGATGAACTTTTATATATTCAAAAATAATTTATGTTCTCTCATGATGGTTTATTTTCTACTGCTCTTCACAAGCAACTTCTCTAAATTACGAATGAAAGAAAATATTTATTTGATACAAATATGGAAATATTAACTGGTGACAACGATAAAAATTGCATCTTCTAATTCGTAACAGTGGATTTTTACTTTTTTCCTGTGACCGTCTCATGTATTAGAACTTAGCTTGTAAGGATCTTAAGTTTGACTAACGTTTATTTTATTTTAAAACTTTACTATCATCTCTTATTTTCCACTTACGGCCAGAATTAACGCGTGAATATGCTTATGCAAATTGTACTTGCTAACGCTTAAATATTTAAGCTGTGGCTTTTTGCGAAGAGCGTAGTAGAAGGAGAGTGAGCGAGCGATTTTGCCATGAGTCTTCACGCGAGCTTGCCATTAGTTACTGTCCGCCTTTAAAGCCGGAGGTTTCATTTCTCTTTGAAAGCTAAAGACGTATTGTAGTTTTCCGCAGTTTGCATGCTATAGACGTAGTAATTTAAAAGGCCAGTCTTAGTGCTTGTCATCTGTGTAAAACATTAAACGTTAGCTCTTATTTAAATTTTATTTCGTTAGTAGTCTTATATTTTTACGTTCAGACCACAAGTGGTTGGTCTTTGTATTCCGAAGTACGGGAGTGACTGTGAAAACGTGGAAAAAATAAAGGGCAATTTTAACCCTTCTCATCTTGTCTTCTTTGCTACACTCCATAGGACATAGTTGCAGTCAACTCACTGTCCAGTCAGGACACGTCATGTTCGCCAAACAGATTACGAGTCCTGATAAGCTTATGTAATCAGTGAAAGAATCCTTTTGTATTGTAAAGAAAATCGGAGTTAGTTTGATACTAGGAAATCACTTATTGCAACAAATTAATAATAATAATAACAATTACGCAGGCCAGCCAAAATTTTATTACCGTATATTCCGGCGTATAAAACGCACGTTTAATACAAAAAGTAGGACCGAAATTTACGAATGCGTGTTATACGCCGGATGTAAAAATGACAGATTAAAAATAAGAAAAAAATAGATTTTGACACTCACCAGAATGCTCCTATTTAAAAGAAATGACATACCTTATAAAATTAAACATTTTCATTATCGGGTAACATGAAGAATTCGTCATGTTCGTCTATCATTGTAATCTTCAAGCGTATCATCGAATTCTGTTTCACCTTCACCTTCACTGTCATTTTGATCCATAAATAAATAATCATTATCCGTTCCATCTTTCATCAACCCCAACACCCTTGCTGCAGCAAGATTTCCGTTTTCTTTCGCAAAATGAATGGCCTTTGCATTTGAAACCGAGACCGTGTTTGCTCCTTTTCACGGGAGCCATGTTTAGTACTAAAAGGAACATAGATCAGCTGTATTTCAACTAAGGCAAATACGAGTTATGGAAGGTCTTCCATTTTCACTTCAAATTGCGCATTCAAATGACTACAAAAACAGAAAACATCTAACTCCTAATTTCACTAATTCATTGAGGTTGGAAGTGCATTCTTACTCCAAATTATGACCCCTTTTCTCGAAACCATACAATAGCATTCTTTTAGACAGCTTCATTGAACACAATACACCCCCTTTGCAGGAATATTTACTCCTTCAAGCATTTAACTCGCACACATATTGTTCCCCTTGTGGCTTGTCAATTCGGTATACCATTGTTCTAGGACAAATGTTCCAAGAAGTAACCTCAAAAGATAACAGTATCGCACATGAATCATTTATATTTCTTCGTGAAGAATTGGGAGCGCGTTATACGGCGAATATACCTAAATATAAAAAAATGTAGTCTGAAATTATAGATGAACATTATACACCGGTGCCCGTTATATGCCGGAAAATATGATGATAATTATTATTTATTTAGTTATTATAAAAATAATAAATATTAAACCTATCAAACACTAAAATTTACCATATAAAATAAAAATTCTTCTTCCCCATGGACCTCATAAGAGATAAACTAACCCAGCGCGCGTCCCCCACAGGTCCGCAAGAAGGAGTAGAGACGATCTGATTTACTTTAACACTGAAACCTATGGCGTTTGTATCACATAACTGTTTTTAATTATTAAATGTGATACGTTGCACAGTGATGACATTACGAAAGTCACAGTTTTTTTAAATAAGATTTAATTTATCTAATTAAACACTTTTTACTGCATTTTGCGCGTTATTTTTATGCATAATTCTTGTATAAACATCTTCACTTCGGTAAAAGGGTAAAAACTCTAAACACAAAATTTATTAACGTACTTTTGCGTACAAATAAAGTAAAATTAAACAAAATTGATAGTACATGATGCTTTGAAACAAATAAGGTAAAATATCTGTTTTTTTTTAATATTTTGACTATTTTCAAGCAGTGTTTTCTAAAATTATTATAACATTACAAGATATCATAAAATGATTATTTATTTTAATAACTCATAAAACTCGAAGCATAAACTTTTCTGAGTGCAATAAAAAAAATAAAATAAAGTAAAATCTGGAACCATTCAGATTTCATATTACGCCAAAGGGACGCTTTTTAACGTTTTGTGTGTTACCTTTATTTACTGAATATTATGGCCTTCGCAAGTAAATCACATAAAATTCAATTCAAAAGCAATATGACAAAATATTTGAAAACAACATATCTGTAGAATTTCCGTGCTGGAGACAAAAATGTTATTTTCCGTACAGTGTTGCCATTGCTCGCTTTGAACTCGTTAAGTTTGTTAATCTGAAATTCATTAAAGTTTTACAAAAATGAAATGGATTAAAACAAATTCGAAATTTGGCTGTCCAGGTGCCCATGTTCGGGTGGAGGGTTGCGTTATTCAAAATTTTATGGCTCTAGATACCGTCGTTTTTCACATTGCGAGAAACATACATGCATTCATGCAGATTCTTCATTAATTTCTTTAAATATAATACAGGGCGATAATATTTGGTGGCAACACTTTGCAAAGTGAAACAGACATTTATAGGGAAACGGCGAAAAATGCCGCTTCGAAACTAATAGCCTTTCTGGGCTACCGCCTCTTTTGGACCAATAAATTAAATTCACAATAAATAAAATTCTTATGCAGAACTAGAAATAAATTTTAAAAATAATCACTATAAAATATTAGCACAATTAATTATTACAGTTAAATACTATTTCAACATTAGAATAAATGTATAAAAATTATTAAGGTGTAAAAATCACTATGGTGTATTATGAAATATGATTGAAATAAAACTGCTTTATAGAAATTATGCTATAATATTAGCCTATAATTTTTAAAAAGCAGCACAATTTAAAATTTTAAACAAAAACTTTCAAAAATTCATTTTTAGGTATTTTAGTATTTTTTACTTATTTACACCAATAAAAACATAAAAATTGTAAGAGAAAATTGTGTTTTTGAAATTTTCTATTATTTCAGATTACGAATTTCCTTAGAGCATAGGAAAAGCTAAAAAACAATATCCAGGCCCGAAAGCATGCAACAGCTTTATAATTATCTGGAACGTTAATTATGCTTGATATGCTAAATTTTAATGCTAAATATGCTAAATTTTTTTAAATTAATCTCAGTTTCAAAAATAAAAATACGTAAAATTTCTAATTTGTGAAATGAGGCGCTACAACCAGCTTTTTCTTGACAGTTAAACACGCTGCAATAGCCGACCATTGTTAAGTTTCTGTAATCGTCCGTACTCCTCCGGATAAGGTCAAGCGGACAGCCGGGAACGCATCAGACGAAGGAGAAAACGCATTTGGGTTGGTCTATTTCTTATAAGATCCATGTTCTTTCTTCTCTCTCTTTTCTTCTCTCTCATTTTCGTTTTTGTTTTCTTTTAGATTTCTTACTCAGTTTCTGTTAATTTTTATCAGTGCTTCCTTTTTAGAATGATTCCCATTCTTGTTTCGCTACACTGGGGCGAGCCATACACAGAAAAAAAATTTTAAATAACATTTTAAATAATGTTTATTTTTATATATAAACTGGATAAAAAGTTTTAAAACTGGTTCTCTTATTCAGTAATAAGAAATAATTTACTAGACATTTGTTATCTTTCTAAAGCTTTAATTTGAATATCTGATTTTAGAATATACAGTGCCGTAGTAGTTGTATGGCTGACGCCAGGTATATATGAAAGTGGCTATATGTCTAAAGTGGGAAAAAAAGTATTTTTCTTTTTGTAATCAGAAAGGTTGTCATATTAGGTTCGAACTGTAATTTCTCAAATTAAGCCTTGTTTAGGAAAAAAATAGCTCTGGGAAAGAAAATAAATTCTTAATTGTTTCTTACATAAGTAAGAAAAATAATGAACAGGTCTTTTTTCTCCAGTTCTAACTGAGAGCTGGATTACGAACCGAAAAAAACTTAAATGAAAAATGGTAAGCTGAAAAATGGGGTTAATGACACTATACTGGGGGGGGAGAATTCCCCACTAGGGTGAAATTTCAATTTCAGGTGAGAATACGGTCAGCCTTTTATTTACCTCAAGTGATTAGCTTTATTTTATGAATATAAAAAAAAAGTACTTTTATTCAAGTTTTGGTTCTGATTAACATTTTCTATACTTTTCTTGTTGAATTTATAAAATACATTAAAAAATACACTACTCAAAACAATTAGACAATATTATTATTTTGGATATAAATTTCGGATAAGGAAATTATATGTGATGTGTAGGCTTTATAAGATATGCGAAGAGAAAATGAACCAACAAACAAGGAATAATTAAATTTTATTGACATGTACAGTACTTTATATAAAGGAATTATTTTCTAAACTGGGGATTTCTCTGTAGTCTAAAAGCCTAACCAGTTTAAGAATCTTCTTACTATGTAACAATGTATATGAGAAAGATTGCGAATATTATATATCAAATAAACCAAAAATCAATCTTGGATTGGTGTTGGTAGAAAACTCTGTAAAAAAAACTTCCACATGTTTAAACTGTTTACACCAAGTTTACACCAAGCAGATGTTTACACCAAGCAGATGTTTTCTTCATGTTTGCATGTTTTCCGTCAATACGAGCCAAGTTCTCTTAGAATGTCTTCCATAAAGACCATAAGATATTTTCTCCCCCTTTTCAGCACGCCTTCGTGGTGTAATTGTGAGCAACTCGCCGCGTATTCGGGAGGTCCAGAATTCGAATCACAGCGAGGGCAATGCCCATTTTTCACGTCTTCAGCATCAAAAAATCATAATGACTCTAGAAGTAGAGCTCGAACTAAAAGGTGGTGGGCGATAATTTGTCACCACCAGCATTTGGCGTCTGGGTCGTGTGATCCCCAGTCGCCCTTTTGAAGGGAGAGTATATAAGGCATTTTATCCCTTCTTCCAGCATGCCTTCGTGGTGCAACGGTAGCACACTCGACGCGTATTCGAGAGGTCCATCGTTCGAGTCCCGGAGAGAGCACTATACCTTTTTCACATCATTCTGCATTAAAAAAACCTAATGTCTCTACATACTCACTCAAACTGAGTCTTGATAGATTCAATTAATTTAATATCAAGTTCACTACATTAGCATCTGTTTTTATGACAGGAAACAATATTTATTTGTGACTTCATGAGTAGGATGTTACAGTACTTTTTGTCAAAAATGCGCACTATATATTTAAATAATATTCAAAATAATGGTAGAAGTCAAAAAAGAACTAAACCATAATATAAATAGGAAAATTTGTAATAAAGAAAATCATAAATATAAGAAAGTAATAGAAAAAATTCTGAAAACTTTCAGATTTTATATTACCTCCAAATGGGCGTTTTTTTCATTTACACAGCCGTACACGTTTCAAAAGCACATGGCCTAAAAATATTTAAAAACAGCATATCTTTAGAATTTCCGATGGATAGTCTCGAGCGCTGGCGATAAAAATATTTTATTCCGCACAGTGTATTGCCACTGCTCGCTTTGAAATCGTTGAGTTTCTTAATCGAAAATTCGTGAAAGTTTAAAAAATATGAAACAGATAATAAAACGAAATCGAGATTCGGCTTCCGGGTGCCCATGTTCGGGTGGAGGACTACGTTATTCAAAATTTGATGGCTCAATGTATCGTTGTTTTTTCGGAATGCGAGACACATGCATACATTCATGCATATTCTTCATTATTTAATATTTTTAAATATAATACAGGGCGATAATTTTTGGTAGCGACAATCTGAAAATGATACAGACCTTTATAGGTGATTCGACGCAAAATGCCATTTCGAGACTAATAGCTGTTTTGCGCTAACAATCGTCGCACTTCATCTTCTAAACAGGAACTCCAACTAAACAGGATAGCAATAAAACTGAAGTTTCGTTACGTAAAACGTATCATTATACCAAAAGCATGGCTACCTATTATGGCAGATTACCCAGAAATATAAATCAGTATTTTAGTATACAATATTCTACCGGAAAAGTATCCTTTTCCAGAATACAGGAATAGTACATTTGATAGAATTTCCAGAATACAGGAATAGTGCAGAGCTTCTCACTTATATCCATGTATTGACTAGATAGCGTCAGATACTCGATTGCAATAGGTGACCGAATTCTCATTCACTTGTAATGTTCTATCTAAAGTAAAGTTCTTTAACTACTAGAACCTAGTAGAACTGAGTGGCGACTATTCATTAAGTTCTTGTTGCATAAATAACAACTCTGCGGAAGAGTTAAAATAACCTTTTATTCTAACACAATTATATTTACGAACGGCCTCTTTTGGGCTTGCAGGAAGTCAACACTTTTCGCTTGAACTTAAAATAGAAAATGTAAAATTAAACTAAAACTGAGTAGACTGAACAGCCTAACCGGCGCAAACTAACAGGCTCGTAATAAGCACGACCATAAATTAGTAAGCTTTTAACTCGTAGCAACAACGTGGCCGAAAAGCAAAACACGATCTCTCTCTCTAGCTGTCTAGCTCTCTAACTGAAATACCTTAGACCTCAGCTTAAATAGCAGTTTCTTCCCTATTTTGCGTAAAGCATGGAACTTTTCCATTCTGGTAGGAAAGCGCAGTTAGGAAAATGAGAAAGTAAAGGAAAGCTCTCTTAAAAATAAAAACAACTGTTAGAAAAAGTAAATTCCTACACACTCTAACTGCTTTCTAAATAATCTTACTCTTTAGCTGCTGTTTAGTAATCTTACAGCTTGATAAATTAACTACATAAATACTTAATTTGGATTTTTTTTGTGACAGTATTAACAAGTTCTTCAGACTAAAAGCATATTAAACGGCAAAACGGGAAACTCCAGCTAATCCCACCATTGCATACTCGCACATACACATAAATATAAACATATACTCTGTTATCTACCGCATGTCGTAAATACTTTTTTTTTTCTGAGCACAAGGTTAGTGTACGCTTGGAGTAATTGTCTTGCTTCATAAAATGTCAAGGTCGCTAAAGAAGGAGTGGTGCTCCAAACAGGCCAGTATTATGATAAATGTTCCCGATTTTAGAGTTCAGGTTCAAGATACCGTCATTACCATCTTTCAGTAAGGAAAAAAGTAATTTTAAAGATAGTGCCTCTTTCGCTCTTCTTTCTTCATAGATATTAATATAATAACTTATTTTACCCAGCTATAAATTTCGAAATTTATATATTATTTGTCCATGATAACCTCTGTAGTACAATTATATAGAACCTTTTCATAATGCTGCAGAAGAGATTATAAATGGCAGTTACCTTAATAACATTATATAAATGTTATATAACAGTTAAAAATGTTAAATAAATCTGTCTATATATAAATATCTTCAAATGATTTCTTATACTAAAAAATTTTTCAGATCTATAAATATTGTATCTTCTATTTACCTCCCAAAAAATTTTACAAAGTACCAAGTTATTATAATTTTGAGGTTGCTTATTGATGTTACTTATTTAAAATTGGTATTAGTTTCAGCAACTTGACTAATGTTTCTTGATTAGCACTACGACAGTATGTTTATCAGCGGATTAGTACATGAAATGGGTGACGCTAGTAAGCTAGTCACACATGCGAGTATTAGACACGTATTAGTTACTATTTTCAAAAATCCCATCCATGTTTAACACAAGCTGTTCTTGTTCATCAAATATATTGCCTCTTCGTAAATAGAAGCCATCTTAACGTTTCATTACGCTAAAATGTCTATGTTAGGTTTGTGACAGAAATGTGTAATGGTTAAAACAAATAGAATTAATCTCTAAGTTAAATAACGAAACTTTAGTTACTGAATTCGCTGATATCGTGGGTTATGATTTTGTATTCTCTAGCTCAATTACTACTCAATTTCTTGGTTTCTGATTTGCATTTGTAAACAAAATTAATCACTTACTTTTTTAATTGGTGTCATTAGTCGCCCAGACGGTACAGTGGTTAGGGGAGCCTACTACGGTACTGAAGGGCCGGGTTCGAATCCCGGAAAAGACATGGAAGTTTGTAGATGTATAGCGTCGGTGCGGCATGGCGACACTTCAAATATTCGGCGAGCAGTCCTCACGTGTCCTCACTTGTGGATAAAAGTCCTCACGTGTGGATTGGTGGGAGAGAAGAGGAGGATACCCCCGGGATGCTCTTCCTCAAAATTGGGGGTGGAAAATAGTAACACAGCATGTTTAGTCAGACCATTTAGTAGTGATTCTCATTTAAGAAACCTTGAAACAAATGAGATCTGGGGCAGAAATTTCTATACTGGGATTTTAGTAAGAAAAAGCATCTAAATACTAAAGCATGAAAACTTTAAATAAATAGCAGATAAGAAAAAAATACGTACGGAATTAAATGCCTTAGGGAAGAATAAAATTAATTTGCGAAATGTAGAAATGACAAAGAGCAGTTATGGATGAAAAAAGGCGTTTTAAAAATCTACAGGAGCACTTCTTTTTCAAAATATTTATTTAAATGAAAAAAAAAGCATCAATATTATAATTCCGCTTAAAGTCCAACCTCTCATCGGAGTAGACTCTGAAAACCATTGTTCCATGTGTTAATGGACAAAACAAAACCACATTGGTTACATTAAAAGAATAAAGTCAGCATCTAAAACTCGAATAAAAATTCCTATTACAAAAAAGGGAAAATTTTATAGGAAATTTTAAAAAGCAATCTAAGTGGCTAACAGTTAAATGTAGGGATAGCTTACCTAAGCGAAATAAATGAGCAAAACAAAATGAAGGTGAACTAAATTTTCCACAACACGAATGACGTAACAAATACGCGTTAATAGTCAAAGTTAACAAACTTCTATTTGACAACACTTGATAAACAAAGAAACAAGCTTACATGAAAGTGAAAAATACTTAATCCCTTTTATCAGTCATAATGCCAATTTGAATTGATATTGTAAAGTGCTCGAGCAAAACTGAATCTCAAGTCGTACCAAATAAATTTATTTTTTAAATAAGGAAAAAAAAAAAGAATAGAAAGTAGAAAACGAAATTCCACAGGAATAAGATGCTTGTAGAAACACCGGTTTAAAAAGGGCTTTTATGAATAGGAAGTTGTTACTGGTGTTAAGCTACCGCGACTAATAATACCAACGCTATGTTGATTGCCGAAATTTTGCTTTCGGCAAATAGTTGCATCTTATTTTCAGAACTTTTATTTTATCATCAAGATGGCTGAATACCTTTTATTAGTTCATCCACACTGTGCTTTTCTTTCATTCGGTATGCTAGAAATATGTTCTTCATGTGCTGAGTTTTGAAAGCGTTCCTAAAGCATGTTTAGTCACACCATTTAGTAGTAATTCTCATTTAAGAAACCTTGAAAGAAATGAGATCTGGCTCAGAAATTTCTATACTGGGATAAAAGCATCTAAATACTAAAGCATGAAAGCTTTAAATAAATAGCAGATAACAAAAAAATACGTACGACATTAAATGCCTTAGGGAAGAATAAAATAAATTTGCGAATTGTAGAAATCATAAAGAGCAGTTATGGAGGAAAAAAGACGTTTTAAAATCTACAGAAGCACCTCTTTTTCAAAATATTTATAAAAGTTTAAATGAAAAAAAAGTATGAATATTTTAATGCCGCTTAATCTCAAACAAGTGGATTAATTTAATAAAAATGAACGCATTTGGAACTTTTTATTACCTTGACTTATGTAAAGAACTGCAGCCATAAATCGAAATTTGAAGCTGTACATTTTAGTTGTATCTGATTACGTATGATCAGTTCTTTGCTTTTACTTCCACATACACACACACAAATATACATATACATATATATATATATATATATGAACATATAACGTAAAATATGAAATAAATTGATTTTCTGAAGTTCCATTAAAAGGAAGCAGAATTTTATGAAATAATCCCCCCTTTTTTTAACTAAATGCTGGAGATGAAAACTAGTAACTCCAGTATAACACAGTAATGTTTAGTACTAATACTGCAGATTAAAAAAAGAACTTGATTCTAAAATTTTATTTGAAAGAAATTGATGTTTTTTTTTTCCTTTTCTATTTATAAGAAACGTTTAGTACTAATACTGCAGATAGCAGCGGTCTCCAGTTCAAACTGCACGAGGGCAGAATGCACGATCTCATAGACGATGGTAGGCAGATTGTTTTTTTGAATCAAAATGAAAAGATTATTTTTAGACAAAACAAATTTTCTTTAATTAAATTTTAAACTCTATTTGCTAAATATTTATCATAGCATATATAAACAATAATCATAATGTCACAAAGAAAAAAATTCCCATTTCATATTTATTTTCTATTTTACATATAAAAATTGTTATCTGGAAGAAACTTTTGTTAGTTACACTTTGTAATCAAATGTATCGATAGCTAAATGTTAAAAATTTGAGACTGATATTTATTTAAAATAATTCCAATATGTTGAATTAACCACTAAAAACCAAATTACAAAAGCTTTCCAAGGGGGGGAAGGGGAACTGAAAAATAAATAATAGCAAACGATGAGTAATAATGAAATCGTTCTTTTATTTATCAGATTTTTCTTTGACACATAGCTAAAAAAAGTAATTAAATAATTACAAACTTTTTTATTTCTTACTACAGCATGGAGTTTCGATTTTGATAAAATTTGATTTCTGATCATCATTAGCCCACCAGCGGCCGTGCGGTAAAATTGCTACCACTGGTATTCTACCAGGTTCAAAGTTTCGTGGGTGTTTTCGCTTCTTTTCATAATGTTTTTCCGCATATGGCGTTACTGACTCCTAAAGTGTGCTCAAAAGCAGTTTCTTTTCTATTGCCTCCGTGTTTTTTTTTTTCTCCCACTTCTTAAATTGACGTTTAGAAGAGCCCAACCTTACTTATCTACGAACTTTGGTTTTTCCTATTTGTGACGTAAATACGAGCCAGTTTCCCTTCAAAAGCCCTTTATAAAGGTATGCCTTCGCTTAGACTGATAAACTGCAAATGCTTTACGGTCTGTCTATCATAAGAAAAGCTCTCGCCAGTTAGTCTGCAGCTGTCTGTTGTCGTAGAAACGAGCCTTGACCCATTTTCCGTAGGGGTTTCTTGAAGATTTACTTTTCAGTTTGTCCTCCTGGCGCATTTATAAATGAACTGGTGACCCTTGGTTCGCCCCTATTTAAAATACACCAGCCATGTTGCTATAGCGATCGCCGTCCGCCAGACACCGTGGCGGGAGCTATTCTTCTAGTAGACAAACAGTATGTCCAGATAACTCAATCCAATCTAACTGCCATTAAACCCAGGGCTAAAGGGCTGGTTCTTCGGCTTCCCGCAGCTGAAACCGGAAGAAGAGACTGATGACGTAATTGGGTTCGCTAGCTGCTTTGAGTGCGTTATTCCGCCTTCGGTTTCTTGAAAATCAAAAGGTTTTAAAGAATTGTTTAGTAAATAATATCATTAAGAGATTTTGTCTCATGAAATTACAATATATATGCATTTATATCTGACCTAGTAATGTAGCTGTGGCATATTTAATTAAATTATAGTACGCGTAAAACATAAGCTTAAACTAATATTTAAAGACGAATATGCATTAAATGTGGTTCAGTTTCCCACAATGTTTTTTAAACGCATGTAAAAACATTGATAAATTTTCAGATTTACGAAGAATTCTTCTAGAGTTAAAATATCGCAAATAATGTCGCACGCTGCGTTACAGAAATATTAAATAAAATTATGCAAACGTACTTTCAGAGTATGTGCTAGAAAGACCTTAGAAACCCATTTGATTAAAATTTAATTAATGCTAACAGTAAATTTTATAATACATTAAATCCAAACAAATTTCGTTTCATTTAATTATGTGTTTCAATTAGCACCGGAAATGAGTTACTGATTTTTGTAAGCCTTGGCAGTGACTATTAGGAAAGCATTATTACGAATCATCAGGATTTACATGCAGCGTCCTTAGTCATAAAATAATAAAAATATTTTTAATTGATATTTATATACTTTCTTATGTATACTCGTGCATTCTTATATTTTAAAAGTATGTATTCTAATGCTGAATTTATCTCCATGCAGAATTTCATGATTTATTTTATATATTAGTCATATATGTTTAGTAACTTATAAGTTATGTGACTTAATTTATTCAATTTGTAGCTCTTTATAAAAAGCTACACAGTGCATAAAATAAGTCATAACAAATTACGTGAATAAAAAACCAAATAATGATTTTAAATATTATTTATGGTACAATAAAAAGAATTAATTTACGTGATTTATTTCCATTTAACTATTTTCTGATTAGCTTTTCTTGCCGACACAAGGCATGCATTCCAGTTCAAGTGCCAAACTCTTATGAAAGCTCGTCGTAAACAGCAAATAAACGAATCGTGTGCTTATTGACGGAGGGAAAACGTTTCTCAAGTTTAGGAATATGATTTTTTATTTCTCCCATACATTTTCAAAATTTTTCTTCGAACTTCGTGGAGGCTTTTAAAGGAAAATGGCTCTTATCTGCCTATGATTTTGGTATATATGCTTTAAACGTACATTTTAATTATCTGTAATTTTCCATTTTCTTGATTAACTTTTAGCCCAAAAAGGATGTTAGTCACGAGTGGGATCCCGAGTCTCGAAACGGCATTTTGCGTTGAATCACTGTAAATGGTGCATACTTTTCATGTTGTAGCCACCAAATATTATCACCCTGTATTATATTTAAAGAAATTAAATAATTAAGAATCTGCATGAATGTATGCATGTTTCTCGAACCGTGAAAAAAACAACGGTACCTTAGAGCCATCAAATTTTTAATAACATAATCCTGTTCTATTACCTATTTTATATTTTGTAAAACTTTGAAGAATTTTTAATTAACAAACTCGACGATTACAATACAAGCACTGGCAACACTGTACGGAAAAAAGCATTTTTATCTCCAGCGCGCGAGACTGTCTATCGGAAATTTTAAAGGTATGATGATTTATAATTATTTTGTGATTTTGCTTTTGAATCGAATTGTATGTGTTATAAGCGCCAAGAATGGGATATTTAATAAATAAAGTAAACACTATAATGATAATAAAAAGTTTTGTAAAGCCATCTCAATAATTTTCTTATTGATATGATGAACAACTGACAAAAGACTAACCCCCCCCCCAAAAAAAAATTGTATGCTTGCTTTGCAACACTTACGCAGTCTTTCTTTCGTCTGCTGAACGTTTCTATACGGAAGCCGATGAAAATATCACGTTTATTTCTTTCGTATTGTTACGTGCGTACGGGTTCGTAATATATTGAATGCACAAGTCGTGAAAAGTTAACAAAAATTTATTCTTTCCACAAGAAATAAATTAAAATGCTGAAATATTTCTTCACAGATCTTCGCACAATATCACAATATCTCAAACGTTTAGCAAAAAACTCAGTTCAAAACTAATAAAATAGTTCTATCTCACAGCGAAATCGCTACAATCAATACAGCATTAAGTAAACAAACAGCAGTTCGCTTTTTACAGCTACAAGTTAACAGCAACAACAACTACAACTGAGATGAGGTGTTTCACCTCGGCTTTTATAAGCTTTTTAATTATCAGTAGAACAATCACGATTTTTCTAGATGGCAACAGTAATTACGAGATATTTATTTATTAAGCATTAAATGCACGCGCTCTTTTACTTTTATTGTTATTATTATTTTATTTTTTTCTTTCGACGTAGCTTTCTCTTCAAAAATCGTCTGCGTTGCTAAGGCAACATGAAGCAAATCTAATTACAATTCTAAATAAATAGCCAAATAAATGTGAAATTCGTAACAGTATTATGAAACTTATTACCGCAGGTAGCAATGGCACAAGGCCGCATTTTTTTCAATATTTTCCCGTTACAAACTCTTTCTAAATACTAATTCATTTTAAAAGTATCCTGAGCTACAATTTTCAAGTAAAAGAAACCTCTTTCAAAGAATCTAAGAATTACAGATTTAAGCTTTCACTCTGGGAAACTGGTCAGTAGACGAGGTGAGAAACCATGGACCTTATAAGGGACCTTCTTATAAGGTCCATGTAAGGAACCCAGTGACGTCACATTGCTCCCCAACAGGGTTCGTGTCGGCATCGTTCCCCTCAAAGGGATGAACCAGCCCTTCTTTTTCTTTAGCGCTGCATTAAACCAGGGTGGATTCTTTTTAGCAAAATATCCTCATCTTCTAAACTTTCTTCAATTTTATTCGGTAGTGTCTGAAACGCTTCTTTCGATTCCTCGTTCTTTCACCGAATACTCATTGAACAATGTTCGACAAAAAATGACCCGACCTTACCTATAACCTAGTGATTTAAAATAGGCAATTCAAGACCATTGCCATCCCCTTATTTGTGATCAAAGCTCGTGTCGCCATCACCGCACAGCATTTATTTTCTGCGCGTCATTTGAGACTATACTTATAGTCAGCCTTCATTCTTGTGTTTTTTATGAAGCGAAACACGTTAAATGAAAATTTAGTGGGAAAAACGATTAAGCGACTCGACCTTTTTTTCCGCCCGGTAGTTGCCATGGTTACGAAAAAAAACTGGGGGCCAGAAAATAACCTTAAAGTTTCCTTTTTAAAGTAATAGACTATACTGAGTCATTAATGATTTCTATTTCGTCGAAATGAGTAAGAAATTTAACAGCATTAAAATCGTTTACTGTAGTTTATGTTTATTTCACTTAATATTTCTTGTTTTTTTTTAAACATTTTGATCTTTAATTTAAATTCTTCAATGTATGTGAAATAAACTAAGGAAGCGTTGAATAATTTTTGAAGCCTCCTAAACGTTTTTAGAAATTTTAATATTCCAAAAATCGATAAGAGAAAGCTCTTTTCGAAAAGCTCAATTTTTCATTACTTCATTGTTTGCATTTGTCTCCTGTCTAAAGCAATTTCTTAAGTTGCATAAAGCTTGAGAAAAAGCAAAATCTTACCAAATAACGTTTAATAATTCAGCTTTAAAATCAATAATATCAAGGCTACTGATGCTCCATTTATGAGAGAAAAGTGCATCTAAATCATAACTGAAACTAATTCCTTCAGGTGATTTCTTGTTATTATTATTCTGATCCTCTAGTTTTGAAAATTTTAATTTCTGTAAATAATTGCTTATTGACATCTGCAAAAGATCTGTGCCTATTAAATCTCTTCACCGATGTTTGTCTCCGTAATATTTGCATTAAATATTTAAAAACAAATAACATTTATATGTTCCATGACTGTATCCAATGTTTTTCTTGTACTTCAAGTAAAACATTCTTACTGCATTAAAACTGAACTGATGCAATATTATCTTCTTCAGAACAAGATTAAGCGATTCCGAAATCATTACCTATGCATGTATACAGTATATGCATGCACACGTATACGTGAGTATGATGATAGGATGAGAATCAACGTATACAAAATAAAGTATGTTCTTTTTACAGAATTTGCAGCATGTGTCAACAAATTACAACGGCTCCCAGGGCCTGTGTGGGTAAAACCAGTGGAATCCATAGTTTACCCCATGTACGAATCCCGGCGGACGGGTTAGTTGCTTGAATGTTTTCGGGGTTTTCCTATATGCAATATGAATATAATCTAGTCTGTCACAGATTTCCTTCTCCTTAGGCAGACAGTTCTAGTTTGCTTTGAAATAATCAAACAATCCAGTCAAAAAATTATGTTCACAAGGAATTAGACTTTGTTTTTCCATTTTTGTCTAATATCAGTTTCGATGCTTCATCTAAGAGGTTTAATGAAATGGTTGGTTTGAATATTACCAATATATTTCAGTGTTTTCTTGGAAAGACTTCTTTTTATTTTACAGCTGCAATGGGAAAAGATTTTTTTAATAATAAGAACGTACAGCCTAAAAAAGAAATCCTCCAACATTTCATGCAAAAGTGCATTTTGGCAACGTTTATCTCAGCTTTTTAGTAATGCTGAAATTTTAAATCCGGGAAATGTTTTAAACTCCTTACGAAACTGTGTTTAAAATGATATACTATGTATTATGCTTGGAATTGGAATTAAATCTCTTAACGCTTTCATATGGGCTGTTTCAGGATTTCTGCACCACCATTTATATTGAAATTATAATATTAAAATGCATCTAAAAGAATTTATTTGCGAAATGGACAAAACATAAAAAAGTTATCTCTATGACAGCACAATTTTTATTACGAATTCTTTCGTTACAACACGAGTAAGAATCATTAACTTACTTTAAAAAATTCAAAACAAACGTGCCTATCAAGCCACCTCCTCCAGTACTTATTATGCCTGTTGTCTCTTCAGTAAATATTAATGGCGAGCCAATTATAAAAAAGTGCATTTTCAGTTAAATGTCTGTTGATGCATAAATAAGGCGTTTTTGTTAACTCTCAACCGTTTAGTAACTTATAAATTCATAACCACAAGTTTCCAGAATTGGACTCAGTAACTTGCAAAATCTTACGAATTATAAGTGGAAAAAATACTTTAAAATAAGTATGAAACTTTCCATATTTAAAACTGTAAGTAAAATATCTGTCATATGTTAAGGAAAGTTATAAGGAAACTGCGGTAAAGATGACAGGACTTATTTTTCGTCATTAACCAGAGATGTATTATTTAGTTGTTAAAAATGTTTCACTTCGAGCATTTAGGAGCTTGCATGGAAAATAAAAATTTGTATATAAGCATATATGCAGCACCCTATAATTTCTGACAGTTGCTCCTTTCAGCCTGTTTCACTCCTCAAACAACTAGCGAAGTACACAGCAAGAGTTGATGATTCTGTATTCAAGCGTTTGTATGAAATGAACCATGGACTCAGTCAGTGATTGACCTAACACACTATGCGCATCACTTCTCACGGGCCACTACCACCATCACTTACTTCCTGACCGGAGGAAACGAATTCCACTTTAATTCCCAACCCCGCACGTACTTCGTTAACGGTTAGGGAACTTGGTGACCTCACTTTATGCCCCCTTTTGAGGTTGACCCCCCTCTCCACCATCTCTGTCACCCGCCTATAAGAAGTAAGGTCAGCTCTGAAAACGTCTTCAGCTCTATCTCTCTTTTAGTGCAAGGTTTTCAGATTTTTGTTCCTCTCTCATTGGATGTAATAGAACTCGAGAGGTCTCGTGTAACTCAGGTTAGTTTCATTTTCGTTTTAATCTAATTTCTCTTTTTTACTTCTCTCAGTTCCGATAAAAATTGGAGTAGACGCTCGATTAATTTTCTCTTTCCTTTTTACTCCCATTTTTACCAGTCTCATTAAAAAAATAGTATTCGTCTGACCTTTATTTGGTTATTTTTTTCTCGAAGAGTTAGAAATTTTGATTTTGAGATATATGATACTAAGCTTGGAGAATGTGTCTCTATTGCATTTCATAAGTCCTTTTTCATACATTCAATAACAGCAAAATTTCTTCAATTATTTCTTTTAAAACATATTACCCGAATAATTATATTCGCTTTTTTTTAATTCGCGCAACATAAATTTCTGTTAATGAGTGTCTATGAACATGTACCAACCTTCTCACAAAATACAGGATCGAAAACCGTTGAGCAAAAACTATCTAGAGCAGTGTAAATCGTATATTGGAAATGTAAATATATGTCATCACTATAGCTTCATTTATTCTCTTAAAAATTCAATGTAAATAAATAAATTATTATGTATAAAAACCTAATTAAAATCTCAATTATTTAGGTAGAGTTCAACGAACTTGCTGATAAACTTAGGATCACATTAAACGTAACTGAAGTTGATAATATCAGCAGAGCGAAAACTAACTATAAAAAATGTGTCGTACTGTCCTTTGTTTAGTTGTTTAACTACAGGAAATCTTTTACAAAATTTTGCTCAGTATCGATAATAATTAATCAGCTAGAGATGAATATCAGCTTGGTAAAAGCTAATTTTAGGGCATAAAGCATCGTCTAAATTTTTACTACTTAAATGAGCCTAGAAAGTGTAAAGAACTTCACACGCTGAAAGCAAATTCGATGAATATTTCAAGAAATAACCTATGAACAACAGAGCAGACTAAAAAAAATAATGATAAAAGATTCAGCCATTCCTCATTAGAATTACGTGAGAAGTTGAAAGATTTATTGTTGTTGTCACTTGTAAAAGAACGAAAAATTAACTCTGACTTTTTTATATTACTGACCGAATTTTCTATAAATGAAAGTTGATAGAGTCTCAAGTTCTCAATTCTGAATATAACTTCAGGCTAGCTAGGGCGAACGTGACCCCAAATGTATAAGAAAATGAAACCGCCGTGAGGAATGTGCTTTTATTTACCTTAAGCTTTTACTTACGAGAAAAGAAAATTGTTTTATGCCAAAATGTAGGGGAACCACTAAGCTGCATACATAACTTCTGTTCTAAACAATGGAAAGATTTCTGATAATTTTTACCTGTGAAATTTTTTATTGGGTCAGTTATGTCAAAGGTGTGGGGCTGTTACCTTGTGATGAAGGATGCTTTCACAGAGGACTTTTTTTTTCGAGAGAAACTTAACTTGTATTCACTTTACATATGAGGAATACCATGGAAATGCCAATGCAGAGAAATTGTTCTCTAGGATTAAAACCCTGATCGAACTGCTAAGATTCAGCGATTTTATCCATTCAATTACTGCAGGTTCTTTTCTTAAGCAATTCTTAAACAAGTTACAATGTATTTAACATAATATGCGTGTATTTAAGATTCCTGCTCTTGTAATTTATACGAACGTATATTCAACAAGCATTTCGGTAATTTAGGTGTCACATTCTGAGTGTTTAATAAGCTTGATAAAAGAATTTCACGTGTTTAAATGTTAAAGCGTAATCGCCTGATTTATCTAAAATTGGTAGGAGTTTGTTTAAAGAAAACTATAATGTATATATTCGCAAGGAAAGCTGTGGTTATAGAGATTTTGTTCGCTAATTTATTTTAGTGCTAGTAGGAATCTTAAAACAAACTTTTCGTTCTCCATGCCATTAGTGCTCCTGTGCCTTGTGATTTGATAACTAATTTGTTTAGCTAAACGTCAATAACACGTTAAGCTGTGGGAAGGTTGTAAACTGTATAGTAAGACGACTTGCTTGAATCTTAGATATCGGTTTTTTGTAAATTCTGTCGTTCATTTTCTGAATGAAAATTAAATTAGAAAATCAGGTAATGGAAAATGGTTTAAAGGATTGATTCGAACTTTAAAATTAGGTAAAAGCCAAGATTTTATCGGAATTAATTTTAAAGAAATACTATGTGCATTTTATTCCTTTTATTTATTTCATTGAGCTATATTCATCGGTACCTATCACTGGGTTTTTTATTATTATTATTATTATTACTGAATAGTCAAACTTTTATAATGCATTGAAGCAGTGTATAGCAGCGTATAATGCATAACAGAAGACTATTAAATATAAAAATTTCTTTTAGACTTCTGTAATTTTGCTAACCTGATACCATTAATTTTTTTTTAAATCCATCTCGTGCGTAAAGAATTCTGCCAAACTTAGAATGCTATTAATAAAGAAAAGACTTAATGCGTATTTTTATTAACCCTGAAGTGTTAATAATGACTTAGTATTTTGGATATGAATATTATTTTTAATATAAGGGACAGAAAATATTCAAATAATACTTCGCATAATGAGAAGTAATTCAAATTTTTAAGGGAAATTTACTTTAATAATACACTTGGAAAATTACATATTTCTGGTTATGAAATCTCTGTTGCTATGCATTTCCATTAAAATGAATATTATTATATACTTTTTAAGGTTAAACCTCTGCACAAAAGTTCCACCTATTATTACATTTAATGACTAAATACTGTTGATATCTTTTAGCTTTCATAGAAATAGGAATAAATGAGTATTACTTTAATAAAACTTTTTACCAGCTGCATTAACAAGAAAAAAATATATTTTACAGCTCTTAGTAATTAATTTCTTCTTGATACCGTTAGTTATTTAATCAAATAAACATTTCCCATCTATGCGTGATTTTTCTTACTCCAGATAATACGCAAGTAACAAGGAATCTTCTAAACACTAGTTTTGTAGGTTATACTGCAGGATCATTATCAAATGCAATTACCAAATTAAGAATATCTTCCTCCCATTGAACACAAAAGAACCAAGAACTACTTCAGTGGAAACCAAACACTGTCTGCATTTCTTTATTCCATGTGCAGCATCTGTCTAACTGCGAATTTCCTCTTCAATTAACACCTATTGCGATAATTCCAATTTCCCGCGCAGTCCATAACGCCTCAGTAGGTTACTGCTCGGCGTAATCATCTTAGTTCTAATTGATTACACAACACCTGAAAGTGTCCACACAACCCGAGATGGTTACTTAATTCCAAATTGGTTCGTTAGTTCTGCTCCTTTTGCTGCTCAGAAGCAACAAAAACATTTAAGAGCCGTTTTCTTCTAAGAAATACGCTTTACAGTGATTAGAATAGATTTGCCTAGATCTACCTTGATTTACCTATTACGCTACTAAATTTAATTTAGGGTCTTCATTCTTGTTATTCCAAGCTTTATTATTCACAACGCAATCTCTTCCCTTTTAGTTTGGAGGGGGCTATGCTGTTTTATGCAAGAAAAAAAGCGAAGGCAATTAAAATTCATCTCATACATGCTACACAAGCAAGAAAAATAGCAAGAGCCAAAACATATTTCATTTAATCAATATCAAGATCACAACATTAAAGCTTAAATCAACAATATAGCTATTGTCTGAAGAAAAAACGTTAAAAATGCCTACTGATTTCTTCCTATAAAAACTAAGAAAATTTTTTCTTTGTTTATTTTTTTATGTTTGCGTGTGCTTTATATTCACTTATCTGTATGTGCTGAATTAGATTTTCTTTCAGTGTTTGGAATCTTCTCTTAAGGGAAAATTTTTTTTTTGAAATTTCATTTAATTTTCAGTGTATAATTTTCGAATAGGAATTTAATCTAGACTCAGAAACAAAGCGACTGTAGTACATTAAACATTCAAAAGAAACACTATGACCTTAACACAAATAATAATGAAACAAAAAAATATAAGGGAAAAAAGCCGTCATTAAACTCTTTCACTAATACTATATTCTGTAAAAAACCTGGGAGCTCATCATTGATAAGCGCTTATTTAAACGAAACAAAATTAGCACTCAAAATATAAAATACACATAAAATATTAAAAAATCAAATTAGAAAAATAACCTGTAGTATAAGAGTTCTATATAAAATATATCGGAAAATATGTGAAACAGATATGTTTGGTTTATGTGATTATGGCAAAGCCTCGAAGGCTATCTGCCTAAGGTAATGGATATCTTCGTGGAGGACTTGGCTAGCATACATGTTACACATGGGGAAAATCACGAAAACGTCCATGCAGCCATCCCGTTCGCGGGAGTCGAACCTCAGACCGAAATGTCAGTGCTCAGGAACCCGCTTGGCCGCTGGTGGGCTGAAAATTATATTAACGATGGAGGACGCAGTGACATACGAAGTTGAAATAACAAGTTTAAAGACATGAAACGTTATGAAAACGTGCACAACCTAAAACAATCTTGAAAGAAAATTAATAGCTCCTGTGGTTTTATTAAGATATTGGTATTACAGAACCCTTATAGACACTTTATTTTTGGGTAAGAACTATTTATCCCATGTGACCAAAAAAGGCTATATAAATAGAACGTTCTTCATTTATGTTTATGAATATATTTTAGCTTAAATGTATAAAACAGCTGAATTAATTTTTTTAAGTAAAATATACCAATCCCTTATATTTCTGGTTTTTCCTTATAATTTCAAAAATGCTAGAATTGTCTGAAATATTTTCGTAAACTGTTATTTCTTTTAAAGGCATGCTTAGTAGAAAAATGTTTTAATTATTTACTGATTATATCTTCAATGAAATTTTCTCGTTATGTAATTAATACATAAGTAGATCTGCGTATGGTCAAAGCAAAATATTCATTTGAATTTACTTTAAATTAAATAATTCAGTTGTAATTTCTGCTTTGCTGGTTTATAAGCTCAACTAAAATCTATTCAATATATATATCATAGTTAATTCCACATGTTATTTTTAACAGTGCCATAGAGCACCGTATATTTAAAGGAAAAATTGAGGCTGTGATTTTCGTGTTGCGCATGTAGATACTTATGTGTATATGAATTTTTAAAACATCACTGCAACTGAAATTGGCTGAGAATTTTTAAATGATTTAAAATATGCTACGTTACTAATAAATTAAGCTTCACATCAGATGCTAAATTTTTAAAAGTTAAAGATGTATTTTGCATTATTGTTCACACTAGTTACTCAACAACAGCAAATTATGTAGCTTAATAAACATAAAAAAGGAATATTTAATACAAAATACTATATAGTTTTTCATGGTATAGTTTGGAATATAAATTTCGAATGAATTAGTAAACTCATAATCTTCATAAGTTGCATAAATATATTTTATACTTATATACACGCTCTATTATTACAGATAAACCTTTTTGTTATTTTTGTTTAAACTGTAACCCGTTCCTAAATATATAAAAGAGACACTTAAATTTTCTCAAAACATCATCAACTGTAAGCTGTGTTTTCCTTTTTTACAGCTTAACTATTTTAACTAAATTTTAAATTTCAGATAGCAATGGAGCCGCTCAAAACGACAGTGGCATTTCTTCTATTCCTAGTGGTATTGCACTCTTCAGTTGCTCAAAGTGTAAAAGATCAAAAAGAAGTTCATCCACAGAACGTAGCTGAGCATAAACCGGATCGTCATGAACAGCCTAAGGATGACAAGAAGATTGAAAAAATCCCTATAGAAGCGACTGAGCAATTACATGAAAATCAGTCGAAACATCAGCCAGAGACGCAGCATGAAAGTCAGCCGGAACATAAACCTGAACCCCAACAAGAAATACAACCAGAGAATACACCTAAGTCAGCACACATTTCTGAAGAACAATCGCAAGAACCTCAAACGCTAGAACATGGTTATGTTACTGGTCGGCAGTTCCCTCAGATGTATCAGCCTATGTTTCCTCCCCCGTCTGGCTTTAATATGATCCGCCGTCAGTTAGGAGGCGGTATGGAAATACTTGGAGACATTGTTATGATGAGTATGATAGGTTTACCCATCCTTGGACTGCTGACTGTTGGCTCTTCTTCAATTGCTAACTTCTTAGGCTTCGGTTCATCAAGTTCTTCAAAGTCTTCATCGAAACGAAACAGACGGAGCTTAAAAGAAAAGGCAGCCGGAGCAGTTGAATATGCCAAAACTTTATGGGATGTTATGGAGCAACTCGAAAGAGCCTTCGAGAAATATGATCTGTATCAGGCTGAATGTCGTCTTAGAGCAGTATGTGAAGCTCATCATAAAGTTCCAAGACTGGGCGCTTGGGGTCAGACTATCCTGGATTTAATGAGGTAATCTAGGATTTAATTATGAAACTTTTTTTTCTTTGGGAAATTATTTTGCTGGCAAAATTATATCCAGCTTCATAAATATCACTTTTGGAATACATTCTTTTGATATGTAAGTAGTTTATACAAATAATTAATTTTTGATTTTGGTTGCAATTACCAGAGCTGATAACATAAAATTCTTAAACACCAGTATCTTTTATCAACATCAGTTCTGAGATGAAATAAAATGTCTAATAAGGTTCTTTAGGTTTTTCCCAAATAAATAAATATCAGATAAATTTCTTTAGAAAGTATTGTTCTAAAGCTACTAATTAACAGATTTATGTGAATTGCAGTTTTAAAAACTTTAACAAATCTGCTTTCATTAAATAACTTAGAATTGTTTCAAAGTGAAAATGAAATACTTAAGTTAAAATACAAGAACATATATGAAAACAATATTTAGTACAGTTTTTATTCAAAATTTTAGCCATATTTAGTTTAAAGAAGTACAGCAGAAAATCTAAAAATATCCGCAACTCCCTAGAACTGTGATAAAATGAATTCTAGGTTTGTGGTTCTAATCATCTCCGGGTCAGCGCCAGAAGAGCTATACAAACGACGGTCTTGGTCGTTAGGCTCAGTCGGGAGCCAGATGGGTCAAAAACTGATTTAAGTGACCCATCTATCTACCATTAATCCTTTATTAAATGGTAAGAGAAAAGCCTTCTATCCGAAAATATTTTTGTCCGGTACATCTAAGGATATGTGCGGTGTGTAACAGTATGAATAATGATGTGTCTGCAAAAACTCATTTGAAAAACGGATTTAACGAGAGAACAAAGAAACAAGTTACTTCATAATTTCATGTTATAGCACTCGGCGAAAGTAGCTTGGGAAAATTTGTGCGGATTGATAATTTAGAAAACAGTCTTACTTAACACAATAAAAGAATAATGCCATCTTCTGTCTCTTGTCTAAAGGTGATTATAATTAGATTTTTTTTGTCCAAATTTTCTCCTGGAAACCTAAAGAAAAAAATTACTTACGTTTTCCAATTTCCTGAATACTAGTAAAATAATTGCATTAATCTTACAGTAGAACATCATTGTGTAAAACCAATGGAAAGCTGATTTTCATTCAATTGCATTTAAGAAAGTGGTAAGTATGTGCGCGCCTCATTATTTGATACAAAAATAGAAGTTTGTTTAACATAGAAACATACAATTTAAAGAATTCGATGGGGAAAAAAATCTTAGCATGAAACAATGAACAGAAAACTTTTTTTTTAAATAAAAAAAATTAATTGCTTTTGAGAGAAAACTGTTTCACAGAAATTTAAAGGAAGTATGATTGCTAAGAACGTAAGCTAGTCCATAAAAGCTGAGCATGATTTCATAATTCGAAAAGCACAGAGATGGGAATCAAAGCAATATTTCCGTACATGCAAAGGACTCAATAACCCTAGTAAGGGTATGGTAAGTACATGACCGGCACATCACGAGTGTAATAGTGTGACGAAGAGTACTTGTTAGACAACTTGCACAAAATGTTAGTATCCAAAAGAGGTAGTTTCCTGCTTTGAAGTTTTGTTTTTCTTTAAGGATTAAGGTTGCAAAGACCTACTGTGAAGATGATCTTCGACGAGCTAAAGTTTTTGCTATAGTACTTAAGCGGAGTCGCGACCACTTAAGCAGCACTTAAGAAGCAGAGTAAACAACTAAACAAGACCACTTAAGAAGCAGAATGAATAAGTTTCTCTTTTACCTCCATCGTCGCAACTCAGCAGTGAGTTGCGAGACAGTTTGTATTGAGTCGTAAAATCTTTTAGTGTTCTGTTTCGTAATATAAATGTACATGGTTATTTAAATCAGTAATCAAATTATAGTTATTATTAATTATTATACACGATTATTTATTATTGGTGCACTATTATATCATTTTGTATTGTTTTAGCTCTATTTCCCTTCTCTTCCTATCTTTCTTCAAAGCATTTATGTGCATTACAGCTCACTTTAAGTCATAACTATACGCATTGACGCTATGACTATGCGATGTTAAAAAAAATTGGGAAGCACTTACATTTAGAGAAATACTGGTTAATACAACTGCTGTGACTATTCTGCCACCGAATTCTTACTAGCGAATTTTATTGACGCTTGACTAATCAAGAGCTTCAAATTAAATCTTCAAATCAACGAAGACCTCAAAATCTGGTTGCTGGCATGGTGAAACAGCCCGTTTTTCAGCTGTGGCAGTGCTCATATCTGAATTGCACTGTTACAGTTGAATAACGTGTTGCTTCGCTCAAGGCATCGTAAAATGTCGAAGGTGATTCTGAAGAGAATGTCGGAAGATGGGTGTTTCTTCAATAAGAAAATACTGAACGCGGCCGGTGAGAAAGCACTTTCGCAGTCTTATTTCATTAGGCTTTCAGTATTCAATTGTAGGAGTTTAAAATTTTTCTGCTAAAAGTGTCTTAGGTATCTGCTTTGAGGGAAAGTCGGAAATTTCTTGAAAGAATTTTCTTCTTTCTTTCCGATAACTTCACTATTTCCCAAATATTTAAAACTTCATAATTACGCTTCATTATGAATTCCTCAGAACTTTGCCTACCATAACGATATGTAATTTTATTTCAAGACATTACATTACTCACGGGTATTTGCCGACTAATTGACTCACGAAATTTAGTTCTACAAAATGAATTTTTCCCTTCTAAGATGCTATGTCCTCTAAACCTGAAAATATGTTATGCCGCAAATTTTTGTCTTTTTATCATTTAAGAGAATATTCTCACAGTTTTCATGATAAAAATGTTAATTTCTTAGACTTTCTTAGCATTAATCGTAAAGCAATCTAAATTAATTAGCCATTGATCGTTGGAACATAAATACATTTCGCTATGTTTCAACTTTCAGTTGATATTATCTTCCGATGTATGGCAGATCTGTTTTATAGCTTTGATAGTTTTTAATAACATTTTGTTGCAGCATATTGCTTTGGTTGTGTAGCGACATTAACGTATTCGTAAATAATTGAAGTTTTCAAACAAAAATCAAAAATAGGATTAGAAAATTTTAAATGGACTCATTTTTTTCCAAAACTTTCAACTTTTTCAGGAAACAAAAAGAACTCCAAAGCAGGGAAATTCTTCCTGTTTCAAGATTCCTTTTCTCAAACTACGCAGATGCAGCTCAAGCTGGAACAAGAGGTGATGACTGCGCCCATTTATATACAGGCTGTCCTCATCACTTATCGTACTATTTCAGCGCCAAAGAAGATGAAATCGAGAACGAAATTGAAGTTGAAATGTAGCACTACCCACTTCAAACACCTTTAGTTGCGTTGTTCCTTAATCATGATATTTATTATTCATTTCCCATTTTGTGTTCCTTCAAATGGCATTTTCTGAAACCAACATACTCTTATTTATACAAAAAACTTTTCTCTGTTTGTGAGTCTTATTCAGTTTCAATAAATTAATGTAGGATGAATTATCGTACTTTTTGTTGAATTATAAAAAGAAATTTCTTTTTTAGTTCAATACTTATGTTAAGCAATTAGTTAAACAAAACGTCAACATTTATGAGATTTGTATCTACATTATCAGCAAACAAAGATAAAGGAAGAAGACGTGTAATATTTTAACTAGACTATGTTACTTTTTAATAATTATTATTTAAATTCTCTAGAATCTCGATAAGAATTAAGTTCCAGCTGAATAACTTCTTTAACTAATCATCTCGCCATATCAAATAAGAGGAAAATTGTTTTGAAATAAGTCTTGCTATAAGGAATAACATATTTTGTTGATGAGTTTTAATGCGACGATAAGTACGATAAACAACATTACGATTTTTCTACTATAGCTCTATTTCAACTTAAGCAAATTTTTCATTTTTCTTATTTTTTAATTAATTTGATTTCAGCCAATTAAATAATTAAACTGATGCATTAACTACGCTAGGTGTAGAGATTTTTGTCCTGTATAATTTCGTAGAAGTTCTCAGTCTAACATTGTTATGAGTTATAATGAATAAATAGGTGATAAAAGTTACCTTAGCGGAGGCTTTTCTAAATAAAAATTAATTCAGAGTACCCGTAAATAAATAAGCACAAATTGGAAATAAAGATGCCGAAATGCCTTGTAACATTTTAATGTCTCAAATCTAAATTTTATGCTCATATTTTTTAAATATACGAATATGTACAGGAATTCAAATTCTGTACAATATATTACAGTCATGCTTTCTATCATTAGATGGAAAGCTACCATGATAATTGACTTTATACAAGTGCTACGGAAAAATAGAGATACTATATTGCTGAATTAAGTACAATATTAATTATAATATATTTATTATACCATTGCCTGTGCACGTTGAAAGCTCATCAAGACATATATAAAAATTGAAATTGAAATTCCATATCGATAAAGATTCAGATAAGGCTAGCTAATAAAAGAGCTCCAACACAGGGTTATAACTTTTAACTGTAGTTAATTGTACTTCAGAAGTATAATATGTTCTCTTTTGCATCCAAAGATTGTTTTCTCGGAAATCAAAATTCATATCATATGAAAATCCAATTGATTTTATTTTTAAAGTGAAATTAAATAGTGTTATTAGTTGAATATAGATTTCTTTGAAACTGTTACAATCACATGATTTATCACGTCATACAAATGGAAGTTCTAAATGTACATATATTTTTTGATCGAAAAGTAAATAACACAATGTATTACACGTTCCGTAGGATTAATTTTAATTTTATTTAACTCATTTTGAATATTGTGAGCACTTCATATTTGGATTGAAATCAATATACTGATGCTTATATTGAAGATTGGGCAAAAGAGGGAAAGTTTTATTTTGTTGAAGATGGCATGCATATGCAGGCTTTCCAGCATTTTTAGATAGAGCACGTTAGAGCAAAGAGTTACAAACAACGATTTAATTCCCAGTGTTTCCTTTGTGGTTTAATTTATTGTTGATATAAGACGAAAAACTCATAATATGCAAAACATAATTTAAATTTATTACTCATATTATGCATAATTAAAAGGCTTACGTAATTATATATTCTTCAGGGACCTTTAAAATGGAAAATCACAGTTCAATTATAGCTATCATTTTGGAAATAGCTTCGTTATTCGCGTTTGTTACCGGTCTGCAGATTTAATTCGATTTATTTTTCTTCGTTCATAATCCTTTTTGGAAGACCTGAAATAAAGAAAGATATGTTTATTTAATTTGAGCATTAATAAATTGAATTCAAAGAAAGTATTTTTTTTTTCTTCTTTAGTTTCAGACAGTGGTATTATACAGGGAAATATAATAATGAAACAATTTTAAGCCTATATTTCTAGTCTGTGTCTATTTTTTCACTTACGAATTAAAACAATATTGTACAATAAATAACATAATCATTTTTTAATGTTAAGAGCTCCACAGAAACAAAATAGTTTTGGAAACAGTTTGTTTAATAAACTGACAACACTTCATTATGAAAGCAAAGAAACACTGCATTATTCTTAATACTCAATACAAAACTGAAAAACACTGAAAAAAACTACTTTCTAAATTTAACCCTAAAGAAAGAAGTATGTAGTTAATATTTGGGTTAAGGTACTGCAATATTTTTAAAAAATCATAATTATGCCTAGCTCTTTCATTTTTTAAAACACGTTACAGAATTAAGCAGTAAATAAATGTTACATACATTATTGAGTAACCAAATGCTACAACAAGAACGAAATAATAGCAATGATGTTAATCATATATTATGTTATAAACAATATTTGTTCAAATAATTAATTGGCATCGCTGATTTTATTTTTCAAACAAGAGCAGGATGGTCTTGTAGCAGTAATGATCTCTAGAGCAGAAATAATTTTCTGACTAAGAAAATAGGACTTTCAGTGCAGCAATTTTGTGTTTATATTTCGCTTTTAATTCTTTTAATTTATTAATTCCTTTTAATTCTTTTTCCTTTTAATTCTTTTAATTTATTAATTCCTTTTAATTCTTTTTTACTTTTCATTCTTTTAATTTATTAATTTCTTTTAATTCTTCTTTTTTCTTTTAATTTAAAAGCCGACAATTTTTATCGAGAAATCGTTCATAAGATAAAAGAAATAGTATAAAATTTTTAATCATGCAGGATTTTATTAGAGAAGGATTCTGAAAATATGTAGTACGGAATTTTCATCTTATAAATTTCACAAAGTATTTTTATATGGGTCATTAGATAAAGTATTTATCACAGAAAAAAATTCAAAAATTATTTATTATATTACTTTAAATGTTAATTAAAGAAACCTTTTTTCCATCAAGCACAAAGCAAAATTCAAATATCTCGGGTCGAAAACATATATTTAAAGAGAAAAAATCTGTTTAAAAGTTTCATTTTTTGTCAGATTTGCTCATAATGTCAAGACGTATTTATGCTGCAGATTGCAAAGTCCTGATTCTTCGGAAATGCTCTATAAATTAAAAATAAAAATATTTTATTAACATCTAATAACCATTTACTAGCTTAGTAAACTTTCTGATTACATAAAGAATGATAACGCATTTGAAACATTAAAATAACTGACTTCATGCAAGTGGTCCTTTTCCGTCAAAATTTCGAATTTTTTACTTATTGCTTTGTATTAAAGACTGCATTTTTAAATATCAGTAATACATTTCGGTTTGTTGCTTTATAGAATTAAACATATAGACGTTTTTCTGCTAAACCTATTTTTTTTGTCAAGATCTAATTTAGAAACTTTTTAAAAGTGCAGCAGTTATTTTGAAATGCATCTTAAAAAGTGGCTCACAAGAAGCGTCTAAAGCAACAAAGACGTTATTTGAACTGCTTTTAGATAAACTTTAAACTAGTTTTCTAGAAACTGTAATTTGGGAAGTTGTGATAAAGTTCAGACTCAGGAACTAAACTACTTATTATAAAATCTAACGATATTTTTCTCGTATGTTTTTACAATCTGATGCTTGCAGTGTACAAAGAGTTTTCAGCAATAATAATTATAATCTAAATTATAGTCGTTTTTTTATTGAAATTGTGAGCTAGGATGCGAGAAAAAGACGTTATGAATAGGATATATTTCGACATATTTTTAGAATAAATTTAAACTTCTCTAATATTTTTCACACATTCTCCAATATATACACACATTCACATACGCATGCATTAGATATGTATATAAATGTATTAAAAAATGTGTATTTTCAAATATATTTTTCACTACAATGTTAGACGTAAAACAAACATCATGTGAAGCCAGATTTCTAAATGAAATTGAATATCTTAGATAAAATTAGAAAGCAGGAGAACTAAAATAATCATCTGTAATTAAACACAAGATTAAGGTGCAATCAGCTCTATCTATTGTTTATTAGTTTATATCATATATAGAAGTTAAATATGAAGAGTAAGCACTAACTGTCAGTCGTTATTATACTAGATTGCAATGCAAGACAAGCTAGAAAAACACAGTATTTTCTTTCAAGACGGAAAATGTTTTAAATTTATTCAAGTTTTCTTATATTCAGCTCACATATAAATACGTTCAAAAATTTTAAAGATTTTATGTATAATTAAGATATGTAACACAATATATTAGAAAACCTCACATCAGGAATAAACCACACTAAATGCAATCATGAATATGTCAGAGCATATATATTTTATAAATTATGTATATCGACCTATTTTTCATCTGATTAATTTAGTTGTGATAGATATAACAAACTTCGTAACAAAAGCCAATTAAGATACTCAAGTATTACAATTGAAAAAAGGATTGATCCGAACAACCAATCGTTCGCACTAAACAAATTATACAATTCATAATACGATTAAAATAAGCTATAGCAAAAAAATGTGAGCAAGCTATAATATGAAAAGCGAAAATTTTTACCAATCATTATAAAATTTTAGATTTAGGGAAGAATAACGTTTTCTTTCCATCACCTCGTAACTAAAACTATAGGAATACTATATACTACATAACATTCTGGTGTAATGAAGGATTTTCTTTCCTTGTTCTTTTCATCAAGTCCGAAGATTTTAAAATACGTTTGTGAGGTTTTATCTACTTATTTTTAACTAAAAGTTAATTTTTAGTGCTTTACTTTCATTCTCTTTTCACCCACGCTTTTCATGCCAGAATGTAAATTGAGATTGCGAGCGTTTATTCAATTGAGGGAGAAAGAAATTCTATTTAAGCGAAGGTTACGCAAGTTAATCTGAATGAGTGTTCTGCCTATTTTAGGCCACGTTGTACCGTGACTATTAGAGATTTGATTCTGGGGCGTTGAATGCTTCTGGCCATTGGGCTTCTACAAACCACAGCCTTTCTGTGCGTTAGTTTTATCCTGTGAGCCGTTAGGATAATATATTACATTCGATATTAGTTCAACATAACGTATTTAAGTAAAGACAGAAGTGTTTGGCTTGTGTAAATTCTAGTTGGGTCATTGTTATTTCTTTGTGTTCAAATAAAAGGGCTATTTACACCCTTCTTCTGACTTTGTCTAAAATTTAAGACAAGAGGATTATTTCTCTGTAGTCTTTCTAGAGCTCACTAGTTTATGCTTCCAAAGAAAGTGAGACTCTATACATTATTGAGTTTTAGATAATTTCAGTTTTCAGACAACGCATTTTAACTAAGTTTAATTTTTTCATCATTTCAAGACGAAAATCCTTGAGTCACTTGAACAATAATTTAAAAGCTTCGCTATGAAACAGAAATAAGCCCAAACGTAAAAGTACTCGGAGACTATCAGGCTTCTGTAATAAATTCAGTTCTCCTCTTCTCTAAGATCCACTCCTATTTTTTTTACGTTAAATTAAATGACTTGTAAATCTTTTTCTTGTAGCTTGTGTCTTAATAAATAACTTAGAAAAACTGTTAAAATTTAAGCTGCCTGCCACGCTACATAAGTAACTTGTAAATAGTTGCACTATATCCGTCGAGTAAATATAAAAATATTTCATGCATTATTAATTCTTGCGTTTATACCGAAAATACGAATGTAATTATATTAATTAGCTGAAAAGTATTGCAAAGTAAAAAACATTAAAGATATGCTAATAAGGAAAATGAATGAATGGAAGATGAGTTTGAAACACTGTCTGTTTTTTCGCTGGCAAAAATTTGCAGCCATGAATTAAATGGTGATAAGTTTGCATTCTATTGAACTTAGTTAAAAAAAAACTGTTAAAAATTTAAAACAATGAAATTTATTTTCACAGTATCTTAATGTAAGAATGGGAAGTGTAGCTTCCAATTAGATTTAAAAGCTATAAAATATTGGCATACTTGATACCGCTAGGTAAATACAATACAGCATGAGGAAAAGAGCGCTTCTTACCTTGAAGAATGATCAGTATCATGATTCTCCGATCTGTATAGGTGTCGCAAATTTCTCCACTTAGTCTGTAACGATTCTAAACTATCATCAGAGCTTCTTTTTTCACTAACAGCGACAGCGGTTACCACAAAAGGAACAAGGAGAGAAATGAAAGCTAAATTTAATCCAACGAAGGCTAAACTTGCAGCAACTGGTCCACTTACACCAAAACTAGATGCAGTTTGGCGGTTTTGTATTCCTTCTACCGAGTTCTCATGGTCGGAAATCCATATTTTGTCTGTAAAAGTTGCATCGGTGATTAACTTCGTAGGCCAGGCAAAGCAGAACGGCAAGATTACAGGCATGGATATGATGAGGAGAGCTGGACGTATAAACATATTTCTAGACAACGTTTATTTTTGCTGTAATCTATATAAAAACAGGAAACAGAATACAAAGTCTAAATAAAAAATGTCCTCAAATATAAAATTTTAAATTATATTTTAGGGCACAGTATTAGTAGCAGTTCAATTAACTATAATATTTAAACTTTCAAGTCATTCGCTATATCGCTCATCTACAGGAAAGATAATCAAAGATGCCTAAGAAATAAATGGATTTTTTAATGTTTCCACAATGCAGATTATTCATAAATTATTCATCTCAGAATATTAATAAACGCAAACACTTTTGCGGTTTTGCTAATATAACAGTTACCCTGAAATATTTCTTAAAATGATAATTAATAAAGTAGTTGGATAAACTGGCTGTACAACATGAGTATTTGTAGCTTTGGAAAGAGAGTACAGAGAGATTTAATTACAGTAAATGTATCAATAACGGACCACTTAAATGCATTTAATCAATTATCATCAAAATTCTAGAGAACTCTAGCATAAATATATTTTTCATCACTTTCTAAGCCATTCTCTCTCCCATAATTATCGCATCAAATCCAAAAAATAATACTCAAAATTATCGGAAATAATTCAATCATAATGTTCTCTATGGTTTAGTAATGGGCATAAATTTCTGGCGTACTTACAATACCCGCCCCTCAAGTGATGTAGGCAACTCATATATCAGATTTGAAAAGATAGCATTTTCATTTTTACATATATATACATATATATATATGTTACCAGTAATGTAATTACTAAAACATTTAAAATATCCAAAAGCTTAACTGGCTATGTAAAAAAATGCTTTATTAAAAATTTTTAGAACTGCGTGACTTTCAAGCTTATTTTATTAACAGTTCTTCATTTATAGGCAGTAAAAAATGTAAATGAAACTGGGATCTTCTATATTTAGTGGCGGTTGCAATACAGTTATAAACATTTCTGGAATATCTATATAAAAAACTTCATTTTTCATGATAACTAAAGTCATTACTTTTTATTCAGGGTATCAAGAAACAGAAGGTAATATAACCACGTTGTTATATTATCTTCTGTTTCTTGAACCGAGCAATTATTTTTGTGCATTTCTTTTCCTTGTAGAAACAACGCAAATGCAAATTGCCATTCCTGTTCTTCAGACACTTGGATACTTCAGATGCACTTTAGAAAAAATTGCAAGTATTAGGTATTTTTGCGCTTTCTCCTTTCAGCTTCCTCTTCTGGCCAGGAAACAGGAAAAAGCTCTTTTGGAAGGAGATGGTAAATTTTCGAATATTTCAGTGTTGACATAATCTAATGACATTAAGTGATCTAATATGTTGATGCTTTGAAAACAAGTTCACAGATTTTTGTACAGTTAATTTTTCTCCTTTTAAATTCTTTTTTAAATGTTTTCTGGTAATTTATTCCTTCTTGACTGAACGGATACTAATATCTTTCTAAACGTCCATTACTGTAAATTTATAATTTTTTCTGTGTAATTTCTTTCCTTCTTTCATCCAGGGTTCTGAAGTAAAATATAATAAACTTGGCAGGCAGATTAAAGCTTTGCTGTCTTAGCGGCAGAAAATAAGTTAACAGTAGTGAACAATGCTCCCTATCTTGGATATTGCTTGTCAAATCTGAACGATATGCACAGAAAGATCTATTAGAACATAAATTAAATATTAAATCTTATAACTCAAACTAAGCCTGTATTTCATACTGTTCTCTTTGTGGGTCTGGTAGGTTGTGGGTCTGTGCTCTATTACAAGAGCAATTCGAAAAATAATGATCTAGAAGTGTGCCTTTCATTAAAATTAATGAACTACTAATTTTATGTGTTTTGAACGTAAGGTACAAATATTAAGTACACATTTAAATATAAATAGGACATATTAGTATAAAATTATACATGCATTTAAAGAAAAATTAATATTTAGCTAACATTTTCGCAAAGAATGAAGGACTGGAAAGCATGCTTCCACCTCGAACACTCACAAGCTACTGATATTGCGTTTTTGTAAGACAATAAATAAAGATGTAAACTTAATCAACTGTTACTTTATTATCTTCTAAGCATGACTCTGAAGCTAATTTTTCAAGTCTTAAAACTGGTGGCCCACTATTGTTACTTGCCTCATTTTACTTACAATAACCCTTATCTTCTATTACCTGAGATATTCCGTTACCTAACGATTTACTAAACTTCGGTAGTCTATTTAAATGCATTAATTATCTATTTCTCAGATTAATCGTTTATGGCGAAGTAAACTATGTATATTTGCCTAGGAGGAAGAATGTCTTCGTGGAAAACTTTCTAAGAGAATTTGGTTCGAATTTATGTTACACGTATGGAAAAACACGAAAAGAAACAAATATTTCTTGAATAGTATTGCTATTTACCGCACAATGGTTCATTTTATAAATTCTATATTAACAGGGCATATCAGCTTATGATGTGATTATGAATGTTACTCTCTATTATATATAATATTTATACAATTATTATTTAATGTAACTGCAATGAAATAAATGGCCTTAAACCAACTGAATGTTTTTCTTTATAAATTGGGCTATATATTTTCCCATTAATATTAATTATGTAAAATTATGTGAACAATATTAAGATTATAATTTCAGTTATTATATACCTATGCAGTGAATTACACCTATGCAATTATACCTATGCAGTGAATATAGCATAGGTATTACGTCGTCGAACTACCTCAAACTAATGTTTCACCTCCCTCATATTTCTGTAAATTAATAAATTTTCTATTCAAAGAGTAGTAACCCCCTGTTATGTAACATTATTAATATTAAGTGAACTGGAAGAGGGAGTAAGTCTAATTCAGATATAGAATCTAGTGTATTCTAGTTTCGAATCTAGTGTATTCTAGTTTCCAGCAATTCTAAACACACGGCGAATAACAATGAAAAGTAGTTCAGTTTTATTTTTCACAAATTTTATTGACGTACGTTGTTCCTTCTGTTAAAAAGTTACTCGTAAACATACAACCAAGCATTTCTCGAATAGCCAAAAATTCACTCTTACAATTATAAACGAACATGATCTGATTGAGATATTAAGCGGATATTATTTTATCACAGACATAATAAATATAAAATTTATTGCTATAAATTATTTCGTAAATTTTGAAGCAAAATTAGGCAAATTTAAAAGTATTTGTGGGACAGATTAAATATTCTCAATTCATGAACCAGCATTCTGATGCTGTAGCTAATAGTAGCTCGAAGTCATAGATCACACTATTTATATTCAGCAACAGAATAAATTTGAGTTAATTATAATCTGTACTCTGTCACCCAGCCTATTGATATAATGACATTTCTGTCTCATATTTATGCTAAGTAACGTGAATACTCAACAGTAAAATTTCTGTCGGAAAGAGAAGCCCTCTCTTTCTTTGCGTTACCATATTCAATAAACCACACAAATATTTTCTACTCTACGTTTTTCGTCTTTTTCTCCATTTCTGCTATTCCCTAAGCATGTGTTTCCTGTAGCCTGTAATTGGTTCCTTATAATCAAGCCTCTATTCAGTAGATACTTAACATCGGTTGCTTTTCTTGCAAAGAAATGACTTATGAAATGACAAAGAAATTAGGCGTATATTATTAATCAGTTGAACTGTTTAAATATTGTACAAGGAGAAGTGTAAAGTGCATCAAATTTTTACCATATATAAACTCATAAACTCATACCTTTGCGATACACATCGGCAAATTTGATAGTCATAAAACTGTAACTATGTTTTGTATTACTCTCTCTTATTACTGCATTAGTTCGCAAAATCTAATATGATTTTAGTTGAAGAACTCATTCTCCATTGCGTTTCAGCATCCAAAATGCATGTGTCCAGAGATATTCAAATTTAATAATTAAAAAACATCATTTATCGCGGTACCGACAATACTGATCTATTATCACAGAAATAATTATTTTTATTAAGATAAAATTTTCAGTGATGTCCATGAAGAACTGATTGATGATTAACTGATACATATTTGAAGCGTTCTGTGAACAGAAGATGCATATTCCAAAAGCAATATGTGAGTAATTGATATGCATATTTAAAAAGTGCTAGTAAATCAAAAATTTTCTCTACAGGTCCATAGGAGTCAATAAAATTTTCTCTAATTCATTTTAGTTAAAAGTAAAGAAAAATAATAAGTTCATTGACACGCGACGCGGAAAGCCTTTCTGACGTACATCATAAATTTTCAGCTCTTCCAATAAATTACGCTCACCAAGAAAGGAAATCCCCTCTTATCAGCATATGTAAACAAGTAGTCAGATTTCTAAGAAGCGAAATTCTTATGCGGAAACTGCAATTATTTATGTAATCATCGAATTACGTGAACGTCATGAATAGCATTTTTTCAAACGAAAGAAGAAACGTGATGGAATGTAAAAATGGGCTGCTCCATTGAGAAACAACTGACAACCATGGCCTTAGAGATTGATATCATCCGGCAGACTTTTCGTGAGGTTTCAAGATTTCGCCATAACAATTGCCTGAGGGATGTGTCAGAGTTTTTTTTAATAAGGAAATTCTAAGAAAAGATTCTCTTCTTTCCCCTCCAGCCAACTAAAAGAAAAATACTATAAGATGGACCGGATCAGAAAGCAGGTCACACTGACCTTGACTTATTAGGTCTTCGCACTTACTCTACCTGAAAAGTTCAAGGACGCTCTCGCAACATCCCGTTTTTCGAACTCCTCACGTGAGCTGGCTGTTATAAGGAATAAACTATGTTTATTACAGTTTTTGTCTCTTCTGAAAAGAGAAGCTATCTCTGTAAATTTCTAAACATCCGTGTTTAAATTTCGTAGCTCAAGGTATGCAATCTATGTCAGATAACTCTCGAAACTTGAATATTTTCAATATGTAGAAGCAAAATCCCCATCATTCTGCGACTGAATTTCAACTTTGTGAGTTCTGTTGGGGTATACATAAGATTATGAAAGAGGAACAGCAAATATTTTCTTGCTTTTTGTTATCAATTCTATCGATAGAAAAACTCAGTAACAGAATATCGTCGTGTGAGTTCAAGTAGTTCAGGGACGTAAATCTCAGAAAAGTGGGTTTCTCATCGTTTGAGCTGGAATTATTCGTGTTCATTAAATAAAACTGCTATTTAATAATGTGAGAAGGAACATTGCTGCACAAAATGAATCTTCCTCTTCCATTACCCTAATTGAAGATAAAAGCAATATCTAGAAGTTAAAGTAGAAATGCACGTAATAATTGTACTATTCAAACCAGTGCAGTCAGGACTTAGGTTTACAAATATTGCAGTGGTCAACGTTAAGTCTTTTTTGAGACCTTTTGCTCGTTTTGCATGTATATAACATG
Organism: Stegodyphus mimosarum; assembly: GCA_000611955.2. Lineage (NCBI taxonomy): Eukaryota > Metazoa > Arthropoda > Arachnida > Araneae > Eresidae > Stegodyphus > Stegodyphus mimosarum. Next base: position 756,666 of record KK118804.1, on the reverse strand, counting down.
ATTGCAAGCCAGTTTCATTTACAATCCTCTCCATGAAGACATCCCTCCACTTCGGCAAGTACCCCTCGTGTGCTTTACCGTAATCAAATCATCCATTAAATCCCTTGAAATCATTTGAAGTAGCCTAGCAGTGGAAATTAGATCGACAATGTTCGCCGTCTTAAAGAAAGAATATGATTTGCTCGGTCTGAAACTTCGTCTAAAGAGTCTCATAAAATTGATAGATAGTAGGTATCACAGACTATTAGCTATTATTAAAAACAAAAGTCCATATACAAAATACCAAATAAAATTAAACAAAAATTTAACTTCATTTCATAATTTTTCTCTTTTTCATTAACATTTACAGATGTGTTTCATTGTAAAATATAACCAAGACAAGCAAAAAACGCTTTTTAACTTTTCTGTATATTTACATTATACAAGTCTGTACGAACTTTACACAAGTCTTTTTTAAATCTTGATTTCATTTGGGATATGTTTCAAAATCAAAATTGAGTTAGTAAGTTTACACAGAACTAGATATAATGTCTGTGTTAAATTAAAATACATTAGTTATTTCAAATTATTCGTTAAATATAAATCCGTGTGCCCGTTCCTGTGCATAGTACAAGCACTTAACTCACTTAGGCAGATGCTGTCGCTAAAATGATCGAATGCCTTTAAGTAGCATTTTGGTAATACTTCAATGGAGTTGCATACTCTGAAGCGTTCATAAGTGAATGATAGAAAATGATGCATGTAATAAAAATTCTGACTTTTAAGTTAAAATTTGTAATTGAGAGCTATGTGATCAATTTATCTTTTCTACTGCAGGGTAAAGTTAAAACCTTGGTTGCAAACATGTATTTTATTACAGCAAAACTTATGAAGTAAATTTTAGGTAATTTCCTTCAGATAAAGAATTTAAATATATATATTCTCCAACTTGGTTCTTCAGAACAGAAAACATAATTTCATCATATTTAATTTTTATTTATATGAATTCATGTGGAGACGCCAGAATAAAGACAAAAACCCATTTGAACAGATTTTAGTCAGCACTGTTGTCAGTGTTATTAAACTGAATGTATTCTTATTTCTAAAGTAAATATTGGCCTATAAAAAAAACTTGAAGTACGTCAGTCTGTTTTAGTTTCTTTTTTTATTGAAATAATTAATCTAACAGATATGTTTATTACACTTCGAAATTCTTTATAGCCTTGTTACCCTGTAAAAAAAGTCTCTTTCTTTATTTAATACGTCACTATTGGCAGCAGAATACCACAAATTAAATACATTGGCCCATTTACCATGAAAAAAGATTGTTAGTTAAAGTTAAATTAACATAAAGTAAATTTTACTCTAACTGATGAGCTCCTTCGTGTATTTGAATTTTAAAAAGCTACACACCTTTCAGTAATTTCATACGAACGATCGATTAATTGATACAGCCTGCAAGCAGAAAACGGCTTTCAGACAAAAAATTCGAGCTTGTTGATCAATAGAATCAATAGAAATTAATATAAACGTAATCAATAGAAAATGCTGATAGTTATACCTTAAAAATGGCTGGCGGTTTCCTTGACCAAGAAATTATGAAGAAGAGGGGTAGAAAATGAGGAGGAATGAGATCACTGAAAACCAGTTTCTTGGGAGTCCATATTATTTTCCACCAAAACATGCGGAAGTATTCCACAGAAGAATGTGTTTTTGATGCAATAAATGGAGGTCAGGCTCGTCTTTTTCATTGACCCCTCAACTAACCACACCTGACGAAAACAGACTTGGGGAAAGATTGGTTTGGGGGGGGGGAGTTCAGCGACCTGATGCGACTTTGATTAAATACGTAGATTCTGTCTCTTGCTTTAGATACCCAGCTGTTTGAGTTTAAAAATACCGCAAATGACCATTTAAGAACCTCATTTAAAGCCTTCATGCGACCGGATCCTTTCTCGTTTCCTTTAAATACTTAAAAACGAATTTTAGTCTCATAGATTTTTTTAAATATTTTCCTCCTTAAAATTAATTTGTGTCTTTGAACAATAAACGAAATGAAAAATATAAACAGAAGAGCTTTATTATTCAATCTTAAGTTACGCAACTTTAATTTACAACAGTTAGTAGGAATACAGCAATTCATAAAAAAAAGAAGAAGAAGAAGAAGAAAAAGAGGACAATCGTGACACCGCGAAAGATTAAGATTAAGTTTTCATTTCATCGAATCTCCCATTTTTCCTTTAATAAGAATATAACACGTGTTATGCTAAAAGGTTACTTCGCAAAGCTGATGAACGTAGTATACAAAATTTAAACCTAAGCCAACAAATAATTCCTGTCTGGTACAATGTATTATCAACATAGGCTTTGTTGCTAACATTTTATCATTATTTCCAATGTCAATGATGAAATTAAACCTTATTTTGAATTCATGATCATGTAAAATATCACAATAAAAGACAGAAGTTATCACTACTTAGATATGTTTAAATTGCGTATTATGGATAATGTTAATAATAATAATAAAAATATCTTTAAAACGTAAATGATACATAAATATTGAACAGAGCTTACCCGAAGAATAACATCCAGTCGCATCAGGATATAACAGACAAATGTTTTAATGTTGCTTCCAGAATATATGTCGTAAACCAAACAAAGAACTTCTCAAAACATATGTTATCTTGGATTGGGTTGATTGCATATTTTACGCTTTTTAACTGAGTTGTCACTTGAGTAATTGTTGCAACAACTTTTGATCAGCATTATAGCATGAAGCGGAAACTGGTATTTTGAAGCCTTTTCAACTAGGTGTGACATAACGTAACAATTCGGGTGAATCTTTTCCTTATATGTGAATTCGACTTCTCCTACAAGTGATCGATATGACCTTTCGACTATTAAAAGTCATTATTTGCCACTGTATATAAATGAAGGCGTAACATCAAAAAGCAATAAGATTTTCAATATTATATTTGATGCTCAAAAATGTACCTGTTAAGGAACTTTATTGATGATTAGTTAAAAGGAAGACTAGAGTTTGAACTTCATATGTGATTCAGTGTGTTTCCACCGGAAGATACACAATGAGAGTTTTATGCGTTCATGTATTTTTAGGCCTAACACTGTCTGAGAATTATCCATGCTTCCTTGTATCATTTTATAGATGACATCAATAATACGAAGCATCAGTTTTGTCAGCTTAACAGCAAGGAAAGGACAGTCGGAAAAAATTAAAGGATTTTTACCACCTTTACTTTTCTAATGACATTTGATTTTATGACACAATAATTGTCAAACTATAATGGAGAATTTGCATAAATATTTATTGATGTTTCTTTCGGCTTTCGTTACCTATAATTATTTTGCTAATGACATATTTGTTTCTTGTCAAAATGCCAAAGTTACTCTCAGAAAGCTGCAAGTCGTACTATCCTCTCTGTTCAATATACTTACACACCGTTTCTTCAAGAAAACGCAAATTTCTTATCTAAGGATTAAGTTTCCAATAAGCTCAGAAGGATAATAGCACTGAATGACATATATAAAAAAATCGTAACAGCATGATTTCATAGAAATGTTTTATAAAATTTTACTTAATCCTTTCTGCAGTAAAATCAACGATTTCTTAATACAATCAATTTAGTACATAATGTGACTAGACAACCAATAGACTACATCATTTTATTTGATATGATTTTAATAGTATCAAATATACACTGACACAGTAGTTACAACAGATCTTCATTTACTACGTGTCTTTACTTTCTTTCCGCCATCGACGGAACAGCTGGCCCACTGGGTTTCAGCCTGTTGGATCCCACTACATTTCACTCAATGAAGTTGTAGTTCAGCGCATCTTTGGAAGATTGTTCTAAAAATTATAGCATTCGTGTTATCGATTCATTCCTTAAAGCATCCGGTAATTTAAGTCAACATACTTCTTTTCCCGTTAATATATATTGTTTCTAGTTTTATTTTATAAAGAGTACTTGAGAGAAATGTTTTCCTTTTTTTTTTTCAGAAAATTTGCATTGCATTTTTTATTTTCACATTTCGTTTTGTGTTTTTGATTATTTTTGTTTCTGAAATCGATAGAAATTTTTTAGTTCTCAGATGACTATAGGAATCTTCATCATACTTTACTCATGAAGACTCCACTTATACTCGCAAAGATTTCAAATTTGGGAATAATGCTAAAAATATTTCTTCATTCGTAACATTTATTTATTATCATCACTTAAACAATCCCTCTGTAAAGAACAACAAGTAATCTAAGCGAACAACATTATCTCAATGCGTCTTGTAATTGATTAAAAGCTGATTTACGCTTCTGATGTAATTTAAATTCTTTTGACATATAAAAGATGCTTACGACTTAAATCCGTATGGCTAGAAACCTAACTTTCTGGTTTATTTTCGATCTAAATCAGTCTATTCTTAAGAAATTTATATTAACTAACCAGTTATTTTATATTACAAACCTTTACAGTCACTTCGCCCTTTCCGCTTTCCTACCAGGAAATGCAAATTTTAGCTTGCGTGTATTTAAGCGAGATTTTGAGGTTGTTTAGGTTGTTTCAGTCAGAGCGTATTCCGCCTGCTGAAGGCCACGTTTCTAGTTTATATTCTACGATAGCATTCCTGTCTACGACGTTCCTTTATTCTTACAGATTGTGCTGTCATGCCGGTGTAGGTTAGAGCCAAATGGCGCGTTTAATTATCTCTGCTTAGTCTTTGGCTAACTAAGATTTAGATTAAATTTAAAAATCTACGATTTCACTCCATAAATGCTGGCTGGTTTTGCAAGCACCAGGTATGCCTTCTGTTCAGCTTATTTGAGTTCTTAATAAAAGGGTCTTTTACACCCTTAGTACGTTTCAGTTTGCTTACCTAGACCTAGCGATAAGTCGCATAGATCTGCATAGAGACATTTGGACTCACCAGCGGCCGAGCGGCTAAGTGAGTGAACACTGATAGTTCGACCTGGGTTTGATTCCGAGCTAACGGGATACCTGAATGGCCGTTTTTGTTGATTTTTCTCAAGTGTAAACTGGGTACGAGCAAGTTTTCCTTAGAAAGTCCTTCACGAAGTCGTTTTTATCCTTTAGCAGATAGCCTAGCGTATTTTGTCATATGTAAATAAACCAAACCAAACTTACTTTGTTATTAACGAAAGGGAGCATTTAAAAATCTTAAAATAGTTCTTAAAATAATCCTTCTTTCATAGGCACTTGGAGCTCTTGAAACACTTGGTTCGCTTATATTCAGTTTTAAAGCAAATGAGATATTTAACAAGTTTTATTGTTTATATACTAAAGTGTTGCGATTATTGTATCGTACATATTATTCGTATTTTAACTACACTCACGTTTGTGAAAATTGCAACACCATGAAGGACTTACGCGAGTGAGCTGAAATTTTCAGGAAATGCAGAGTAGCGCATGATATGCAAATGATTAGAATTGCAAATCCGTAGCGCATGCGTATGCTGAGCAGCGCCCTCTGAACGGCTGATGGATCCGAATAAATAGACGGCTGTAGCGAGGCGTGTATGGTTATCGGTGGTTATCTGCTAGTGGTAAACGTTAACTCAATCTGTACTTATGCCTCGTCGACGAAAGAGAGCGAGATTTGAACAACTTACAGAGTTTGAACGAGGGAGAATCATCGGCCTTCGTGAAGCTGGATTGTCGTATCGTGCAGTAGCCTCTCGTGTGCAGCGTAACAGCAGCACAGTGATGCGCGTTTGGAAGCAGTGGACGGACGAGTGTCGGACAACTCGGAAATCCGGGAGTGGACCCCGAAATGTGACGTCAGCTCGCGATGATAGACACCTGGTCCGCATGGCGCGGACGGACCGTACAGCTTCCTCTAGACAATTGGCAGCACTGTGGTCAATAGCTACAGGTGTTTCATTGTGTGCTTCATCAATTCGTAGACGTCTGCTGCAGTGTGGACTGCGCGCACGGACTCCTTTATACAGGATCCCCCTAACGCACGACCATCGCCGCCTGCGGCTACAATGGGCCAATCAGCATAGAGACTGGCGTGCTGATTGGCAGCATGTCGTGTTTTCTGACGAATCCCGCTTTAATTTGTGGTACCATGATGGCCGCATTCGTGTCAGACGCTATGCCGGTGAACGCCACCTTCCGGAGTGCATTATCGAACGCCACAGTGGACGAACACCCGGAGTTATGGTCTGGGGCGCCATAGCATATCATAGACGATCTCAATTGCTACGAATTGTGGGCAATCTGAACAGCAACCGGTATATCCGTGAAGTTCTACAGCCCGAAGCTGTTCCCTTCCTTCAAAGCTTGCCAGGCGCTGTATTTCAACAGGACAATGCCCGCCCTCATACTGCTCGGATTGTTAAATCCTTCTTTGCAGCGCAGCAGGTACAGCTTCTTCCTTGGCCTGCGTGTTCCCCGGATATGTCGCCAATTGAACATGTGTGGGATGTCATTGGTCGGCGTCTTGCTCGTGATCCTCGTCCTGTTGCGTCTGCAGACGAACTTTGGGTACGCGTACAAACGATATGGAATGCTCTTCCTCAGTCAGACATTCAAACTTTGTTTGACTCCATGCCACGTCGTGTAGCAGCACTTATTGCGGCGTGTGGTGGCCACACAAAATACTGATTCTGATCTCTTGTTCTTGTTTGTTTGCTTTGAACATTTAATCATTTATTTGTACCACTACCACTCAACTGTGTATTAAATTGCATTCAATTATGACGATTCCTTCTTGGTGTTGCAATTTTCACAAACGTGAGTGTATTTATTTTTCAAAATCCACAATATAGTCACAGAACTTTTAAAGATACCTCTTCGTTTCTGTCTGAATCTACCAGTAGTTGTTTCAATAAAATATATTACTGAAATTTTCTACACGCGCAATTATTAATTGAATTATTTTCTTACATAAAAAATAGATTCTAATTAGATATCTTCTTTTAATTTTTCAAGATTTCCATTTTTCTAAAATTAAAAACAAAGGTCCAGTGGGTTAAGTTAGATTATTTGAATATGGCAAACCAAGAAAGTTATAGGAGGGATGGCCTCGTTGAGGACTTTCGCTTGGGCTTGAACTTGAGCCAGATCGAACTACTAGTATTTAGCGTTTTTAACCACTCGGCTATTGGTGGACTATAAGACTCCAATATTTCTCGTTTCGTTAGCATTATACATAAATTTTAATTATTTTGAAAAATCAGGTTTTTAAGTCATCTGGTTTTTAAATTATCCGGATTAGTTTATGTTGATTCGTTAAGTACTCTATAGCATTCCAACGCTATATGACAATGTTCATATGTATAAAGTATAATATCAAGGAGTTTAAATTAGGAAGGGTTTATTTATAATCTTTACTCCTTTTAATCCCAGTTTTTAGAATCAAGAATTTAAGATAAGACTGAAAGAATGAGAAAATAGGTGTATCACTGTGGATTGTTGCGAGAAGCCGGAAAGATTCTAAGTGTTGTTCATTCGACTAGCCAGTTCGAACATAAGTTGGCCCTAATTGTAACCGAGTGCGAAAACGATTTTCGTCTTTTCTGGTTGAGATTTTTATTCTTTCCCTTTTGTCTGAAAGAAAGGTGAGTTTTAGGTTTCCGCATTTCAGACGAGGCACTAGTCGTAAAAATTCTTAGTTTAAAAAATACTTATACTTAATATAAGAAAACATATTTTTCCTTGGGAGTTACATTTCTTTTCCGCGGAAACCTGAAAGTTCCTAATTGTGCAGAATTAACTCAAGTCCTTCTGATCCTATTAGACTGACATGCAAGTAGTCGCTCAGTCTGAAATACTATAACCTTCCTCCGAAACCTTTAACTGAACAGAAAGCGCAACTTGTACATACAGTTAAGAGGAGGATTTGCGAGTATTTAAAATAGCAAAGTTGAAGTTTCAAATTCAAGGTATCGTAGTCAGAGATTATACAAATTAGTCTACTTAAGCTAGTTTTAACGTCAGCTCACAAAATAGGTAAAGCCAGGATATTCACAGACATAGCTGCGCGACAGAAGGTAGACTACAGGCAACGCTACTAAGAGCTCTGTATTTAAAACATTCAAAACTATCGACTTAAGAACTCTACCAATTAAATGGCATCCTGGTGAGGACTACGGAAATGAGAAGTTATAATAAAGTTCTGAATCATCATATTTGGTAAATTAATATAAAATAGTGAGGCTTAAGGTTCGTTTTAAATTATCGATTGGTAATTTTGGATAGACTAAGATGAGATTTGGCCATGTGCGTTTGGTTGCGAATATTTTCAAGCTCCAATTGTCGAAGATTTTATGCATTGGTCTAATTACGCATTTCTTTCTGTGAGGTCTTTACGTCTTCAGTTTCTTTTTAAAAGTTTGATCTTTGCTTCTTTCTTTGATTACAAAATGGATTAGAGAACTTACAGAAAGTGAAATAAAAGTTTTGATTTACATGTTTTTATTGCTGCAGAATACAACTCTTGTTGTTTCGAAAAATATGTTACATGCCCTATCAGCTACTTTCGCTTTTTGGTAACAGTATTATTTTAACGTTTAAAAACTGTATAGTAAATAGGTAAATGGAACCAAAAATACTCATTCGCTTAAAAATATTTTGCTGAAATGCGCTGGCTTACATTAATTAAACGTTTTAAAGATTAATTCTTTTTATAAAGTCACCAATTTTCTTGTACTGCTGTGTATACATTTATACTTACTTTTATTTCAATACGTAATATCACTGATACCACAAACTGTCTTCAAAATCTTTAACAATAAATATTAAATGTCTCGATATGTTTTATAACCCGTTATAAATTCGTAATCAGAATGGCCCAACTAAGAGGGAGATTTTGATTTTATATAGCAGCAAGTGCTGCTGTTTCTTCCTTCTTAATATATTCTATAAACTCTACTCATTTTATTGTTCTGCTCCCGCCTTAATTAAGTGATTGGTTAGACAATACTTTATTTTTTATGAGCAGCGGACAGAAATTCCTGAATTTTCTTCTGAGGTTGTACAAGACGAGAGAGCCCGATTTCTTAAAAGATTCAGGTAGGAAGGAATGAAGAGCGAGAGGAGAAGACAGCATTTTGTCGTAGGCCTCTGGTCCAGGGTCCCCTCATCTTTCATGTGGAAGCTGCTGTTACTGCTATAAACTTCTTAATTTGCATCCTCCAGCTTTTGTGAAAGGAAAGCCCGAAGAACTACATAGAGTACCGTGAGGTCAACCACCTTTTCCACCTCGAACGAAGAATAGTCTGAAAGAAGTTTTGAAAGAGGTTTTCAACCTTTTTTTTTTTTTTCGAAAGATCAAAAAATGAGAAACACTGATGATTTGGATTGTTAATTCAGTGAGAATTTGTACCAACCCCACTTCGTTATGGTTTGCCAGAGATGGAAAATTTCACCTTCATCAGGGTGTCATCGGTCGAAACAGGTGAGCGAAGTAAAATGTAAAACGAAATTGACCCAGACTATGCCAGGACCCGAGGGTTATACCCTGATCCAGGCTTGAACAGATGAGGCCTCTTTTAGAAATCATCCCGTTTCAGGTTTCATAGATGGGACAGGTAAAAAATTTTAATTTTATTCTTTCCAAATCAACGTTAAATTCGAAATTGTGATCTGAAGTCATAATTATGAAATATGAAAGAAGTGATGTGCAAATGTCGCTCCGTCCATTAAGCTTCAAGTTAGAACAATGTTTAGATTCAGCATTGGCATCACATAAGGCTGAAATTTAATGCAATTTTTAATGGCCAGGCGCTTTATTTAATAGCCATTAGCCTTGCGCCACTTAAGTGGTGGCCATTTCATTATGGAAGCACCTAACAGGTGGCCACCGTTGCCTCGTATGAAGGGTCGGACAGTTAACAACCCTGCCTTCTCCGGTACTCGAGACCGCGCTTATCACTACGGCCGTCAGTGTGACTACCACTATACCGGCTGGGCGGATCTAATACAATAAGCATAAAAACAAAAACTATTTATTAGAATTCAGTGTTCTTGATATCTCTACACAGGCCCTCGTCAATGAAAGAAGAACCGCAACTGATACTGAATTTTGAACCTTAGTGCAGGAACTTTTGGAGACTGAGCAAGCCACAATTCTAATTTTAAAAAGTAATATTCCAAAGACTCATGAAAATCATAGGTAATTCTCCTATCATAGTTTTTAATAAAACAGACTCATTGTTTTAGTGACTAATTCTTTAAAAATTTTAATTTCATTAAGGAGGGCAAGGTTGAAACGCATTCGGAAAATGATTTTTTATGACCTTCTGCGAAGAGAGTTACTTTATAGTAATCTAATAGAAGACATGCCTTCTATTTCCAGCTGAAATTAGAGTTTTCATCCGAAAGCCATTCTTTTTTGGTTTTCTTTGCTTCATGCACAGTTTGTTTCGGAGTTGTTTCAAATATGTGAATTTTGTTTCTGAATTTCTGCTTCTTGGCAAATCTCCAGTTTTTTAAAAGCAAACAGTTTTTTAGCTAAAAACCTATGATAGCCAATTATCAAAAGAAATTTAATGTGGAATCAGTGCAGTCAGTTTAGTAGGCAGTCAGCATTGATTTTGATTGTAAGTGCTTTCTTAAGGTTCTCTTCTTTTTGTTGGGGGGGAGGGTTAATTATTTTTTAAAGGAAACAAACTTCTTTCACTGTGTAAAAGAAAAGCTGAATTGGCACGATTTTTTATGCTTCCATCAGGAACTCTTGCAGAAGGAAGGGAAAATCCTGAAATGGCACAACATTTGATGCCACTCTACAAAGCCTGAAAAAGGAAAAGCTGAAATGGGACATTAAGTTTCTTAGAACACTGCACAGCAGCTGTCTTACTTTTATCATTCCTGTACAAGTGGTCTCAAACTGGCAGTCCTCGAAGCTATTTAATGCGTCATTCAAAAACTGAAGACATATATTTTATTAACTTTTAATCGTACTTGTGAAAAATTAAATAAGCTCAGTTACGTATTTTTACACTAAGGATAATTGCTTTGTATAGGAATATATTTATATGTTAACAGCCTTCTCTCACAGTTAAAAATTAATAAGAAGAGAACCCGATGAATCAGAATCACCGATGAGTATCTACAATCTGTAACACTGATAATTTCTAGTAATTTGTCTCTAAGGTTACAAACTTTACCAGGATTAAAATGCCATCAAGTGTTAAGCTATATAGTAAGACAAAAATAAGTTTACAATTATTTGCATGCAAACATATGAATTTTTATAGCATATGTGTGGAAGAAAAATTTAATAGTTAAAAGAAAGAGACTAGCTTGCCGTTATTTAGTTAAGTTTTGTCTGATTTGATAAATTTTCTCGGAAAGCTAAGAAAGTTTAAATTAAATTTGGTTTTTAAACATTAATTAATCATGTTTGAATTATTTGAAAGAAATATCAGTCTAAGAATTTAATATTTAGCTGCCAATCGATTTAAATTACAGTGTATAACCAATAAAAATGTCTTGCAGGTACCAAACTTACATTTTCATATAAAAAAGAAATATAAATTTGATTTTCTTTCCTCTGCGATATTATTATGTATGTTTTGCTAAATATTTAGTAAGCGAAATATAAAAGTTACTTAAAACACTTTTTCATTTTGTTAATACAATTTTCGATTTTGTTCAAAAAAATTCTAGCCCGTCAGCTGTTTACGTGCATTCGGCCCCCATGCAGTTTCAGACCATTGCCCTAAACGGTTAGAATGAAATGGTTTATACTCCCGATTTCTATACCAGCTGTTCTAGACACCAAGTCAGTGGCTGCCTCCGCGCAAAACGTATGCAAATCAACTGATCATATAGAATCCTATGGGCAATCATAGACTATGGGCCTAATATATGTCGATCCAGAGCAACCATGTCGAAGTCTCTGTCCGCACGTGGTCCTTCGTTCATCCCGAGATAATAATAAAAATTCTTAATTATAATACATTAATAAAAATCGGAATTCCACAGAATATCGAGGCAGGTCTAAAGAGAAATCTCAAGATACTCTCGTTAAAAAAATTGAACTGATGTTCAAAAAAAATGTTGAAAAAAAACTGAGCTGGTGTTCAGAAAATGCTTGCCCATTTACAGCTGGAATTAACAGAAATCCAGCTTGATACAAACTAAACCAAAATTCCAGAAAATATGTATCCTCGAATTTTACGAATACTTACCTGCACGGCTCCAAGAAAGTAGCGAATTTGCATCGTACTTGATTTCCTTGTTCGGTAGCGCGTATCTCAGTGAACAGTCTGAAAAGAAATGAATTTCCAGAAAGATCCAAGTTAACAGGCATTCATATTCTCTCTATTCTTAAAATCGTCACTACAAGGAGCATGTCTCCAGACAACCAAAAGCTGGTTGCAGGAAAAAGATGAAAGCGATTTAAGACATCTTAAAAATCCTTTTTTTTATTTCCTTAGTTCTTTAATAAATGTGTTAGTGATAAAACTTGCAGCTGAGTTTCTTGAGGGGAGGAGGGGGTTAATTCCCTCAAAGGTTTATTTTCTTTAGAATTCATGGGCTCATACAGTGCAAAAGAAATTTTGGTACTTGTAAGTATATTAAACTAGCGTGGGCTACTGTGGCTTTACTTTTATAAATACTATTTTGCCTGTAGACTTAAGTTTTTGGTTTAACTGATACTGAGCTTGAAACATTAAGTTAGGTTTACCTATTGATCTTGAAAGAGTTGGTGAATGATTTATCAAATGCTAATATTTAAAATTTATCAAATGCTCTCTGGGGTTTCAGTGTTTTGGTATTATTGAATAGCATAAATATCGTTTCATAGCCTCTATGGGAGTTAAGTATTGGAAAATGTTATATATTGATATTTTACGTAAATTATATGTTTTCAGATAATTTAGCAGTAGAGAGTTTCATCGGCTAAAGCAGTTTCGACGGGAATGAACTAATGAGAAAGTACGTTTTTATTTAGTATCAAGGCACTAGAAAAGAATGCTCTTTAGCGCAGAAAGATCAAATTGATTAATTGGTGTTGAAATCAATCACCAGATAGTTTTCTTAATGCTCAGCTATAGCAAATTTAGGTGTTCTTCAGAGCTTAATATAATTATATTAAATTTTCTGTACATAATAAAATGACTAAAAGGCTCTATGGTGAACTTTCACATAGAAATTGACTCTAATTTATGTCACGTATGAATAAAACTACAAACGTCTGCTTGCTTTTCATTATTTTCTTGTATTTGAAAAGTTCTGTCAAAACGTATTCTTTAGATGCACGGATTTGCTACAAGTACGAAGGAATTTAGCCATTTTATATAAGAAACTGTCGATTACAAGACAAGACTGAAAGTTAAGTTTTTAATTTTTAATAATGCTCCAGAATGTTTCCAGCATGAAAAATCTTGTAAGTTTCTGAAAAAAAATATTAAATTTGAATAGACTGGCCTTTTTACAATCACGTATTATAAACACCTCCAAAACCATTAATTAAACCCTTCTCGTTTAACATCAAGTGGTCAGAAACCCATTACGCAGAGTTCCCACTTTGTTTAAAGTTGTTGCAAAGCACATTTTTAAGTAATCGCTGCATTCCATCCATATGTTTAAAAACGTCTTCTTCGTTTAGGTTCAGTTAAAATCAGCTACCAGATAACAGACTGATTTATACTACTACACATGCTGATGAAAGTAACGTAAACCTTCAGATTCCATTTTTTAATCCTAACACTGGTCCGGATTTTTATTATTTACTTGCGGCTGGCTTTAAGGATTTCTTCTCTAGCATATTTCATTTAAATCGAATTGCAACTGAATATTGGATTTACATTATACACGGAATTCATACTCTGCTTTAGTTTATTTCGCTGCAGAAATGAGCACCTTTCTTGCTGTTACTACTACCAGTTATACTCAAGACACTGTACCTGCGATAAAGTAAACGTACTTGGTTATTACATTTTTCATTTACATTTGCTTGCAATTTTTTTTATTAAAAAAACGATGTGATGGGAACTTTAATAGTTATTGTGCCTTAATATATGAACTTTCTTCCATTAATTTTTTTAATGATCATTTACCGTTCCACGCATTAAAATTTATTTTATCCGTTTTCAGTTACAGCATAATATTCTGCTCAGTTTATAAAAAAAAAGAAGGGGAAACGTTTACGTCTAGTGCATTTTATGGCAAACCACTTCTATCATTAAAAAATAAATACCTCAAAATGTTTATGACATAAATGCATTTTATACATGATGGTTGATTCGTGTCCTAATTCGCAATTCTACATTGCCATTTAACTTCATATTACCCAGAAGAGTTACACAAAACTACACTAGTGTATACAAATAGAAATTTCATGAAATGATAAATAAAACATATTTGATCGTAAAACAGAATATTCAATCTTAAAATACTGTTTGATGTAAAAGCTTTACTGAATAATGCATTTTTTAAGAATTTCCTAAAAAAAAATGGCTGCCTGACAAGGTATCTAAGTAATTTATTTTCCATAAAAAAATACTTCGCATTCTATACATTTACTACCTGATGTGTAACGTAAATAGGTGAAAAACTGTTCAGAAATTCTTCAACGAATTCATGCAATCATACTGTCCACGTCCAAGCAGGTTAACACATACAAAAGTTTAATGTACTCCTGTTATAGCCATTGCGTGTATACAATGTTTAATGAATAATCCAGGCAGCGTTGTAAATGCTCCACCTGCCCAAGTCCGAACGTAAGACGGGACAACTGATGACACTGCCAGCTGTGGCAAAGCTTGTGATGTCGGTTGCACCAAACAACAGCAGCACTTCGGCACCAGGAAGGCGATGTTAATTTGGACAGCTAGTGTAAAGGGTCTTTACTTACTTACTCACTCTAAATTAGGTGACCCCTACCCTTATACCTAACCTAATCTACTCGGTGTCTGATATACACACATCGAAAACTCGAAAAAAAATCGTAAGAACAAAAGCTCATTATTTTGATTTCTAATATTTCTATTTCTTCATTGTTATGCTTCAGAAAATGTACACATCTTATCATGCAAATACAATTTTTAACAATTACTTTCTACCTAGATTCGTGTTTGTAATAGTATGCATTCAGGATATGCAAACATAACAGTCTTATATCACCCAACTAATACTATATATTAACATATTGAATCATTTTCAACATGAAAGGTTAGTTGGAAAAATCTTGCATAATATCCATACATTCTGGATATTTTACTCTAAAAGTTGATCATAAGTTGAGGATCTGGAGACTAATGAACGTATTGAATTTTTTAATACACAAGAAAGCCTTTTCTGAACCAATAAAGGAATTATTTTCAGAATATTTTCGAAAAATAAGTTAAAATATCCTTTCTTAAAAATAAAATTTGAATTTTATAAATGAAAACGTTTTTAGACTTCATCTGAAATACTCAAATTCTGAAATCATCAAACATCTGAAATACTCAAATTATTTTCACATATTTATTTTACCACGTTGTAAAAGATCTGTAATTGCAAATCAAGGCAAACTTTACATACATCATGTGTGCTTAGTTATTTACTGTAATATAATTAAAGGATAATTATCCTAAAGGTAACATGAAAATTTTTTGTCGCAATTATAGTGCAGTTTAGCTTTGTGTATGAGAAAACGATGAAACATATACCATTTTACAAAATTTGAAATGAATGACAAATCCATTTCATAAAAAATAGGAAATTTAATGCCCTGTCTAAGATAAAAATTTTCACATTACTAAATAAAGCAAAATAACAAAATATGCAAGAGAATTTTAACTGTACAAAATTTTCAAAAGGAGTAATTTAATGACGAGTATTTTTTGATAACGCATTTTCTTGGCAACTACTATCTACTTCACATGCAGGTGCACCTTTGGTGAACCGCCTTCTTGTGTACTTTCTGTTGTGAAGCTTGAGAGACCGTCGCAAGTCTTGAGTTATTTCTTCTTTTAATCTCTCTTTGAATTCTGTAGTTAGATCTGGAAGAGCCTGATTTTTGTATTGTAGACTGCTACAATGCAAATAACGACGAATTAACTGTACCATTAATTTCTGTAAATAGAATATTAGTCACATTAATAATCTGTGAACAAAATCTTACTAAAAAATTAGTAAACTGAAATTTCAATGCATATAATGTTACAGATATTTCACTTTTAAGGCTTTTGTTTTTATTTTCTTTCTTTTCATAATGCTTACACTATGATGCTTTTAATTGTATGTCACTACATATTTTTATAATAATGAATAATATTTATTTGCTAATCTTTCCATTTCCATCATGTGCTCTTTGAAGCTTAAGTGAATTGTGAGTAGATGTTTAATGAATAGTTCAACTTTATCTTTCCTCTTAAATAAATATTCTAAATCTCATTACTTATTCTAAAAAAAAATGTATCAATCTTGGATTTTAGGAGGCTCAGTCTACTATCTTTTTAAATTTAATTTTCTTGGACGTGTATAATCATACTTTAATACATAAACAGCCTTTCTTAAAAGTTTTTTTTCCACTGAAGATATTTTACTTTAAAGTGTTTTCCCCTCTTTTGTATGTTTTTACTTTACATTTATTTTTTTAACTTTTTTGATAGTTTACTTTCTTTCCTTTATAAGGTTGTTAAAGATTAACAGTTTTTAAATTAAAAAAATTTTCAAGCTACTCATAAAAGTAGTGCCAAATACCATGCTCTGTTCTAGCAACTATTTATCTTTTCGCAAGTAAAAATGCCAAGAGTGAAAGTTCATGGAATATGATGATAAGCAAAGGGTATTGTGAACGTATATTTATTAAACGGCAAATAGTGTCCCCGGAGTAGGTAATTTGTAGACATGTGATATCCCTCTAGATTACCTGCCCAACATTTTTCCTGTGGCACTTTGCTAAGGATAAAATTACAAAACAAAAGTTCAATCTCCAGCTGAACTCAAAGAACTCATTATTTTAGCCTTCCTTTGTATTACACCTTTTCTTTTCACCAATAGTGGAGAAGACAATCTACTGGAGAGTTCGAATATCATTCGAAAAGACCCACTGCTGTAACTGCCTTTTATGCAATGCCTAAGACACACATGCCTGGAAACAGTATCTTTGCGAAATACATACATATTCCAAATATGAAAAGTGGGTTAGGCAACTGAACGAGGTTGTGAAAAATTGAAAACAATTAATGGTTGAAATGGCAGAATGGAATATACAAAATAAAAAATAGCTATACAAAGTGAATTATTGCCTACATGGTGCAATACAATTAGATAAATACACATTAAGAAATAAATAGTAAATAGTAATTAAAAGTAGTATAGTAAAATAACACCAAGTAGTAATTAAAAGCATAATGGTATATAGAATGAAATACAGTTATAAAAGACAGAACCTCAGTGAATAAGATAAAATACATTATAAACCTGGCAGATAATACCCAATGAAGGCATGACACTTATATAAAACACAAAGAAATAAGAAATAAATGGAAGCTTGAAGTGTTATGATAAACATAGAATTAGTAAATTCAGGAATGTGTATATACAACATAATTAGAAAACACACAAAAAAAAAGATATCCTAAAAAACACAACACAAAATTGCAGCAGTAAAAAATCTCAAATAATGTGCAGAGAAGTGGGAATGCAAGGAGATGGCAAACACATATGACAAAACAAACTAATGGGAGAAAGAATACATTAAATAATACAAAACAAAATTACATTAGTAAAACCTAATAGACATTACAAAGTAAATGAGTTATTACTAACGAACTGGTAATAAGATACTTTTACAATAACAGATTTAAGAGAGTGAGAAAGAATACAAGGGGGTTATTGCCAGTGATACTGTTTCCAGGAAGTCATTTTAATCAGAATGGATCCAGATTAAATCCATCCATTTTATCCAGATTAAGAATGACGCAAATGTGGAACCAGAAATTCTACGAATGGTGCGGATCAGTTATGTACTAAAATCGAGTTCATTCTTACTAAATGCAACACTCAAACAATACAACGAAAAGGACGGAAACATTACCCCCGTTATACTTCATGAACAATAAATTACACGTCGCTGATCTCACCCACAGTTTGCAAGATGATGAATATACCTTTAAAGTACCTCAGATGAAGTTTATCTTAGAAGCAAGATTAAACATGATAAAGTGGCAAACAACAAACTACTTCAAAATATATTCAATGAGAAAACTGTTTCTGATACTTCGCCTCGTAAGATTCTTGGATACTGCTGAAATTCTAAGGGAAATATTATAAGTATTAATCTAAGCGTGGGTTTGAATCCCACTTCTGACACCAAACTGTGTAAGAACTGGAATTATGTAGGAACTGTAACTGTAACTCAGATTATGTAAAAGCGCCATCTAGATTAGGGTGTGGTCAGACGAGAGGCTGACGTTTGTGAACGCAGACGTGTAAAGTTGTGACGATTTGTTCTTTTTTACTTTTCTTTTCATTCTAATGTAAATAAATTAATCCTAGTTTAACTTCATGAGTTGTAGTGATGCTTATCATAAATTCTTTCGCATATTAGCAACAATAAACTGATGAATACGAAGACTCTTTGAAGAGGGGTGCGATAAGAACTGTTTCCTGAAACTGCTCTGATTAACTTCTGAACTGAAAGATATTTGATCCAAATGGGCTTATTTCGCCATTCAGTGTTTTAGAGCTAAACTGATACTTCAAGAAATCTGGAAAAGACTGAACTGGGATAATTCCGCAGTACCGGATTTGGCAAAAATATATCAAGATTGCTGTGAAAAACTCCACTACCTGAACGAAGATACATTGCTGAGGCATTTACTTGCATTAAAGGAAAGCGACGAATTAACTAATTGGCAACTTCAGTCTTTTGCAGATAAGTAAAAGAATCTACATATCTGTGATTTATTATGTTACAGTTTATTCAGGTGAAAATCTAATTCAGTTTTAGTCACCTCAAGATCAAGTGTTACACCAATGCTTGAGAATAAAATGCAAGATTAGAGCTTCTTGCAGCTCTTGTAGGAGCCAGATTATTTCAGTACTATCAAAACAACTTGCAGTTTCCAAAAGAAAATTTTATATCTGGTCTGATTCCATAATCATTTTTACTATTTGAAGAAATAAGAATTCTTTCTAATTCAGATTGGTATAATCACTGTTTTGGAAAAGAAAACGGTACATATTTGCTGGCTAGAGAAGACAAGCTGGCTTCTCTAAAGGACAAAGATATCTGGTGGAATGGATCACCTTGGCTGAGGAAAGATGAATACCATTGGCAGCAACCAAGTGATGAAATTTCTCATTTGGTTGAATCTGAATTGGAGGAATTTGAAATTAATTAGCAACTGTTTTTGACACACAGAAATTTAGCAAAATTAACAGAGTATTACGAATCACAGCTTAGATCTATATAAGGTGAAGAATCTACACAACAGGAAAATGGCTACTTAACTACAAAGAAACTTCAGTTGACTGTACAATACTAAGTTAAAAGGACGCTAATGGATTACTTTCCTTAAGAATATTTGGCTTTAACCAAAGGAAAACCAGTGCCATCAAATTTTGTCATTGGGTCATTTAACCCTATTCCAGATGAATTAAAAAGAACATTAATTGGAGGATGTCTTCACTTTGCTAAGATTTCCTTTCAAGAAGCACATTCAGTTTTGTTGCCAAGTTGTTCTCATTTGTCTGTTCTTATCATTCAAAATCTACATGAAAGAGTAAAGCAAGGAAGTGTAGCAGAAACAATGTCACATCTTAAGGGGAAGACACAAATTTGAAGTGCCAGACAAAGAATTAAGAGTGGCATTTTATGCCAGAACCTTCCGGTGCCGTTCCTAGCTGACAGAATATTAGAAATGTATCCTTTTCAAACGACTGGATGGATTATTTAGGACCTTTAGGCATCAAAGATAAGACACGATGAAAACAACTTATGTACTGCTCTTCACTTGTGCAATAACCAAAATGAGACATTTGGAATTAACACTTGGTTTGATCACTCAGTCATTTCTACAAGCCTTTCGAAAATTTAGGAGGAGAAGCATTACAGTGGCAATGCGAACACATTCCACAAGGTAAATCTACATCTGAATCTACTTTTGAAAATCACTGAAGACGAAGAAGTGCAAAAATTCTTTCGGAAGTTATTTATCAAACGGAAATTTATCGTCGAAAGGACTACTTGGTGGAGTGGCTTTTGGGAACGCTTAGTGAGGTCGATTAAGATGTTTCTGAGAAGAATTCTAGGAAGAACATCAATTTTTTTCAGAACCTGAAAGCTGTATTAATCATGACAGAGACAATTACCAAAGCCAGGTCTCTCACTTTTGCTTTCAGTGATGCAAACGTATCCGAACCGCTATCACCTGGTTACTTCTTGATCAGACGACGATTACTGACTCTTCATCAAACAAATAAAGGCATTCCTTCTTATGAATGCCAACCTTTGAAAATAAGAAGATACCAAGAAGATTTACTTAATCTAATATGGAAAAGATCTTGAACTTAAGTCAGCTCATCAATCACGACAGCCATAGAACTTGGAGAAAATACCGTTGGTTTTGATAACGAGACAACAGACTTTTATGGCAAATGGGCATGACAGAAATACATTCTGGACGTGATGGCTGTAAATATGCATGTACCGTGCGACTCTTCAACTGCTAAGCTCTCCAGAACTCTCAACGAACTTTTGAGGAATTTTACGTTTCCTGCCGAACATTCTGCCCCACGGATAGATGACGCAAATACGGCAGAAGTGTTATTGCTTTTGTCTTAGTTCTTTGATGTAGTTAACAAGTGTTGTGTATCGTCAAGAGAGTAAAATTTTTCCCCATTATAGTGTGACAAATAAAGCATTAATGCAAACCATGGGCAATAACTTACTCTGAGTAGCTCAGCAGATCATCATGAGCCAAGTAAGAACTTTCTAATCTATTGAATTAAGTTGTCGATTGATTTTACATATGAACTTACAAATTATGTGTTTGCACCGTGTCACATTAATCATCTTGATTCGGAGTATAGAACCAAACTAGTATGTTCCACGTCCAGCATTTGCAAGATTGTTCATGTTTTAAACTGTTATTTTGCCAAACAAATATTTAAAACATTTACTATTATTTGGCTGACATAAGGATTACTCAGAGGTTTTTAGAGTACTGTATCGTAAAAACATGTTTCTACGCATATCTGTATCAATCCGGTTTTTTAAATGAGTGGTAGAAAATATACGCCTTGATTTATTTTTCCCGAGACAAGCCACAAATATAAGACGTAACATACTTTCCAACCGGATTATGACTGAGTTAAAAATAACCAACTCCTATAATTTCACGCATTTTGCAAAATTAAAGATGAGTTGAATATGAACGAAAATTATAGAAAAGGAACAATTATATTTTTCTTTGTAAAGATCAAGTCTATCTCTCCAATTAAATTTTTTTATGCAGCTGCAAATGAAAGCAATTATTTTTTCAGTGGAAAAATAAAACACTTCAATAACCTGGAGGTGTTTCTAAATGGAGAACAACGTAGTTCCATACTCATCTTACCTCATATTTTTCTTCTTGTTCCTTCTGTGAAGGATGACCTGCTTCCGAATCCCAGTAACAGCAACGCTAAAACAGTTAACTAAAATTACTAAAACATTGTAACTAAACAGACTTATACTGGATTTTTTTTTTGTGATACAGTTAACATTTTTATATTAACTACTATTATTAGTTTCTTTTTGTATTAAAGTTTTATAAGGTTTCAAGCTTGGTAAAAGTTGTGCAAAAACCACCCATTACTTTAATAAAGTAATGATTTTATTATGCATAAAACCACAATATCTGTAATATATAAGCATGTTAAATTTACTATGCCAGGGAGTTTTTCAAGCTTAAAGTTTAAAGACAAAACTTTCAAAATTGATAATGCACTAAGTTTATTTCCGAACTGATTTTTTTCCATAACTGAGCACTACTACTTCAGATCAAAAACACAATTAAAGCTAATTAAGCTGCACAAACTTAAAATACCATACTTACTCGAAAATAGAAACCTCTTTATGTTTTAGGAAAAACATTAAGAACTAAGAATGGAGATGAATATTTGATGGGAGTATATCTCTGATTATAATTCTTCAGTGTTTCTTTAGTCTTCTTTGTTTCTCATTTTAATAAAAGACAAGCTACCTAATTAAATGCAATATTTTACTATGGTAGAGAAAGTAAAATTATGAAAATTAAATGATGTGTTATTATCAATTTGTTTTCGGTGCTAAAGTGTTATTGCAACCACCTTAACAGAAGTCGCCAGACTTTCCAAAATGAGCCAAACTCTGGCAACCATGCGCATAACATTCTTCAGACAACGATGTTGATAATAATCCTTCAGACAACGATGTTGATAACAATCCTTCAATTAAGCAATGTCACCATTTTCGTATGTGATTTTTGGTTGCATTCCAAGTTCCAAAGGTTTTTAGAAACAAATCATATTTTTTGCTTTACGTTAATTTTAAAATATGCGTTTGTGAAATTTGCCAATAATGGAAGAAAAACTGCGGTAAAATTTCTGCAGGAAGGAAGGATTTTGCAGCGAAATGTCTAAAGAGAGAAACGAGAAGATGCGTTTGGTAGATAGCTGGTGTTGCCGAGGTTTGCGCGATGTCAGGTGTCTGAATTTCTCTATTTCTTAAGCAAAAACAGATCGCTTGTACACTTGAGGAGAACAATGGCCTAAAAAAATTGTAGAAAGATTTGGTAAAAAATTTAAATGTTTTATTTTTCAATACGTCACGTAATCCTTATTTAATAATTAAAATTCGTATTTCAAATTGCTATTAGTTAGTTTCATTTTCATATGTTGATAACGTCTGCCGACTTAAGATAAATATCAATAACTTGAGAATCTTTCTAAAAACAATTCGCGAAAACCACCAACTTGCACCTGATAAGTAACTTTTATTACTTTGCATAGGTTACAGGTAACTGTAAAAAACCGTATCACTTTGAATAGGTTACAGTTTACTGTAAAAAACTGTCAAACTGCGCCAAGGTGGTTGCGTTAACAAATATCTTGTTTTCAAGCATACCAGCGACCGGTATACCGGAAATCGTTCAACTAGTCCCGGCTATTTTAATAGCAATAGTTGTGCAGTTTATCTATATACACAGTCCAGTCACATTAATGTGACCATCTGTCAAAAGCCAGAATAACCACTTTTCGCAGAGCGGACTGCTGCGAGACGTGCAGGAAGAGAGTCACATAGGTCCCTGAAGCTTTTCTCTGGGATGTTGAGCCATGCCGACTCTAATGCCGTGGCCAGCTGCGCTAGATTACGCGGTTGAGGATCCATGGCGCGAACAACTCGATCGAGATGGTCCCACAGATGCTCGATTGGGCTTAAGTCAGGTGAGTTTGCTGGCCAGGGGAGGACGGTAAACTCATCCTGGTGCTCTTCGAACCACGCACGTACACTGGCAGCTGTATGGCACCTCGCATTGTCCTGCTGGAAGATGCCATCATCCTGAGGAAAAACAATGCGCATGTAGGGGTGAACATGGTCCGCAAGGACAGATGCGTACTTGTATTGATCCATTGTGCCTTCCACAATGATCAGTGAACCTAGAGAATGCCAGGAAAACATTCCCCAGACCATAATGCTCCCGCCTCCAGCTTGGACCGTTCCGGCAATGGTTGCAGGGTGGTTCCTTTCAGAGGTTTCACGCCTTATACGCCAACGTCCATCTGTCCGATGGAGCATAAAACGCGATTCATCCGAAAACGCAACCTGTCGCCACTCAGTGGACGTCCAGCTGCTGTACTGGCGTGCAAATTCTAGCCTTCGCCGTCGATGAACAGCAGTCAGCATAGGTGCACGAACCAGGCGTCTGCTTCGGAGGCCCAGACGCAGCAATGTTCGCTGAATAGTACTTTGGGAGACACTTTTGGTAGCCCCTTGGTTCATTTTGGTGGTCAGTTGCTCAACGGTAGCCCGTCTATCTGCCCGAACGCATCTCCGCAACCGTCGTTCGCCTCTGTCATCTATGGCCCGTGGTGCACCACATTTGCCACGTCGCTGATTTTGGACAGTCCCATTTTGCCATGCACGGTACACTTTTACCACGGCGGCACGCGAACAGTTCACAAACTCAGCCGTTTCGGAAATGCTTCCACCCTTGGCCCGAAAGCCAATGATCATGCCCTTTTGGAAGTCGGATAAATCGCTTCGTTTCTGCATTACGCCAACGATTGAAATGTTTTCCGAAGCCCTCACACACCCTTTATATACGCTCAACTGCACTGTGCTGCCACCTGCCTTGTGATTGGTTATTTAACTCTGACATGGAAAGTACGTGGTGGTCACATTAATGTGACTGGACTGTGTAGTAATTACCTGTGGGGTTTATTTAAGTGTAATTAAAATGTACGATATGATAAATTCCTTCTCATTCTGAAATTTCATTTTTACATATTAAAATAGCCATTTATGAATATCCTACAGATCCTTCCAATTTTAGAGCAAAAATATAGGAAAAACAGGGGTTAGGTTTCGAGTAAATATAGTAAATATTCAGAAAATGCAGCTTGTTCAAATTTGAAAATATGGCTTTCAAATCCCAAATTTGCTTATTGTTATGAATGGTATATAGCATTAAAAAATATAATAATAATAATAACACAAAGCCCAAACCATAACTGAAATTTTTCCAAGACTAGATTTTCTTCCTATATCTCATATAAAAGACGCCCATTTTATCAATTGTGAAAATAATAAATTATTGGCAACTTTTTGCATCGAATGTTCATTAGCTGATAATGCATTAATAACAGTAATGGAAACTTACAGCAGAAATGATATATGTTTGAAAGAAATGCAAACTAGAAAAGCAATAACTTTTACCTTTGCTGACCATGACAATTTTCCAGGAGTATCATCATATGTTCCTCTCACTGTTGAGATCATCCAACGTAATAACAGAGTTATTCTATGCATAGATGGTATTAAATTGAACGGTGGAGGCACAACACTGTGATTATCAAAAATACTCAACCATAGCGTTGAACATGCAAATTTCCATTCCATATCAGCATTTTTCTGCAGGAGATAAAGATAGCTTATACAATGTGCATTTGATAATAAAGAAAAGTGAAGCAAAATTAAGTATATATCATTAGACATTTATAATAAAACTTTAAAATCACTACTAATAAGCCTAAGACTACACTGACAAAAACAGAACTGTTCAAGGGTAGCGAAATTCGCCTGCATTAAATCAGGTTTCCATCTCAACAAATTGCTACAGAATCAAAATTAAAAGATGTTTGCAAGCGAATGCATTCCTAATATTAAACGTTTTAAATTTTTCCAAGCTTAGTTTTACAATTATGAATGTTATTCATATAAAACATTTTCAATAATCTCATGCACATAAGAGTTAAAACTGCTTTAAAGTAATTAACAAATATCTTGACAGAACTAGAAACATTTTAACTAAATTTATACTGAAATTAAAGTTATTTGAAATAAAGGAATTAATGTATTGCTAAGAAAACAATTTCTTGAACTATATTCGTTTAAATTAATTTTTATTAAATCTGAGAGATTTATTTTTAAAAATTGAAAGAAAAACACAATTCAGCGTAGCGCTTAAGGAAGATATTATAATTGTGTTTATAATACAGGATATGAAATATTTTAACAATACACATGTCAAGTATTCTTATATCTGTCACTAAACCTATGAAAATATTTTTTGTTCAGTTTTAGTTGACAGTACCTGTACTCTCTGATAACTCTCCGTCATCATCGCTATAAGCATATTCAGCAAAACCACAACTGTCACCATATGATACAATCCCCACAATGAATAGCCTACTCCTTCAGTGAAAAGATGATCAGGATTGGACACATTTTGCTCACTTTCATTCAAACTTATGTTTCGTCCAACAACAATTTGAGCAAAATCTGGTTCTCCCATTCCAAAAATCGCCCAGAAAAGGTTTTTGAAAGTATTCTTTAACCTAAAAGAAAGAGAAAAAAATAAACAGTTGAGAAAATATTTTGCTTCGTATTTCCGTATGATTGCACATTTGTAATTTTTGACACCTACTTGTACAAAGTTCAAAATCTGAGTAACTAACAACTAAGTAATAATTTAAAATTATGAAATATGTTCAAAGCAGAGGTGCATGAGCACAGTTACGATGCACTCAAAATAATGTGAAGGAACTGATTTAAATGAAACACGACAGCCTTTTTTTAAAATATAAGGAGACCGCAAGATAGAACCTCTTAAAATACGTGATAAATGAATTAACTGAAAATATTTCAATGCAAACTCTAAAATTAATGATGGAATTTCGTATATAACTGTGTTTTTAGTTAAAAAAATTACTTCGTTTCCTTAGTAAGGAAAGATAAAGTTAAGTGATGGCAATATGAGAAAAAAAGTTACATTTTTTCGAATAAGTTTTTCTAGCCATATTTAAAGAAATGCAACACAATGCTCCTTACAATTTGCGCTGCATTTGGAAATGGCCTATTTACAGTATTTCTTGTTCTCAGCCGTGTTTCCGCTAAGGGTAGAACTCATATTTCAAGAAAAAAACCGTATGCCATCAGAACTATGCTCAGACCCCCAAGATTTCAGTACGAAATATTTTCATCACTAATTTAAAAATGCTTGTTCCTATGATCAGAAATAAACAGCAGCAATCAACTCAATATTTCAATTTTTTCTTTTGCGTAATGAAATCTCGTGGTCACTCAGTTGTGTATGTCTTTTTGAGCTGATAAAACACATAATTTCGCCGTCATTATCATCTTTACCTAAAATTTGGTTCATTTTTACTTTAATACTCACGTGCCTACAGAAATCCCATTCAGCGCGAGGTCTCAGAATTTCATTACTTGACTCATACCCTATTAAAACTCATATCCTATTAGGTTAAGTGCTTCAGGTCTTTTGGACCCTGATGATCAAGTATTATTTACAACTTTTTGTGCATCCTCTTCCCCCGAAATTATCAAAAATTTTTGGCAAAATTATTTTTTCAAAGTAATATAAAAAATTTACTTTATAGTTGCTAGTTTAAAACAGAACATTCAGCCAGTCGACCACAGCATGAAAAATGGAACAATAAATTAACAGAACAGAAGACCACTATAAACATAAGCCAATATTAGAGTAAATTGTAAACCATAGCATAATTATTACTTCAATAAAAGTACATCATACGTCATAGGAAAAAGAGTAAAGACCACTGACACAAAATGAGAGAAAGACAATTTTCGGCTTGCACTAATGATTATAAATACAAAATAGAACGGGGTATAAAATGATCAAATTTAGTTGTTTTCAAGCTAAAAGAAGCACAGTGAAGAAAGAAGCACCTTATATTTGCGAAATAACTGACAGCAGCTGCAGCATCAATTTGTAGTAAAATAATTGAAATCAAGTGTTAATGAGCTACAACATGCAAGCATTGAATACTTTTTGCCAAGTAAGGGCAGACAGGCAGTGATTAACTATCTAGATTTACCAACACTCCAGTTTAAAAAAAATACGATATTAATTATTAATTTTCATTAATTATTAGTTTTGGATTACTCTTAACGGTGGTTACTTGTTTTGACTGATTCTTTTTATGTCACTACGCATCTAACGAAGACAAAACAAGTCGTTCAGTTTCCATTCTTGCTCTGAATTATTCCAATATTTGAATGCACACCTATATTTAGTTTTTCACAAAATATAAGATGGCTAGGTGATTACTCCTTTTACCTCCACCACTGAAATTATTTTATATGTGATCAAGACTAACCCTCTCTTTTATATCAGTGAACGTATTTTACTGTTTTTCATCATGCTTTTGCTCTACATAAGGGAAAGCAACTACATATTTTTTTCTTTATATTTTATCTTTATGCGGTGTTGTTACTTGCAGCATTTAAGTAAGTTATTGGTATTTCATAACCACAAAGGGAGAAAGAAAAAAAGAGATAGACAAGAAGAAAGGAAAAAGAAGAAAAGGAAAGGTCACTGGAGCCTCGGGATTGTAACACCCGATCACCAAGACGGTAATCTCCTGTAGGGTCTTCACCTGCTATGCTTTAGCTGGGCATTTCGGAGCGGCCTTCACGCCTAAGGTGGCCCTACCAGGAGCTATGCTCCCGACGTACTTCGCCCACTCCGCCCAGTGACACCCCCCCGTCACGTTGAGGCAGCATAGCAGGACTTGGGGGGGAGGCCTTAATTTTTGAAAAGTTTCAGTTAATACGTATACATAAATACATAACTGAAATTTTTATCTTTCATATATAGAGAACCTTATAAATAATACATACAATCAGATACATGCATTATAGACTCATATCTACAAGGAAAAAGACAAAGTACCATGCACAACACCTGTGACGCGACCATGTAAATTGGCAGAACGGAAACGACTGAATTGCAAGCCACTGGCTGTCGTCCATGCCACACAGTGTAATTTTCAGAGCTTCGGTAATTAATACTTTTAACAAAAGTAGAAAGACCAGCAAGAAATTTAACGACCAAAGCTGTTTAACCGAAATGAAAACATTAATCACCATAATGAACAGCTTTTGTTTTTAACTCCTTCCCCCCCCCAAAAAAAAGTCTTCAGACCGTTGACAGACATTGAATTTTACCTAGCAATTATTTCTCAAATGTACAAAATCCTAAGACTAGGGCACCACGTGTTTGCGCCCTTAAACTGTATCTCAGATAAAGACAGAATACAATACAACAGCTATTTACAAGATACGTTTCTAGATAAATCCATATGCTAATTTATTTATTTTAACACGATTTAAAAAGAGAAAGGATGGCACACACAGAATAAGACTATTTTAAAACGTTGTATTGTTTATGGTTGTATTTAAGAAGCACTTTTTGGAAGACATTATTAAATACATGAATTTCTAATTTAAAATAATTTGATTTATTTCTATACTTACGTGATAAATGCATCAGGCTGTTCAATGATTTCAGTGTCATCGTACTGCACTGAATCCTTGTAGTTCTTGTAAAGTGAATTTATGCCAGTTGCAAATGCCAGCATGATGATGAAAAACAGCATAAAGAATCGTGCAACATCAGCTATATTAACAAAGTAACTATTAAAAACGCGAAATGATGTTTAACAAATTTCGTTCATGCGCTACGAAACACAAGACTGCATGAATAATCAATCACTAAATAGCATAATAGAAGTAGAAAAATGGTAAAAATTACAAACATATTCTTTGAAAATTAGTAAACTGAAAAACTACAAACAAAGTAATAAGTTCTTAAAATGTGTGCATTAAAAGTGTGTTTCTTTTCAATAGTTTCTGAATACCATGAAAGCAGTCTACATGCTACAGGCTATTTAAATAAAAAAATATGTATGGACGTGCATATAAGGAATGTAACAGCCCAACACGACTGAGAAAAAGCTTGAGGCAAGAGGATGATGGGATAGAAGGTGAGTGTGAGCATCCATTAAGAAGAAAGATGCCATGAAAAATCAATGGTGAGGCAAAGATATTCTACCTCCATTGTTACACTTCATCTATTAAAACTGCATCAATAAATATCAACAAAATATATCAGTATATATCACAAATAGTTCAATTAAATAATTTAATAATGTGAATTCTTCTTGTCTCTCTACTAATCCCCTGGAAGCCGAGCAACATGGATGAATGACTTTGATGAACGATCAAGAAAGCGTAACTTCAGTAGACATCTATTGTCAAAAAAATACAAACATTCCCAATTCATGGACTGAAGAGGAACTTTTATGAAAATGTCTTGAAAACTCATTTAATTAATCCATGAAGAAGAAAAGACCAGATTTGCTCAAGAAATAGTGGTTATTATTCCAGCACTATGCCTAGCTGCAGGTTACAGCTGCGGCATTGGCACCATTGTCTGAAATCAATAGGAAATCTTCCTACAGTATAAACTTTGCACCATACGATTGCTAGGCATTCATAATGGCGAAAATAAAATTGTTAAAGGAAGGTTATTTATGGACTTCCTCTTCAGATAAAGAAATAAAAATGTCACGATGTTAACAGGGGATGTCACAAAACAGTTTATTCCATGCTTTTGACTCTTCATAAAACTTTATAAAAAATAATTTAATGGAAAGAACTATACTTTGAAAAAGCAATATATATATTTATACATATGCAGCTTAAATAATTCTGATTCGTAATAAAGTAAAGTTTTTCAGTCAGTGTCTGCATATGCACTACTGTATCATTTAATTCGCAAGTGCTATGCACTCGTACTTTACGTTGGACATTGCATTACTCAAATTTTTAATACATTCTCCCTTACTCAAAAGGAATATTTTTTTATTCTCGAATATGTAATTTGCATTTATTTTATTTAAGATTCAATGCATAATTAGAACTTAAAAGGCCTATACTAAAGCTTTCCGTTTCATTTTTCAAAGAATTTCTGTAGGTAAGAAAATGTTACCCATTGAGAAGAAAGATGAAAGGAATATGAGATCTGAATTTTATTCACATTCATATAATGTAGTTAAGAAAACATGTTTTTTTAATTCTAGTTTTTGCTCAAGCTAAATGTTGCAAAATGCGTAATTGCCTTATATTAATTCTTCCAGAATGGAAAAACATAAAAGGCTTGCAATTTGGTTGCGCAAGATATATGTAGGTAAATTTATTAAAACCTATTATTTTCACCACGAAACTCTAAGCATTTTGAAACTCCTAAGTATCCTTGAATTCAATTCTCATTAAATGCTTCTTAGTCTCCATTTCTTAACTGTTTAAAACTCGCAACAATGGTAATTTTTCTGATGCATATATACACTGGTGTGCAAAAATTAAGCACGAAGTCGAAAAATTAGCATATCAACTGAACGAAGAGGCAAAGCGGACAGAAAGACCAATCAGGAGATTAAGTAAGGTGATGTACGGTAGCACATGCGCAGATATGCTGGTAGACGTAATGGGGGAGTGTCTGAGTAGTATAAAGCATGTTGTCGGTGTAAGATCAGTATTTCTGGCAAAGAGATTGCACGCCGTATAGCAGTTAAAATCACACCGAGTTGCTGCCTCAGCGAGAAATGGCGAATAATCAATCTGTTAGACGACATCTGGATGCTTTTACCCGAGGTCGAATCATTGGGAAGTTGGAGGAAGGCCGCAGTGTGACAAGTGTGGCTGCAGAGTTCGGAATTGCTCACAGCATCGTTTCACGACTTTGGAGACAATTTCAAACTACAGGAACAGCTATCCGGGGTTTTAGTATTGGTCGTCCACGAGAAACCACACCCGCAGATAACCGGTATATTGCCTTACAGGCCAGAAGAAACAGGCGGCAGACAGCGGGAGAAATCGCTAGACACACGACACAGGCGACTGGACGACCGATATCGCGTTTTACCGTGGCCAGATGACTGCACGGTGGTGGTCTGTTTGCACGACGCCCTGTACGGTGTGTACTTCTAACGCCTGCCAATCGGAGAAAGCGTTCTCTGTGGTGCCGGGAACACCGGAATTGGAGAGACAATGAATGGGGACGAGTACTCTTTACAGATGAGAGCAGATTTAGTCTGAGTTGCGATTCTAGACACATATACATCTGGACAGAGCGGGGAACACGCAATAACCCCTTCAACATCATCAAAAGAGATTGTTTTGTTGGTCGCTGAGTTCTCGTTCGAGCATTCATAATTCTTGGTAGCCGGACCGACCTTCATATCTCCCAAGGAGGTTCGTCACCTGGGACTGCTATTTTAACGCGGTTCTTCTTCCTTAGATGCGTCTTTTCACAAGGACTATGGGTCCTCAGTTCCTCTTCATAGACGACAACGCTCCACCTCATCGCACAGTTACTGTCGAAGAGCTGTTGGAGAGTGAAGATATTGAACACATGGATTGGTCGGCAAGGTCTCTGGATCTAAATCCCGTCAAGCATGTACGGAAGTTACTAGGGAGACCCGTGCAGCACGTAACTTATCGCCA